>OZ014460.1:8079274-8546868 GCA_963966035.1 Acleris laterana
TAAGCTTTTTTTCGGTGTTTTCAGGTTTAAAGAATAAGGGAAGAGAAATGGTGCGTATGTACATATGTGTGCGTGCGCTTGTTGAAGTGCGCGCCTAGTCATAGTTTCCAGTAATAAACGGACTGTCATACGTAACTGTTGTTTGCTTTAATACACATCAGTGGATCTTTACCTCTGTTGTAGGTTTTAACTGTTAACGTATGTGTAGTATTGGTATATTATAATTTATCTTTGTATGTATCTTATTACAGAAGATATTTTATTTTCCTCCTGTTTCTCTGTTGTATGTACTATTTGTTATTTCCTGAAATTTTGTTCATTTGTCTATCTCTCGGCATTGTCCTATCTATAGGTATGGGATAAGTTCGCCTATGTAGATTATTTATATTGATGCAAACATGTCTCGCAATTGTTTATGTGCAATAAAGAGGTTTACATACATATATACATACTAAGAATACCCGTATCACATTATACCTCAGCGTAACGAATGTTAGGAGCCGTAGAAAATTCATTCGCCGTTTGACGCTTCGTTTTCAAAGCTCAAATCCACATTCCAAATTGAATTCTGTGAGCGCTTGCATTTACGAGCTGTGTCCAGTTTGCGGAACTAACGATATTCCCGATGACCGGAACGGGGATTGCGTGTGCACTGTGCAACAGGGTTTATTTTTGGAGTTTGTTTTGGTTGACGAGGGCTTAAAATTAAAGGTTTGATCTTGTTTACGTTCCTCCGGCAAGCATAATTAAAATTGTTATTTAAAAGGGATGGATGTTATTTAGAGGCAGACCAAAAAGGAGATGGCGGGATGACTTAGACGCGTTTAAAAGCGAACGGCGGGAGCATGCAGTCAATCGGGACGAATGGCGGAAAAGAGGGGAGGTCTTTGCCCAGCAGTGGGACACCCAAATAGGCTAAATCAATAAAAAAAACGATGGCCTTTTGTGCTTCCGCGCGAAGACTTAATTATGTAGATGATTGGCGCGTGCTTCGATTGATTGTTGTTTACTATAAAACAACAAGTACCTACCGCAACATTGAAACAAAAAATAGTTTACCAGGGTAATGATTCTCTCAACAACACCGGTCGGACGGAAAAACGAGTTAATGTCCAAGCGGCGAGTTTAAGTAGTCCCGTCAGTGCGAACGAAACATATTTTAGCGCGTGCATTTTCAATTTAGCAGCATGGTTTCTGCCGATGGATCGAACGTATAAGGCTGCTTAATTGAAAATGCACGCGCTGAAATATGTTTTGTTCGCTCACACGGGACTACCTAAACTCGCCGCTGCGATTTCGCTCGTTGGTCCGACCGTCTATTGTTTTTAAGAGAATAACACCTCTGCATTAGGAAATCATAAGTTCTCAACTATTAAATCAATTGTAAGGTTTAAAAAATTGCGAGAAAGGTATCATCAGTTATTGATTTAGGGTCCGTAGTATGTCACCTTAATCACGGTAGATAAAACTTCTGTCACTCTCGCACGTACATACTGACCAGAAAGTGACAGATGTTTATCCACGGTTATCCACGTCGATAAACACATCGGCGATCGCCGAACATTACTAAGTAATTTTAGTATATTGCAATATGAATAAGAAGAGTGGCGTGGCGTGGCGTCGCATGGCGAGGACTAAGGACATTGGCGTGATGGGAAAGAAAACAGAATGAATACAGGTTGATTGGATGGTTGGGTAAGAAAATTAAAAAGTAAAATATAGGTCTTGAAAAAAGTTTTTTAAGTTTACTAGCGCTTCCGCATTTTATAATAATCACGTACTTATAATATACCTAATTTTCTTATGTCAATAACTATATTTACATAACAGTAACCCTGACGAGCGTCTTTATTGTTTTTTACTAACACACGTTAAGCCAACAGTGACACTTTTCAAAAGGAATGAAAACAACCGTAATTATGCTACTATTCAAATAGTTTTTGCGTATGTTGGTACTAATGTATGTATACCTAATAATGTCATGGCTGATTCACTGTCGCAAGACATACTCACTACTCTTTTTGTTGCTACTTCCTGTTTTTACATTTTTTTTCAATGTGTAACTTTTCACGATCTCAATACTTTCCTATCTTTTACATGCGATAGAATTAGCATTGGAACATCACATTGATATATAAGTGAAACCAAACGAAACGAAACAAAAACGACAAATTAAATTTAAAAAAATGTTGCAATACAACATGTCCTAACCCTGGTAAATAAACAATTTGAAATTATATAACCAAAATAATAACCAAAACATGTTCCATAAGCTAAAGGATGCTCGTGTAGAAAATACTTCAAGGTACAACTTTTCATATAATAGCTTCAATAAATCCTTAGCAGGCGTGACAAAATGTTTAATACAACCCGAATTTCCTGAGCCATCGGAATCTATTCGGTAACTTCGGAATTCCAATAATAATTGAATGCCATAGGTCGGGAATTCTGTACACGCGCTAACTTTGTTTAAGAAAATGTTATAGATGAGAAATTTTGTAAGTGAAGTATCGTATATTTATATTAAAATGTAAACAGCTGATACACATTTCAAAAATTGACCTAACGTGTAGTTTTATTCACAATTAGTTTACAGTATATGTATTGAGTCACGTTGACAAATTGTATGAAATCCCCTTTTATTAAAATCGCTCAAATACTTAGTTCTGAACTAAAAGTTGGAATATTTTATATTGTTTAGTGAGTTATCCTTTTTTTTTAAATAAACGTTACTTTGATTTTCTGGATTTTCTGTTGAAAAAGAACCACCTTGTCTAAATAAAATGAAGTTTACAAGTTCGTGACTGCTAGATATTTCATTATTCTCTAACATTGTATACAGCGGGCGAAATCCCGAATGCAATATCATTCTTCGGTTGCATTACACGAGGCATTTTTATGCCTCCTCTGTAGTACTTTGTCAGTGTTCGTTGCATTCCTAAGACAGAATATTAGTCGTAATACTTAAATCCTTCGTAAGTTTACATTTTAAGATTTAACCATTATTGCGATTAATTTGCGATTTAAGAATCAAACGCATTTATGAATAATAAATATATAAGACCTAGGGGACAATCTCACTATAGGCTCTCTCCTATCTCCTAAACTAAGCTATAGGCTTCTACTATGGGTTTGCTACAACACTAATTAGTAAAATTCTCATTTTGTTCTAACGTGTTAATTTCCTCACAATATGTTTAAATTACCTACTTCACAAAATTAATAGTGCCCGATTTCTTTTCAAGAGGATTACTCAGGGGCTTTATTCCGGTAAAACCATATTGTTTTTGATATGTCATCACATCGTCAAAGCAACGATAGCTCATATTTACTAGACAGTAATGGCGGCCGAACTAAAAACAAAAGCAAGAACATGTCAAAAGCAGTATAGGTAAAAAACTTAAGTAAAGGACCTCTCGCATGTAATTGTAACCAATCTCAAATCTGTATAGACCGTTCGATATTCTATATTTGAAATAAATAACGTAAATTCTATACTAGTTTTGTACACAACTACATGCAAGATGTAGGTACTTTACGTAAGACTGCACCGAGCAAACGTCGAGCGTCCAGTGGCGCCCTCATTACTATTATTGTGTTTTCTAATTAACTAAAGAATTCCCTTGCAATCAAACGATCCGTTTTTGTAGCACAAGTAAACACACAATTTATGGGATATGTAACAAACTTTAATAACAATTACCCTTTGAATAGTCAGTTTAACGGGAAAGGGTGGCTACTTTTTTCCGTTAAGTTAATAACTCGAAGGTGAATTGTTATTAAACTATATAATATACCCTGTAAGTTGCGTTTTTATTTGTAGTACATAAACCTACCGACCAATTTCAAGAAGATACTTTAATTTATTAAAAATCCGGCGTACGCTCGGCGCAGTCTTAAGTTTTTCGCCTATACATACATATTGTGTGAGTAATGTCTTTTGTAGAATTCTGAATGACTCTGAATGTGACGTTCAAGTTTAACGTTTCCCCAGATTGAACGTTAGGGTATTACGCCGTATTCCCACAAGCCCCCTCCCGTTAAGGTCGACTAACTGTGCTATATACATCTCAATTGTTACCTTTATCTAAGCATTCCCCGCCGGTGCCGGATAAATCTCAAGTACGGACACAAGTCAGAGGACATGCGCGATTAATATATTAGATACTGGTTAAGAACAGTAACTTACTTTTAAGTACAATTTTATTGTATTTTGGTTGAGGAAATGACCTTCTGCTAGAGTTTTTATGGCGCTTCTTATCTGCAATAATGGTTTTAACTGAAGCGCTACTAGGGAATAAGTATATATGGATTTTTTTAATCGCATTTCTCAACAAAAGATGGAAATACTGTAAAAGACAACAAAAGTGAAATTAAAATTAAAATCGGTCATGAAATACGGATGATACAAGCATTTCAAACTACGAATTACACAGAGAGATCTCAAGTGCACTGTGACGTCATTGGAACTCCACGTAAAATTCTGTTTTGCTAGAAAAAAAGATAGGAACAAATCTTTGTTATTTTTATAGCTATTCAATAAATGATTAATCTCACCTGTTTGTTACATAAATCAGTTTTTATTGGAGCTGTAAAAAAAACATGAATATTCCCTATTCAGTCCATATTAGCGCCGTGTTAAAGAGCCCTAATGTTTTTCTGCCTCCGTGGAATCACCTAAGCCACTACTTCACAGCCCCTTTCCACTCGTCTCTATATATATATATAAGTGGAAAGCCATAACTTTGCCTTGATTACAATTGGTTTTGGCCCATTGTGTTGTGTACATCTCACTGTAAAGTGAAGAAGACTGACCACAACGTCGTTTTGCAGCGTTTGAATATACATACAAAGTATTTGACTTTGTAAGTAAACTAAGCAGAATAATAACGCTACTAACTAAAATAAAAATCGCTTACTTTCAGGCTACTTACCCCCTTACTTATAAACGTGGAATAAGCTTGGAATAAATTATGCCATACTTTGTCACTTCCTGTCAGATGTAAATGTCCCAATTACAGATAAGGACAAAGCCTGGCATAAACTATTCCAACCACGTTCATAAGAAAGGGGGTATGTCTATAAATCTTACATACTTATAAAACAAATAATTACATAGGTACACCATGTTATTATATCGTCTTTGACCTGGGTAGTGATTCTGTAAACAGCCCCGGTCGTGCGGACTGTCGAGTAAATCCAAGCGGCGAGATTAAGTAGTCCCGTCAGTGCGAACAAAACACATTGTAGCGCTTGCATTTTCAATTTAGCAGCACGATGGGTGGAACGTATAAGGCTGCTTAATTGAAAATGCACGCGCTACAATGTGTTTTGTTCGCACTGACGGGACTACTTAATCTCGCCGCTTGCATTCACTCGACAGTCCGCACGACGGGCGTTGTTTACAGAATCACTACCCTGTTATTGTAATGTTTTTAACTCGACCACCATTACTAAAACGTAAACAATACGATAACAGCACAAAGACGATTGCTTTTAATCTTCTCATTAACTTGATCACATTTTAACTGCCATATGTGGCGGCAAGTATCACCATTGCCCATTGTAGCTGGCCACACACTGTCGTAAAAGTTTGCTAATCTAATTCGTTTCCTTAAATTAATTATCATGACCCCGGATTTCTCTTCCCTACTTACTGACTGGAATTGGGCAGGTTTTAATAACTAAGATAGCCTCAGTTTTGCTCTAAACAAGGTAAGGAAAACGTAAATGAAAAATTCAATATACACAGGATGCTAAAATAATTATTGTTACGCAGAGTAAAGGAAAGAAGCAATAACAATATTTAGATGTCACCTCAAAACCTAATGCACTCCGTATTTTATGAATCATAAACGTCATGACTTGACTTACGCGGCCGCCCGAAGATTGTGCCAACCCTAGGAAATAGGGCTGTCAATGAAACAGATTTATTTTCGGGAATCCCAGTATCTCATGCCATGCCAAAGGTTAAAATACATTAATAATATACTCAATCCTCAGAGCGCGTAGAAGATATTGAATGTATTAAGGAGTTTTTGCAATGGAAACGAAGAATCAAACACTACAAGATATGTATTTTGCCGCCGTTTCTTAGGTACTACTTATACAGGTTGTTCCAGAACTTAGCTTAAAAACTACAAACAAGCCTCTTTTAAAATGGCACAGAATATAAATTTTACTATTTAAATGTGTCTGTCACTGTCTGTTAATTAAGTTACTATATCAAAATTGAATTTAAATAGTTTATCGTATTAGCAAAAGCGTTCATAGTTACTTACGGTGATTAATAAGGTATGCTTTAACAAAAAAAAATGTACAAATTTTATTTAATATTGGACTTTCATTTAGCGTAATTTTGGAATTTAGTACTTAATTTGACGGTACAATGTTACGGAATCAATATGGAATTAGAAGTATACCAAATTCAATTATGGAAGCGGTCCAAATTGGATCCGCTTTAATAGATGTTAAAAATATCCCTTAACTGCTACAATATAATAATATAAAGAGCTTTCCGGGACAGCCCTAAGAATCCTCTTTTTACGGTTGTTTTATTCGTGTCGTAAAGGAACACCCGCTTCACTCATTTTCTTAGAAATTCAATGTCACCGGATCACTGAATCAAGGTAAAAGTGTAATTTGTAATGCGCATACTTTAGGTGTGCGATTATATATATACTGGTATTAGATGCCGCTGGAGCCCTTGGGGGGTGTTTCTTTTGAAAACCGTGAGAAATCTCCGGGGAATGTGGAACGTTACGATAAAAGTATTATTTTGACACGTCGGGGGGATTTTGTAGTCATATAAGAATGTTTTTACGTTGGTAGCTATAGAAATAATTAAGTGCATGGTTGCATTCTGTAATAGACAGGTTATTTTCACACATCATTAAAGCCGGACTCGGGCTTACTTTTCAAAGTTAGATTTAAGTATATAAAGTTTAATTTGTTTAATTTTGCTGTGTGAAGAAAGGTATTTTTTCATTGAAATTGCAAAATCACCCTTTATGTAAATTAAATGTAGGTACGACTAGTACCTTAAGTGCATTGGGTCGGTTTGTATAAACATAATTGTCTATATTTTCTCAGCGGCCACTGATGATGGTCTTATAATGGCTTAGAGGACCTCTAAAAAAACGTCGCGTTTTATAATATCATGTACTGAAATATGCCTAAGTATCAGTATATGAATACAATATTTATAATGTAATTACTCTGATGCACGTAGGAGTATCACTACATAGTATAAAACAAAGTCGCTTCTCGCTGTCTGTCCCTATGTATGCTTAGATCTTTAAAACAACGCAACGGATTTTGATGCGGGTTTTTTTAATAGATAGAGTGATTCAAGAGGAAGGTTTATGTATAATAGATTCTGGTTTATGTACGGGTGTTACAGAAAACTCACATAAACCGAAGCGAAGCGAGGGCGGGTCGCTAGTTATATTATAAAACAAAATACTTAAGTTCATTTTGATAAGATCTAGCATAATGTACAAATGGCCACTCACTTAAAAAACTACAAGATTTATACAAGCGATAACACTAAAGTCTTCTAGCAACACCCTTGTAACGTGCATTGAAGTATTTTAGCTACAGGATGTTTTATTTTTGGATATTATTCGTTCAATTTGATAGCTCTGCAGCACTAATGGTATTACATCGTGCGCAAAATGAATTATCACCCGTGTTCACGAATCTAATATGAGGTTCACGGACGTAAAGGTTGTCTGCACAAGATGTGACAGGTGCTGTCTGAACACTCAAGGTACTGTATATTTTGTTTGGTGGAATAAACCAATCAATGGTAGAATTTATTGTAAGCATCGTCAAAATTTCAAAAGCATTGAAACATTTCGAGAAATCCATAATTTCATCTTCATTATTCATAAATAACTGTCACTTTGACAATCTAAAATGTCAGAATGCAAGATAAGGTTGAAACATAATTATTCTTTAGCTATAGCGCGTTCTTATTTGTATAAGGGTTTGTCGTCTCGTCGTATACAACATTAGGTACTTTATTTCTGGAGACTTTAACTTTTTTTAAAGGATGTATGAAAGAACATTGACGAAAGAGATATACAGATCGAAAGTGAGTGGACGAGTCGGAAGGGGCCGCCCTATGCGTACTTTTTAGATTCAAATCGGAGAAATACTGGAAAAGGGCCGAGTCTTAAGTACCCGAAACCGACGTGCGTGCATGACTCGATGTATAAATGTGGAAGAAGCGAAAGAAATTTGTCAAGATCGTAGCAAGTGGAAAGAAGTGGTCTCTGCCTACCCCTCTGGGAAACAGGCGTGATTTAATGTATGTAACTTTTTTTTAACTTATTTTACCTCAGAGACCGCTTCTATGTCATTTTTAACTAGCTGACGCTCTCTTTAATTATTTTAAATTCCGGATTTAATCGCGTGAGACACGACTAAGCCTGACCGCGGTCGTCACAGCACGATCTTAATTTACAGGTAAACAGCACGTACGTAATTAAATTTTAATATTACATGTAGGTAATTACAACCTCGTTTGTCGCTGTTTAGTAGAGTAAGGTATCTACACGACACTTAATATGGTTACTTGCGTCTTGGTAAGCTGACATGCTTATGCATGCAACGTGGTATTATAATCGATCAGTTTCTCTAACGAAGTTTAGTCTACTGCTTCGTACAGTACAGTACAGTACAGTACAGTGTAGTGTCTACAGTAGGTACTAGGCAGATAAGAAATCAATCCTGACGTTGCACCATGAAGTTTGATTGATAATGTTGACAGTTGTAAAACAATGCTAAACGTATATTTTGTTGCATGTGAAGGAATAGTAATAATAGCATAAATATTCAGAAACTTCATGGTTGTGCAATTTTAGATTTTTTTTCTAATCCGCATAATACTGGGAACCATATTGCTTTTGACGTATTATGGTATTGTTTAAGAGCTATCAATTCGTTCACAATACCAAACAGAGGCCCCGGTAATAGTGTTCAGTAAGAGACAACATAATAGTATATATCGTTGATACATACATACATACATAAACTCACGCCTTTATTCCCAGAGTGGGGTAGGCAGAGCTACAGAATTACCAACAACTCTAAAAACTTGTTAATAATTCTGAATATTAATAACTATATCGTTCATTGAATACAAAACGGACACAATCCAAAATGAGTCAGTGTTGCGTTTTAAAATTAGAAGCTGTTGGAATACGATTTTTAATGGAAGAGCAAATAATTTTGGAATGTGTCCGTTTTGTATTCAATGAGCGATATATACCTACAGCGTGTTTGAAAATTCTGTTAAAGCTTTTATTCCACAGACATAACAGAAAAGTCAGCCGGAAATAGGTTCAAATAAAACCTAACCATAATGATTATAGATAGTGATTCAATCTGACATCTACTAGGTTTGGCAAGGCAACATTGTAAAGCATTAACAGATTGCGTTTTACACTAAAGCTGTGAACACAATGCATCTTTATGGACTGTTCTCGAGGAAACAATGTCAATCAAATTCTATGCAGACAAAGTTGCGGCGGAATGTACACTGGTTGCCTTTTGCATTTTTTTAAGGGCTTTAATAGTGGAAGGTGCTTTGTAGTGAGTTTATATGTATACGCGCAATAGTTTAAGTGTGCTTAAAATATGATTTGTCCTTAGCTATCACTGTGTCATTTGAGTTTTACAGAAAGAGACCTAAAATACATGAACTAAAACCAGTTTTTTTTTGCGTTTATGAATTAAGATTGCACCGAGCAAACGTCGAGCTTCCAGTGGCGCCCTCATTACTATTATTGTGTTTTCCTTGACATCAGATGATGCTTTTTTGTAGCGCAATTAAAAACACAATTTATGTGATACGTCAATCTTTAATAACAATTACCCTTCGAGTTGTCAGCTTAACGGGAAAAGGTGGCCACTTTTTTCCAAAGAAGGTAAATTAAAAATAAAAATAAAATAAAAAATAAAATAAAAATAATAATAAATATAATAATAGTAAATTGTTATTAAACTATGTGATATATCACAAAACTTCGAAACGCTTAAGGGAATGAAAATCTACAGGGTACCTACTTCCCGTGAATTCAGAATCTTGAAATTTGGTACGAAGCAACGTCTCATAGCACAAATAAAGGAAACATTGCTAAAACCGTAAATTTTTTGTAACATCATAATTATAGTTTTTTTTAAATAAATTTAAAGTTGCTGGCGTTTACAAAATGAGTAGAAAAATAGTGGGGAGGTGTAAATGGGTCTTAAGGCCAATTGTAATGAACTGATTCATATAAAACATGCTATAATATAAGATTTTACGCAGACCTAGTTTGACTATTAAGAAACCCTAACAATGTTAACTGCCACTGACTTTGTCCGTTTAAAATTATAATTTCTAAAACAACGCAACAACATTGACAGTGATATAGAAGTAAAATGAAACAATTTTAACATCTAAAATGGTAGTTAGTGTTCAAATGTAAGTTAATTCTTAAAATGTATGTTTTTTTTTTAATAGTCGTTACTAACCCGTGAATTCAAACCTTTTTGCAAAAAAAATTGCGACTTGCCTTTATCACGTCATCTAAGTGATTGATGGCCGCTTTTATAGGATTAGAACACAGTTTGCCGCGTTTCCGATAGTTCTTTGTCTGTAATGATCAAATACTCGCGTTTAGGTAAAAACATGACGAATCGTGGAAAACCGATGGATGCGAGGTGCTCAAAACCAACCGGCCTGGAGATTTTGTGCGATTTTCTCAAAAAAGCGGTCGGACGAACGGACGAGTGAATGTTACTGCGGTGAGTTTAAGTAGTCCCGTCAGAGCGAACAAAACATATTTTAGCGCGTGCATTTTCAATTTGGCAGCATGGCTTTTGTCGAGACGATCGAACGTATAAGAAACAAAAACCTAATAAGTATTAAGTTGTTGGAAATAATATTGTTTGTATTGCATACATACATACATTAAATCACGCCTGTTTCCTCGAGGGGTAGGCAGAGACCACTTCTTTCCATTTGCTACGATCTTGACAAATTTATTTCGCTTCTTCCACATTCATACATCGAGTCATGCACGCACGTCGGTTTCGGGTACTCAAGATTTGGCCCTTTTCCAGTATTTCTCCGATTTGACTCGAAAAAGTACGCCTAGGGCGGCCCCTTCCGACCCGTCCACTCACTTTTTGTATAATTCCCGATTTAATAGACAAAATAATAGACTTTTTTAAATGAAGATGACAATTAGCAGCCTAGCTGGTAGTAACTGTACTAAGTATAAGTAACCTTGCCAAGCTAGCGGTACTGGGTTGGATTCCTTCTAAGCGCATTTTGTGTAGGTACCTAGTGAGCGCGCGTAATTTTGCTAAGTCTTGGATCTTATAAAAAAAAAGTTTGTATTTTTATATAAGTAGGTGTGTTCATCGTGATCAAGAAGGTATTTATAGAACAAGCCTTAAATTAAAATGACCTCTGATATCTGCTTTATTGTTAAAGGTATAGTTTTTCTCCGTTAAAACATGGCTAGTTCTACATCGTATAAAACAGTCGCTTCCCACCGTCTATTCCTCTGCATGTCAAGATAATCTTAAAAACTACTAAACGGATTTTCACACGGTCTTCTTCATCAGTTACATATATTTCACGGAATAGAAATAAATGTTTTTTGTATAAGTTCTGGTTTATGTACAGGTGTTACAGAAAACTCATCTAAACAGAATCGAAGCGAGGGTGGGTCGCTATTTGTGTTTATACTAGCTGTTAAATAAAAACCAGTTGTCAAATAATGCAGGAAACTTTATTTAAGCTTCTCAAGTTAAATTTACATGCGCTGTTTCCAAGTATGGCGTTGGAAGAGAAAAAATTCGGTGTTGCCACCTCAAACTATAATAAAAAATGTAGCCACATAAAAAGCTAGATTTCCCCATTTAAATTAAATTTATGTTTAAAATATTCTTAAACATAGCTGGCACCGGGCCTTAAACGTTATACATATCCAAAACAAATATGGAGAAAATAAGTGTGAATCATCACATATTTAAAAACACAATAGACAAAACCATTAAAGTAATTTCTTAATTTCTAATATTTATTTATATATCTGTGCTTAGCCCTACGACAGAGTCTTGGGATCGGATATGTTTTACCACTAAACACAGGTATATATATAAGCTTGACATTTTAAGCTTGAATAGGCAATAGACAAATTTTTCTGAATGATCTGGTATAAATCTTATTATTCATTTTCACTTCTACCACTCTAACTCTACCATCAGGTCCAGGGATTGTCTTTACAATTCTTGCCATGGGCCATGTTGAAGGTAACGTATTATCACTACGCACAATGACAAGATCTCCTTCTTTTAAATTGGGATGTATCTGCTTCCACTTTGGTCTATTTTGTAATTGTGTGAGATAATCCCTTGACCAGACTTTCCAGAAATTTTGTTTTATTTTTGTTAATATATTCCAAAATCTTAATCGGTCGATACATTTATCTGACAAATCTATTTCAGGGTAACTTATCATAGATGTGCCTATGATAAAGTGGCCAGGCGTAAGGTATTCACAACTAGAACTATCTGAATTTAAAGGCAATAAAGGCCTGGAATTCAAAATGGCTTCAATTTCAGTCATAACAGTATATAATCCTTCAAATGTTAAGGCAATGTTACCAACAATTCTTTTAAAATGGTGTTTAAAACTTTTTACCCCGGCCTCCCATAGACCACCAAATTCGGGAGCATAACTTGGTATAAATTTGAAATGGATATAATTTGGAACACAATAATTTTCAACTGCATCTATATGAGACTGGGATGTAAAAAGATCATTAAGCCTTTTCAACTCATTTGAAGCACCTTTAAAGTTCTTGGCATTGTCACAGAAAATTTTGACAGGCATACCTCGCCTAGATATAAAACGTTTGAGGCAAGCCAAAAATGCTTCAGTGGTGAGGTCACTGACCAGTTCTAAGTGTATAGCTTTAGTTGTGAAACAGACAAAGACAGCAATATATCCTTTTGATATTACTGCTTTTCTAATTCGCGATGCTTTAACATTAAATGGGCCGCAGAAATCCACTCCTGTGATGTGAAATGTCCTAACTGCATCTAATCTCTCCTTTGGCAGCGAACCCATCAGCTGTTGAGCAGCTTTTAATTTTAATTTTGCACAAATTACACATTTGCTTACGATATTTTTGACTTGACATATGCCACTGATGATCCAAAATCTCTCTGAGAGTGACCCTAGTACTGCCTTTGCACCTGCATGCTTGAGTCTTATATGTTCTTTACTAATAACAATGGTGGTTAAGTGACAATGCTTGGGCAATATGGCAGGATGAATTTTATTATATGGCATGTCAACTGCATTTTGGAGTCTGCCTCCCACTCTCATAATATTGTTTTTATCGAGGAAGGGATACAAACTAGCTAATCCTGATTTTATTGGAATGTTATTTTTAAGTGCATTTATCTCTTGACTGAAATATTTATTTTGTACACTAGATATAATTAGCAAAAGAGAATTATTGACTTCTTTTGGTTCAAGAGAACCTGAATACTGTTCTTGTTTATTTTTGCAATTATGACAAAACCTTAATATATATGCAACAACTCGTTGAAGTTTGGAGAAGTCAGAAAATTTGTTTATAACATTTAATATCCTGTTATTAGGATCTTCATTAGTTTGAGTGACTTTACACACATTGACATTTATTTCAGTATCAATTGGAGCAGCAATTGGAAACTGAACTGCTGAATCTAAATGTTCAAATTGTATATTAGACAAGTCATCTGGGCCATGCCACCAAAGTTGTTTGGATTTCAATTTATTTGGATCACAGCCTCTTGAAAGTAAATCTGCTGGATTTTTAGAAGTAGCAACATAGAGCCAATTAAATGTTTTTGTCAAAGTTTTAATTTGAGAGACCCTATTTGATACATAGGGATTTTATTTTATATTACTTGACTTAATCCAAGATAGAGTTATTTGTGAATCACTGTATAAGTAGACCTGTAATGGAAATCTAGTCTCCAAAATAAGATACACCCTGTGAGCAACCTGAGCAAGTAGTAGTGCAGCGTTGAGCTCCAGCCTTGGTATAGTTATACTTTTGTTCAAGGGGGCCACGCGAGATTTAGAGCACAATAGATTTACATTAACTGTTTCATCAGAGTTAAGTACTCTTAGATAGAGGCAGCAACCATATGCTTTCATCGATGCATCCGCATACCCTACCAGCTCAGTAGAAATTTTAGTATGAGAGCTCACACATCTAGGTATGGTGAGGGTTCCCATCACTTCTAAATTTACTAAAAAGGCATTCCATGATTCAAGTTGATCCTGGGGTATAATAGTATCCCAGTTTAATTTTGATGCCCATAACTTTTGCATTTGTAATTTGGCAACTACTATAATTGGACCTACTAAACCCAATGGGTCAAACATCTGACCAATAAAGCTTAAAATTTTTCTTTTTGTCTTAGGTTCAGTGTCATTTGACTTTGGAGATGTAAATGTAAGCAAGTCATTCAGTACATCACACTTTAGACCTAATGTTTTGACAATATTATTCTTATTGATTTCCAGCTTGTCAAAATATTTATGCTCGCTGGGTATGTCATCAAGAGCTTGGGGTTGGTTTGAACACCACTTATGGAGCACAAATCCCCCCTTTTTTAACATTTCTATCAGTTGTTTTTTGAGCTCAATGAGTTGGCTTTGTTCATCTGAACCTGTAATTATATCGTCAACAAATGTGCTCTGAAACATAGCTTCAGCTGCTAATGGATACATTTCTTTATACCTACGCGCCAACTCTATGAGACACCTTGTTGCCAAAAATGTGGAGGCTTTAAGCCCATAAGTAATAGTCTGGAGCTGTAAACAGCTGATGGGCATGCTAGGGTTGTCCCGCCAAAGGATATTTTGAAGTGGAGTTTGTACTGTGTTCAAGTTAATGGCCCTAAACATTTTTGTGATGTCACAGCTGAGTGTGTACATAAAAGTCCTCCATAAAAGTAAAATGTCAAACAGTTCACTCTGTACTACAGGCCCATTTAACATTACATCATTTAATGAAACCCCTGACTTGGACTTCATACTACCGTCAAAGACTACCCGCAGCTTTGTTGTTAAACTATCTAAATTTAAGACTGCATGATGAGCCAAGAAATATACAGCTCCATTTTTGATATCATATTCACCAATATCCACAATTTTGGCTTCCCCCCTTTCTATATACTCCTCTATAAACTTTTTATATTGTTCAAAACATACTGGATTTTTTTTAAACCTTTTTTCCAGTGTTAAAAATCTTTGCAAAGCGACTGAGAAGGAATCCCCGAGTTGTAATGTACTCATGTCTTGAACCAAAGGCATGTCTACTTGAAATTTGTTATTTACTAAAGTAGTAGTCTCTTGAAAATGTTTTTCTGCCTTTTGAAATTCTTTGTTAATAACATTACACTTTGGTTCAGGGATACCTTCAGCAAGCCAGAATTTTTCCATTACATCCTCTAATATATTATTATTACAAATTGCAAAATTAGTTACTAAATTTTCACAGTCATTATTTTCATTAGGTACAGTTCCCCCAATAGTATATCCAAACAATGTATTTTGCAATACTGGCCCATTACAAATTTTAATTTGGCCTTCTAATAGGATGTTAAAATATATATCAGCACCTAAAAGCATTGATATTTCAGCGGGCACATAAAAGTTACTATCAGCCAATGTAATACCCTTTGGCCATTTTATATTTGATATATCAATTTGTTGTTGAGGCAGATTGGATGTGATAGAGTCCACAACATGACACTTTACTTGCACTTCAACATTGTTAACTGGAGAATTTACAGTTATATTTACATACTTGTTAATTTTATTATTTTTGTTACCAATTCCTATGATGTTTAAATTTTGGCTTATTGGTTGCAAGTTTAATTCCTTTACAAGAGACGTTGTCACAAATGATGCTTGACTTCCACAGTCCAACAATGCTCTGACAAATATTTCCTGCCCTTTTTTATTTAATAGCTTTACCTTAATTGTAGGTAATATAACATTAGGTGCAGATGCCTGAGAATGGTTGGTAACTGCTGAATCAATTTCATCTCTATGTAGCAAAGTATTATGTTTTGCTTTACAGGTCTGGCATGTAAAATGAAATTTGCACTTGCCTTCGTGCTTTTTCAAACATAGTTGACATAGTTTTTTACCATCCACAAAGGTGAGACGGTCTTCAACAGGAGCCATCTTAAACTTTGGGCAGGCATACATAGCATGACCTGCTTCACCACAATAGAAACATGTCCTGACATTGGTAGTGACAACATTGCTCACTTTTGGGACATATTTTTTATATTCCTTAAATTCAGTGCTATTGCCACTGCTACTATCTTCTAGTGCTATTGCACTTTTTTCTAAAAACTCTATAAATTCACTCATTGTTGGCAAAACATCAGAATTCCTATCAAGTTGATAAGCTCTATTTGTATATTGATCCAATTTTTTTGTAAGTATAGATATAAGCAGCATATCCCATTGATCAATAGGCTGCTGTAAATTTTTCAAGGCATGTAATTGTTGTTGCACACCTGATACAAATGACCTTATAGAGGCTGCAGTTCCTTTTTGCATATTTGGCAGATCTAACAATACACTTATGTGATTTGAAATTAGTCTGGCCTTATTGTCAAAACGTTTAGTTAACAGTTCAAGAGCTTCTGCATAAGAATCATTCACAAGCGGTAAATTAATTATTACAGATAAAGCATCATCAGCTAAGAATTTTCTTAAATAGAACAACCTTTGAACATCTGAGAGTGAGGTATTTTTGTGTATAACAGCCATGAACAAGTCCATAAATGGAGTGTACTTTGTGAAATCTTTACCAGTAAATACTGGGATGTCAATACTAGGGAGCTTAGATGTTGAGCTACTGCAACCTTGGCTCTCAGATGTTTTCAAGTTCTTTATGCGAGTGGTTAATTGGGACAAAACAGAATAATATCGTTCTTCCATTTGTTCCACATTTTCATTGTCTTTTTCGTCCATTGTCAAAATGTCTAATTGAATTCGTTCATAGTCTTTAAACGTGCTTATTAACTTCTCTTTACGAGCTTCTAACATATCACTATTCGCGGATGAAACGTTCACTTGATCACTAACAAAATTTTCAATTCTAGTTACAGTACCTTTTAATTGTCCTCGGGCGAGCCGTAGCTTTTTCAACTCGAGCTCCATTATCGAATTTGATGAAACTCACCGTACAGAAAGCACTTTTTAATAAAATAAAAAGATACTTTTAAAGTTCACTTGACACTTCACGGTTTCGTTGACAGACAGCAGTGCAGTATGGCCAACATGGAGAATTGTTCATAGCCCGCCGCGCACACTTTGTCGCGCGATTCCAATTTGGCCAACATACAGTGGACCGGAAACACCACACATACGCAAAGTCACTCGCACACCAAGTAAAACTTGCCGTAGGTAGTTACCGTTGAAAGTTTGTAACCTAACCCTTTAACACATTGAATCGAAATTAACACTTTTAACTGAAAGATTTTATCGAAATCTTAATAATCACGGTACTAAACTCATAGAACATCCGTGATTCGTAAAGTTTTGATGCCAAAGTACATGGAATTTTGGCTCAAAAATATGCCGCAATCATGGCTTGCGGTTAACTTTATGTGGAAAGATTTTATGGAAATCTTGTTATTTGCTGAGCACACTGATAAAGTAGACGTGTTTCGTAAAGTTTTGATGCCAAAATAAATAGAATTTTGGTTCAAGATCACGCGGCCGCCACCAACCACTCCGTAACATGGGACGGGAATTGTAGCTATTTGCGCTGTTATTACACCGAATTATCAATCACTGCACTTCACTTGTTTTATCGAAGGACCACTCACAACTGTATGTTAAATAAAAACCAGTTGTCAAATAATGCAGGAAACTTTATTTAAGCTTCTCAAGTTAAATTTACATGCGCTGTTTCCAAGTATGGCGTTGGAAGAGAAAAAATTCGGTGTTGCCACCTCAAACTATAATAAAAAATGTAGCCACATAAAAAGCTAGATTTCCCCATTTAAATTAAATTTATGTTTAAAATATTCTTAAACACTAGCGATCCGCCCTCGCTTAGCTTTGGATTATGTGAGTATAATATATAGTCTATAGGCTTTCTTGACAAATTAGCTATCTAACACTGAAAGAATTTTTCAAATCGGACTAGTAGTTCCTGAGATTAGCGCGCTCAAACAAACAAACCAACAAAAAAACAAAAAAATCTCTTCAGCTTTATAATACTATTATAGATAAGCTTTATTATAAAAAAAAAAAAAAAAAAAAAAAAAAAAAATTAATGAAAAGCCTGTAACTCAAGTCAATATTGCTATTTAAATCGCACTGCTAGATCAAAACAGTATTAACTCAAAATACAACTGTATTTTAAAATCAACTTTATTACAACTACTATGAACTTAAAACAAAACTAGCGAGGATTTTGTTAATATTGTTTTGATCTAGTAGTGCGAAATGTTATTCCTCTGAATACTATTTCAACTTTCAACTACATAAAATCATCGAATACTTTTAGTACTAACAAAATCAAGTCACATCCATTTTGAATTGAAATGAGAGAATCGTGGATGAAAATTATTAACCGTATTTCTGTTTAATTTGACGTGATAAAGCGTTAAATATAAAAGTTATTTAATTTATCAAAGCTTGGGTTTCAGAAAACCAATATTGTTTGTGTTGTTGGTAGAAATGGATTCTCGATCAATCTCGTAACTGTCGAAAACGTATTACATTATTGAAGTAATGGTTAAGATTGGTTAAGTACCCGAAACCGACGTGCGTGCATGACTCGATGTATGAATGTGGAAGAAGCGAAAGATATTAGTCAAGATCGTAGCAAGTGGAAAGAAGTGGTCTCTGCCTACCCCTCTAGGAAACAGGCGTGAATTTATGTATGTACTTATGTATGTATCTGGTTAAGAGAGATAAAAATATAGGTTTAAGCCAAACTTTAGTAATTCTTACAATCACGTAGAGCTAAAAATTAGCTTGTAAAAAAACAACTTCCTGTACATAAAGGTCCTCAAATATAAACCAAAGTACCTTGTTAAATCTGCAAAACTTGGGTGTTCGTTTACATTCATCAATCATTGCATGTGCTTTGTCACCCGTGCCCGGCCGGATATGCAAAAATATTCCGGGAAAAAGTATAAATAAAATTACTCCGCTCGAAATGCTTATCTCACCCTGTATACCCTTCTCAATTGGTATGCAACAAAAAAATACAAATGATTTTTATATTTACTAGCTTTTGCCAGCGAGTCCGTCCGCGTAAAACTCAGTGAGTGACGACGCGCTGGCCTAGTTGGTAGTGACCCTGCCTACGAAGCTAGCGGTTCTGGGTTCAAATCCCGGTAAGGGCAGATATTTGTGTGATGAGCGCGAATATTTGCTCCTGAGTCATGGATGTTTTCTATTTATTTAAATAAATATTTCTCTATATACGTATCTATATCGTTGTCTAGTACCCATAGAACAAGCCTAGAGCTTAGTTTGGGACTAGGTCAATTGGTGTGACTTTGTCCCCTGATAATTATTTTATTTATTATTTAATTGTCATTTTATTGTAAATCTCGACTTTTTCTAGTTTCAGGTTTCACTCGCAAATAGTAACTTCGAAACGTTATCTAAGTTTTTTTTTATGGCATAGAGAAGACAAACGAGCACACAGGCCACCTGATGGTAAGTGGAAACTGTGACCCATAGACATTCGCATTCACAAGATTGCAATGCAATCCTAAAACTGCAAATGCGTTGCCAACCCTGAGGACTAAGATGGAATGCCTCTATGCTAGTCATTTCACCGGCTGTCTTATCCCCGAACCGGAACACAACAATGCGAACACTGCTGTTTGGCGGTAGGTTAATGGATAAGATGGTGGTAGCGATCCGGACGGACCCTACACAAGGTCCTACCACCCGCGAAGTAGTAATGATTTGCACATGTTCAAACACTTAGATATTTCTTCTCGTCTTACTGTATCTTTTAAATTGAAAAGTAATACTTTATTTATAATTTACAAAGGAAAACGTAGGGTGCTCAACACCTTTGGCCAAGACTGTACACTGTACGTAATAAAACCGATACACCGTACATAATTACTAAAGAAACTTATCCCCGATCGTGCCGTATAACAAACATGTACCTACATTATCCCGTCCTGATTGGTCGCAATCAACGCAGCATTCGTTAGAGGAATCCACTAATGAGCGAGTAACCTTCGTGACCCACGAATAGACGGTAATTGAGTCACTTAACCATCTTTACGTAAGTGTGGATACTTTGATCCCGTATTGTTTGTTGTAATGGCCCGATCTTGTAACACGAGCAATAATTTTCTGCCAATTTTTTCTTTTTTGAAATGAGCTTTATTTGCCGACTATACTTTTAGGTTAGTAGCATTGTAAATCACCACTCACAAAGTGACTACATTGCTATTTTCAAATCTCTATCTTAGCAAAATTGACAGAGCCCCGCAAGGCGGGGTCCTAATCTCGGGCAATTTACCATTCGGGCATTAAAAGTTACCTAATAAACCTAACCTATCTGGAAACGCAAAAGAAGGGATCATTTTGGGACTAAGACATTCTGAGATGTTTTTTTCGAATTTTGGTAAACGGGCATTCTGCGACCACTCGGTCTACTACTACCTTTTTAAGTAAGTATGATGTTTAATATTTTTCATGTTTTAGACACTGCACTTTGAAGCAGCTCCGCTTTCTCGACTACAAAGAGAGTATCCACTTTGGAACCTTATTACAATGCAATAAGGTGAAAAAGTGGATACATGACTTTGTACCTACTGCCGTATAATAGAATAGAATAGAATAGAATCATTTATTTCAGGCTACGAGTATTGCCCATAATATTGGTTAGTTACATGTTACTTAAAAATAGGTTAGTTACAATTTTATATTTACAAAACAAAAACAAAGGTACAAGGATTATTTAATATACCTTATACCACTGGAGACTTGTGAAACCCAATAGATAAAGATGTGGCAGTCATATCTACCAGCAATCATATTCAGAATGTCGTTGGAACTATTTCTGACGCGCCCCATGTGTGAAGTGATTTTTTTTCTCATAATGGCCTGAAAACTGTCTGTACGCGCGTCAGCAAACATACCTGAGGCACTAGGTACACCATCTCGGCAGTCCCAACAACACTCTGAATGCGTTGTTATATTGAACTCGGAGGGCGCTATAAGCTCGTTTCGTATAACGGACCCACAGGCTGCTCGAGTAAAAAGATTGACTAAAAGCTTTGAACAGCGATATTTTACCAGCGATTTTTTTTTTTTTTTTTTTTTTTTTATAATACCTACGACCGTACGAGCCATGTGGTGATTGCCAACCAAGTTAAGCGTTAAACGAGCGATTAAGAAAACGCCCCAATACTCATAACACTTTGCACGTCCAAAGAAGTGATTTATAACGACGATAATTCCACTTTAATTCATGTGTGTCTGCGATAAATTCTGCTGTATTTAAATTGTAATAAAAGCAGGCCAAGTTATAAAATACCTTTATATTATTTTCAGTACTGTTCCATTATTCTGTGAAAAATTTAAACAGTAGCACTTGGTTTGCATAATGAAAGAAGTAAATAAGGTGAATTGGGTACTAGAAAAAGGTATATTTATCCAATGTGTACGTAATTATTAAAATTCGAAAAAACGGTTGACATTATCACAAATCGAAATTTAACAATATAACTTGATTATTTTATTTTATTATTTTTATGTTAACTATTGATATACACACTTATGTTGGCTATACAAAGAAAAGTAGTATTGTTTCTCCCTTAAAATATCAAATAATCATTTTAGCCCCCTACTTTTTCATAACCACTACACAAAAAGAAGAGGGTAACATTTTGTCTGGGGATCTTAGACAGGATGCAAAACGCTGACGTCAGTGATTTTCGAGTACTGAGAAAATGTATGGATTTGACACAACGCGATAGATCGTCAGCTGACCTTACCTTGTGGGTATCAATCAATTTGATATAATTAATATAATTCTGTCAGTTTTTGATAATCGCTAATGTTAGGCCTATAGTTTGTAAATATCAGCTCTTCATCGTGTACAAAGGTAACGTAGGCCTAGGTGGGTCACCAACAACCAAGCATCTTCATCATCATTATTCTTTTAACTATTCATGTCACTGTATAAGAAATAGGAAATACTAAATTACTTCGATTTTGTTTAAAACTTGGCCCTCGCACTCCGCGCCTGATTCGTCAGATGCCGACAATATGAGCCGAGTGATTAAAAGCCTGCGGTTTCGGTGAAATTTACGTGTTACTGGAATGCCTGAATTATTATATCACGTGATAGTTTAACTATGCTGGAGACATTTTGTTACTTTGTAGGTACGCGATAGTTGGTCTAGGCAGATTTAAGGAAAACTATGGTCCCATATAATATGTATGTATGTAAATACTTAAAAGGAAAATAATAAACAAAAAAATAGACAGAAATACACAAGGTATGTACAAAGGTGAACTTATCCCTTTAAGGGATCTCTTCCAGTAAAACCTGTATGAATAAAGGGTAAGTACTCGTACTTAGCTTGCTAATGCAAGTCGGGTCGGGTATCTGCCATATTTGGAAGAGTCCCTGTCATGTCCGTAAAACAATGAAAATTTAGACGTTTCCTCAGTTTTCAATATATTGAATGTAAGCTTGGGTTTGGACTTTTAGAGCAAAGTATTCTAGAGGAATTAGACAAAATGCGCTACAATTTTCTTTGAGTAATTTTACCAACATTTCTAACGATTATTAGGTTTAGTATGGTGATAATGTTTACTAATACGACGTCGACGACGTCGTCTGTTAACAGCTTGACTTTCAGATACAAAACGGTGTTTTTAAGGAAAACATGATAGGTATTTTCTATTGAAGCCCATAAACTGCTCTTTTTTTAAAAAAAAAAATAGATAATTATGTACAACGTTTAATGGTAACAAGCAACAACAAAGGACAAAATTTTCATAGCCCAACTCAGCGTAATGCTGGCAATAAAGCAATGGGCCTCTATTTTAGGCCGTAAAAACCATATCCAACTTGTTAAGGCGTACATTATGCGCGGCAATCACTCGAGCATTGGATCGCGCGGCGGCCGCGCGCCATGGGGGCAGGGTTTTCGAGCGCGACAGCTCGCACATTGCCGCGCTCGAACGTCCCGCGCGCGCTCGTGAATTATATTTTTTCACGCGCTGATCGAGCTGGATCGCTTGCCTGCTGTAGCCGCCGCGGTCTACCTAAATGCCATCGAATATTTGCCGCGCGAGCCAATATTCAAGCGAACACTGGCTCGCGCGGCTACCGCACATAATCTGTACCCAGCTTTAGTGTATTGTTTTTAGTTCGGTCGCCATAACTGTCAAGTAAATAGAGCTATCAAAACGTTGATAATACCATAACAGTACAAAGACAATATGGTTTTTACCGCCTAAAATCTCGACCTAGGTCTTGTCCATACGTTAATTCAATATTATTTCTATTCAACTAATCCTCTCCATTATTCTCTTATATTCAAGAATAAAATTCTTTAATACCGTGTTAGACGTCAGTGACAGTGTTATTATAATGTTAAACCTCATTAGCTAGCGTGCTTACATTTCGAACGGCCACTAACGGCACACAGCGCTGACGTCACAAGGGGATTATTATGACATAGCTATGCAATTCAGTTTACCCTGAGTGCTATATAACTGCTATAAATAAATAATAAATATAAGGGGGGGACAATCTTACACCAATTGACCTAGTCCCAAACTAAGCTCTAGGCTTGTGCTATGGGTACTAGACAACGATATAAATACTTATATAGAGAAATACATACTTAAATACATAGAAAACATCCATGACTCAGGAACAAATATTCGCGCTCATCACACAAATATTTGCCCTTACCGGGATTCGAACCCAGGACCACTAGCTTCGTAGGCAGGGGTCACTACCCACTAGGCCAGCGCGTCGTCTATAGCTCTGTCCTTTATGCTAGTCGTAAAATGAACTGCATAGCCATGTCATAATAACCCCACAGATGTGATTTACCTAGTTTGCTTTTGAAAATGAAACTCAGATTCGAACGTGCTTCGTTCAACGAGAAAAAATGGCCAAGTACAATTAATAATTAAATCTGTATTCCGTGATGGTCTACTTTTACCGTGTAAAACCGGCTTATTTCAAATGAAATTGTATTTCAGTTCTTTAAGTGTATAGTCGAACAGACGAATTGTTGTCATTATATGTTGTTGATATTTCGTCGATTTGTTTATCAAAATGGCCGATTATAAGTGATTCCTAAATGACTCAAATGCTCTCACTTGGAAATGATATCGCTGCGTAAATTTTCATTATTAATCACAATTATCACTGAAGTTCCGAAATTTACTTCCTGGTATTGAATATGACATTGCACAGAGAATATGATACCAACAAGATAATACTGGCAATATCTCATTAAATATAATTATGTCACTATGACAAGTCATTGATATTACAATCAGTTTAACATCTATGATATTATGTTGTGAGTTTGAACACCGGTGGAATCATACTAGTAATAAGTTATTAGCAATGTACAGAGCCAAATGTTGTAATAACCGTTTTTAACGCATTTTTCCCGGTTGTCAAAATACCGGTTACGGATGCTTGAATTACCATTAGATGAAAATGGAAAAGAAATTATTTATTTAGTAGCTGCGATAAGCTCTTTTGCTGGTCTTAGTATACCAGCGCTTCCCAAGACGAGACCACTGTTTAGAAGCACCGCAAAGAATTCAGCATTATCGAATTGTTAACGATATGATGCGTTTGTTTACATGACAGTAATGGCGGCCCAGTTTAAAACAGATTTCAGTCTAATACTCGTCCTCGCTACACTCGTCGTCGTCCCTAACCACCCTGTCTCACAAGCTCACATTTTACGGATTATAAGAAATAATATGTATGTAATTGCCAAAAATATTTCGCTACTTATATTAAAAGTACGCTCATCGTTCACTTGGACATACTTTTTCAACTAATAAATTAAACAAACAAAAAACACACATAACACAAACATTTGGCAACTGAATAAATATCTTGATGAAAGTTGCTCAAGTAATATTTTCCAAAGTGATTAGCTCGCCAAAGTAAGTAGTAGTAGTAGTAGTAGAGATTGAGTTAGCCAAAATACAGTTGCCAAAATTTGTTTAGAGAGTGATATTTGACCAAAATTATTTTGCCGAAACAGCAGGCCCATAGATAATGATACTCGTATTGATGAAAGGCGCACTTTCTGGCTGCCTGGATTATTCCTAGTAGATAGATATGTTAGGAGAGAGATGATTAAAATCTTCACAAATCTCGTTCATACGGTATCCCTCGGTTCGCTGCAATCTGCGCTTTTGTGCAACGCGTGCATTCAAGCAATCCTGCATTTCTATTATGAGCACATTGTATGCATTTACGGCGGACACATTAACCTTTTCAACGCTATGTCAAAAATAAAGTCGTCGCTCACACGCCAAGGACAGCTAAACACCAAAGATAATGTCAACTTTACCTCATAGCCAATCAGGTTTAATTTGCGCTGTCAACCATGACGGAAATATCCGTCGTTGGCGTTGAACCAGTGTTGCGGATATTATATCCGTCAATGGCGTGGAAAAGGTTAAAGATATAAATGTATTAAAACATGTTTTACCTTGCTATCATTGTTCAGTTTTCATAGAACACGCCTAGAGCTTAGTTTGGCCATTTTACGAGTGTCAGTAATCGTCCGTCAGGGGACCATTTAAGTTTATTTCTTAGCCCTAGTTGACTTGCTTGGCCATGTAAGTATCTTTACTTGACAATATACATTGTAAGGTTAAAAGAAATATTGTTCCGGAAGCATAATGGGTAATATCCATAGATGATGTAATTGATGAAGAATAACAGGGGCCTTTTATCTATTCCATCCTGGGAGTCTAATATGGCTGCTTTTATTGCGTGACAAAGTCTGAATAAGGCATCCGTCACCTTCTGACACGTAACTAAGTTCGAGAGGGACGGATGTTTTATCCACTTGACACGTGATATAGACGCAACCATACTAGGCCGGCTGGGCATCTATTCTAAGCGTTAAAACGGTATCTTTTACTTATTATGGTATTGTTTTTGACACGGTCGTCGTTAATGTCAAGTAAATAAGCTATTAAATCGTTGACAAGACGATAGCAGAGGAGCTATTGCCTAACGCACTCAAACTCGCACTCGCAAACGTAAAATGAAAACATTTGTTCCGCTTTGAAGTCGATTGTGAGTGCGTTAGGCAATAGGCCAGCGGGTCAAAGGCGATATGGTTTTTTTTCCGTCTAGAAACTCAGCCCAGAATGGAATAAAGTCGAGGCACCTGTTATTCTTACTTTATGAGCTAAGAGTAGGTATAAAATGAGTAGCTTTGATTGTGTATGTAAATAAAAATGTGCCGATTTGTGCAGAATTTAACGCGTGATTTGGATAATTTATCAACCTGTCACGCCTACAATAAACGGCACAGTCACGGTTCATGCCTCCATAATTACAGAGCCAAGTATAGCAAAAATACTATTCACCTCGCGAACAATGTTGCGTGATTCGCCATTTTTCGTAATTTCTAAGGATGTCTAATTAGATTCGTGTGCTTTATGATATTTTGGGTTTGCATGATTATTAAAATAAACTGCTTACACTGGTAGTTTATTTTCGGTAAACCGTAATTTCATCGAATTTCATTTCATCGAACGCTTTTTTCTGCTGAAACCATGCTGGTCTCAGGACATTTTATACATCAACTAGCTGTTCCCGTGTCCACTTCGTTGGGCAAAATATTTTTTTTAAGTTAATAATTTTCCCGCTAATTCCCGTTCCCGTGGGAATTTCAGGAATCCCTTTCTTAGTGCACCTCTACGGTACCTATGCTACGTCCCTTCCAAATTTCAAGTGCCTACGTTTAGCCGTTTAGGCTGTGCGTTGATATGTCAGTCAGTCAGTCAGTTTCTCCTTTTATATATACTCGGCGTCAAAAAAATTGCAACTTTCCAAAAATTCGTTTCAAGCGATTATTACTCCTAAGATACAGTAAAGTATCTTAGGAGTAATAATCGCTTGAAACGAATTTTAGAAAAGTTGCGATTTTTTTGACGCTGAGTGTATTTAGATTACGTAGGTAAGGTTCGACTATCAAAAAAAAAAACGTGCGGCGAGAAATGTCTCGATGAAATGAAATGAAAATTCTGAGTTAAATACGTTCGCTCGTTTCCTTCACTGTTTTGTTGAATCATTTGTATATTTGTGTGTCTTATGGTTGGTGAATAAATGTATTTCTTCTTCTTCTTCTTCTTCGTTGAAAGGTGTTTCGATAAAATAATAGGCTATTTTAATTTTGTATGTATGTACGGTAACTCTATAAATACAAAATATTATTATGATGGCACTACATCGGCCAAGGAAGGGGTTATAATTTTAAGAGTCTATGTATGCTTGTTTGTTTGTTAGTATCTAATAAATTATTGGTATGATTAATGCTCGTGCTAATTTTCTATTTCGTTGTTTTGATAGATAAAACCAATATTAATAAATTATCTGTTAGTTCTTTAAGACTGCGCCGAGCGTACGCCGGATGTACAGTGGCGCCCTCATTACTTTTATTGTTTTCTAATAAACTAAAGTATTTTCTTGAAATTGGACGGTAAGTCGGTTGTACTACAAATGAAAACACAATTTATAGGGTAAGTATATCACATAGTTTTATAACAATTCACCTTCGAGTTATGAACTTAACGGAAAAAAGTGGTCACCTTTTTCCGTTAAGCTGACTACTCAAAGGGTAATATTTATTGTTATTAAAGCTTGTTACGTATTTCATAAATTGTGTTTTTACTTGCACTACAAAAACGTATCGTCTGATTTCAAGGAAATTCTTTAGTTAATTAGAAAACACAATAATAGTAATGTGGGCGCCACCGGACGCTCGGCGTTTGCTCGGTGCAGTCTTAATAACCTCTTCAATTGTTTTCTATTACAACCTTGTGGTTGGTTCCTCCTAAATAAACAACTTACGAATAAATAACCACCGTTCTATTTGACCACTTGAAGTATGGCAGTTCTTTCATTCTTTTCCACAACAGTTTCCCAATTGTAACTCCCGACGAGTTTTGTTGACGTGTGTTTTGTTCGAAAACTGCATAACAATCGAGGCTGCTCGTTATTCCTCCATTTTATTTCTGTCAATCTGTCACCGACCATCACTTTTGAATATGCAAGGGAACGTGCGAACATTTTCGTTGTTTGTATTTTTACTCAAATTCTTCTCTTTATTCGAAGATTCTTATTGGTAAAAAACATGTTGATTGCTTAGAATGTTTATTTAGGATTTTATCATTAAACTTGTCATTAAAAGTACTGTTTAAAAAAATATATTAGTCTTTCCTCGTGTTGGTGTCCCTTTCACAGCTATGGGACTGCTCAAGTTTCTAAATCATCTAGGTAGTGCAGGGTGGTGTAACGGATCGACCGCAAAACGCTACTCAAAATACGCTGACCGACCGTAAACGCAGTAACTTGTCCTGTGCGTCACGTTTGTAACGCACAGGACATCCACACCGGATCTCAAAAAACGGTGTATGCTAATTATATTGGAATGTGCTAGTTACTATTTTGTATTAACATTGCGGGCAGAGTACCGGAAAATGTTTCTTGGCGGGAAACTAATTTAAGTAAATGATTGACGATTGCCTTATAAAACAGTTTTTTACGGCACGGAGATGGCAAACAAGACAGATAAGTAACTAGGATTTAAGACAATATTTCTCATAACTTTTTATAATCAAATAAAATCCACACACAAATATTTAGAATACCCGCCATTGATGGCTTCAGAACAATATTAATCTCAAATGGCAACCACAACAGCAAGACAGTTTTTGGGTCTCAATACAATCATCTTTAATTTATTTAATCACTACTGGGGGGTTATTATGACATAGCTATGCAGTTCATTTTACGGTGAGCGTAAAGGACGGAGCTATGGCAGTTACATAACTCTGTCCTTTTCTCTCAGCGTAAAATGAATGGCACAGATAGGTCATAATAACCCCACTGACCCGCCCTTGCTATGCCTTGGTTTATGTGGGTCTTCTGTAACACCCTACCCGTACATAAACCATTATCACTATCATCACTACATAGTATAAAACAAAGTCGCTTCCCGCTGTCTGTCCCTATGTATGCTTAGATCTTTAAAACTACGCAACGGATTTTGATGCGGTTTTTTTAGCAGATAGAGTGATTCAAGAGGAAGGTTTTTATCTATAATACATTTTGTTTTATGTACGGGTGTTATAGAAAACTCAAATAAACCGAAGCGAAGCGAGGGCGGGTCGCTAGTTAGTTATAAATAAAAACCTTCCTCTGAATCACTATCTATTGATGAAAACCGCAAAATTTGTTGCCTAGTTTGAAAGATCTAAGCGTAAATACAAAGGACAGACGGAAGGTTGCGTTTTTGTTTCATACTAACATATGTATTGATGTTGCCGAGTTCAATTCGACCATGCTCTCAATTTTCAAACATTTTTTTTTGCTTAGCTGAACCTTCATGTCGCAGTTCTAATATTTTACCAGCACGCTGTATTTTAAACTACAGCCTTTTTGAACAACATTTTCCTTAACAAAGTGTCCCCTCTATTTGTTCCTCGGGGTAACTCTATCCGTTTTCAATTTAAATTTTTCGGCAACCACCGATCGATTCGATAAGCGGAAACCCTCCCTAATAGCTCAGCGACCTGGACGAATTGAATCAGCGCTACCTTCGAAGCCTCTTAAACTGCACGAGCAATTCCCGACTCTTACACTTCACACTTAGAGTGTAAAGTCACACCGTCGCGGACCCCTTGATCGTTCTCGCTTAGATGTTTTGGAAATCGAAGTTGCAGTGAGGAAAGAATTTAAACTGTAGATGCTGTGAATAAGGTGTATGGTCGTGTGTTTGAATTTTAAAGGTAGGTTTGTTTGAGTTTTTTACGAAAGCGTTTTCGATATTACAGCTCTTGAAAGCAGTTAAGCGACACATAAATTACGTTATTAATTAGGGAATTAGGTAGAGTAAAGTGCTTTAACTTTTAGATTTTCAAAGGTTAACGATGGCTCTTCAGTGCCAGTCATTCTGATTTTCTTTTAAAATGAATTCGTTAATGAGTCTGCGGCATTGACGGGTTATGAAACTTATGAATAATTTGCACTTTTTGTCAGGATCCTATTGTATATTAAATTAATGGATGACCGTTATTCGAGCGTAGGTATAAAAGTAAATACTTTGGCACCAACGGAAAATGTAAATGAACTCGGCATTATTATTAAGACGTTGAAATTATACGCTTGAAGTGACGCGCCGCACGAAATATTAGAAATCTCTCGTGTAACGTTTAAACTCTCAAGAATTTCACTTGCTAAGTTATTATCTGAATATCTTAAAATATCAAGCGTTAAATGCGAAAAACATCTACGACGTCTAGATTCAGTGTACAAATTTTAAAGTCGCTAAACCAGGAACAAACAAAACACGGAAAATAGATAAGTGGAGTTCGAAAACTTGGACATTATTTTTATGCATTTTCACCGTACAAACGACGAAATCAAAAACATGTACCTATTTAATAATGTTTTTAGTTGTCCTGTCAGAATATTAAAAACTTTTTAGTGCCAGTGTTTTTAATTTAGTCGCAGATTTCGTCGACGGAGCAGTTTGGTTAAAGCTTTAGCACCTATAAACGCGCGGGACATATTTAGTTTACCCGTTATTGCTTCGTAAACAAAAGGAAAGTAAGTTGTTTCAGAGAAACAATACTGGAGCTTGGATGTTTCCCATATTTATATGGCCATAATCTCTTTATAACATAGTAATAAAAGTCATTATTTTTATATTTCTGGAATTGTTAGCTTTTCAGAATGACTTAAATATTTCACGTGTAGACGGCTAGGTTATGGTTTGATTTCTAATATACTGGATAAGTAACTGTTAATTATAAGTATGACAGATACATACATACATAAACTCACGTCTTTATTCCCAGAATGGTGGGTGGGTAGGCAAAGCTACAGAATTACCAACCACTCTAAAAACTTGTTGATAATTCTGTAACCACATTTTGCGCAATTAGGGTAAGATACCAGTGTATTAGTGACAGGGAGGTACACAAATATAAAACCTGAATGCCTCTGTGCGCTCGCGGTTCCTCTCCATGCCGCAAAAAATACAACCTGTAAACGCTTTCCGTATGTACAATAGTCGTCGCTCGCATATTTTACCACAATTCCGCTTGGATATACGACGCAAGCATGCCACAGCCGCTAGCTGTAAACAAGCATTCGAGTTTCTAATAAAATGGCATTCGTGTGCAGATCGTGCTATGCTTTAGGAAATTTAAGGGACAAGTTTTTTTTGGTTTGCTATCGTAGAAAATTCAAATTAATAGAACAAACCAGTTCAATTTTTTAGTATTCGTGCATTCGTGTACATGAAAAATCGAAAAGGTTTGATAAATTATTATTTACGTTGAATTTTTAATGATAATCTATTCTTACGAATATTTTAAGCTAGCTTTCTGTAAAACTCGTACATAAACCAGAATTTAAAGCAAATATACAGCTTCCGGGAAAGAACTGGTAAAAACCGTATTAAAATCCGTTGAGTGGTTTAGGAGGAGTTAGCAGATAAGTATACAGACAGAGAAATTGAGAAAGGGCCGCCTTAGGCGTACTTTTTCGAGTCAAATCGGAGAAATACTGGAAAAGGGCCGAATCATCTTAAGTACCCGAAACCGACGTGCGTGCATGACTCGATATATGAATGTGGAAGAAGCAAAAGAAATTTGTGAAGATCGTAGACGTGGACAGAAGTGGCCTCTGCCTACCCCTCGGGGTAACAGGCGTGATTTAATGTATGTATGTATGTAAATTGAGAAAGACACGCGGAAAGTGACTTTGTTTTGTACAATGCAATAGTATTAATAAAAAGCACCTATCCACCGCTAGCCCCTCTGAAACTGTTGCCTCACTGCTGCTATATATATGCCGCTATTTTGGGAGGCTTATTCCTTTGAGTTGGGTAGTCACCGTCTGCCATTTCAACCAAGGTAATTAGCATTGGCCAGGCAGGCGCCATAGTTTCATGAATAGCCTAGTTCACCAATCCATATAATTTCATTCATACATACAGAGTGTAATCTAAGTCGTGAATCAAATGATCACCTCTGTGTTCTACCCACGAATATGAAAAACTTTTACTATGGGACCAAATCTGAAATCACGAAAAAAAAATCAGCTGTTTCATAGAAAAGTTCAATACGTAGGTACTCGACCAAAATGTATGAAGCAGCTGATTATTTTTTCGTGATTTCAGAGTTGGTCCCATAGTGAAAGTTGTTCATATTCGTGGGTAGAATAGATAGTTAATTATTATTTTTTCCATCCTTTTAAAATAGGAGCATACTTCTATAATGTGAAGTCAAGGGACAATCGCCGGTTGGTGTCCCATCACTTTACTAAATTAAACTTGCCTAAAGAGCCTCTCCGTGTTGGCTTCAGCTCCATATACGCCTTGTAAAGGTCCGGGCCTCCCATAGTGTCCTGATCAGTAAAGACATACAAGTAATGATAGATAAAGAAAGTTGCGGGAGGAGGGTGGTTTGTTCCCTTTTCATGGTGCAATGTCTTAACGAAATGAAATTTGGTACGGAGATTGTTTGTAGCCCTAACACGGTCAGGTCACACTATAGGGTTAAATTACTAGCATATCTTGGTCTTCCAGGGTTGGCAATGCATTGGCGGTCTTAAGATTGTAGTCTTAGGATGGTAGTCCTTGGATTGTAGTATTGAGAATGTAAATGTCTATGGGTGGAAAAAAAACCCAAAAGAAAACGTCACAAATATTGCGTCGCCGTAGAGCGAAAATTCACCAAGTCTCACTTTTGTCATTTTGAGTTATTAAGGTTTTAATAAAATAAAGTTTAAGAAAAATATTACTCGATTATTGTAAGGGATAAAAGTGGTTTTGTAGCCTTATCTAGTGGACATTTTATTGTTTCTTTAGGCTACACCAGGTAAAAGTTATTAACTCTAATAATTTTATAGATAATTGCAAAAAACATTTTTGCCCCTCAAGTCTTATGGCCAAATTGTAACTTAGTGATTTTTAGACCGGATTTAGTGACTTTTTTCCCAATTTTTACTTGTTTTGAAATAAACTAAGTTAATTTAGTTAAATTATAACTCTAATAATAAACTCCGTTATATTTATCTAGTAGAACCTAACTTGACTGCTTTTTGTTAGGGTTTATTGTTAGGTTTTCAGATAAAACACCATAATGAGAATAATAGTTTAATAAAATAAGTAAAACCATAAGTGTCTGCAAACTTTATATTAATAACACAATTAAAGTAACATTTTACTCTTCACCTTCCTCTGTAATGTCCGGTTGACATAGCCTGTCAACTGCTTCCGTGCTGGTAGGCAAAGACCTGTACCACGAATGCAGCTCTTGTGGTACTATGCCTTTGTTGCATAGACCAATGAGGTCTTTCTTTTTTGCCTCCGAAATGGGTAAAGGAGTCGCGTAAACGTGTGGGATGTGACAAGCTTTTAGCTGTGTTATCCATTCTTCTTTGGTATCATTGCTATCACAAGCTGGGTCTTATTATTATTGGGGGGGTTGAGATGGGCCTTGTGAGCCACTTCGACCATTGCTGATCTTTTGTGACAGCCCTTAGTTTAGAGTTCACCGCAAAGGCCCGTTGCGTCTAGGAATTTCCAGATGCTTTGGGCAGTGAGGAGTTGTATCTCTTGTGGGTCCATGATATGTCGCCCTAGGAAGATACTTCTATTACGCATTAGTGGTCCGCAAGAACAGAGGATGTGCATAGCTGTCTCCTCTGTTTCTTGGCAGAACCTGCATGTCGCTTCTTGTTTCATACCCATTAGAAACAAATGTCTGTTCAATTTGCAGTGGCCAGTTAGGATCCTAGTCACTGCGCAAGTCTTCTCTCTTTTGAGTTTTAAAATCTCCTTGGAGAACTTGCTTTTGAACCCTGTAATTAATGATTTCGAGTGATTTTGTCCTTTTGTGGACTTCCACAGCTCGATTGCCCTAGTTTTATATAGGTCGGTTAGCAGGGAATAGATCGTTTTGTGATGCCACAAAACGGCTCCGGGCCAACCAGGGTGTTGTCAGCACCGTTCCTAGCCAGTTCATCTTCTATTTCATTTCCATCAATGTTGGAGTGCCCCGGTACCCATCTAAGTATTACTTTGTTGGAGTTTCCTAGGGGGTCGTTCTCAAAAAAGTGGCACCGCCACCTGTCAATAGGTGTCTCTTAGAACTTTTTTTTCATAAAGCGTCATCCATATAATTTAGTTATCAATTCATATTAAAAGACACTTTTTGAGTAGAGGCCAAATGGTTTGATATAAATTCTAATTATATTAATAACCATAAAATCAATTTGTAACTACGTTTTGTCGCTCACCTGCAGTGTCCCAACGCGAGGCACTCATGTTTCGAGTTGATTAAAACGTAAAAATCACAAACGTAACTTAGTGCGAATACAATTTTTTACTTACACATATACTCAAGATTTAAAACTGTAGTGTCGAATAAGAATACTATACTCATATTTCGAATTATTTGAAATTATTTCTTATCCACGACAGTTTTTGTCGTTCACCTGTCATGAGATAAACGCTACCTCTGTGGTTAAACTATCTCGTCTAACCTGCCTAACCCCGCATAATTCGAGACCTACAGTCCCCAGCTACCGCTGTTAGAAGTAACACGTCGTCAGTGTGAAGTTCTCAAAAATAATAAACAAAAAACTTACGCGAGCGGGAGTTTGTAATGGGTACGTAGTCGCTATTCTGTCTTCCATATTTTGATAAATTTGTGACTTATTGTATTGATATTAATTTATAGCACGTAAAACATGGTTTATTTTTATGTCAATAAATATGCAGTTCATTAACCAAGGTGCTTAACTTGTATTGATGATATAACTGTCATTTTGTCCATGACCTGTATGTCGTTCACCTGTCTAAAAAAAACAGGTGAACGACGTTTACGGCAGGCGAACGTCAATTATTTAATAACTTATACTGTACACCAAAAATGCTTGTGGCATAAATATTTTATACCCGACTACACGAAGCAGGGTTGTATACCGAGCGTATGTATGTAGGTAAATATGTATGTAACACCCTGTAGCCTATACGGTTCACCGGATTTCAACATATGAGATGCCGTTACGGTTGAAAGGTAAATAAGGTGTGTTATTTTATATAAATCTTTTAGATAAGGAAAAAAACGCATTAAACATATTCAAATTAAGCACTTGTTGTCAATTTAATGTCGTTTTTATTTAACAATTTACTTAACTGCACCCATTGTCGTTAACCTGCTAACAGTTTTACTTTATTTGTACGTATTTGTCGTCAACCTGCCCCTATTGTCGATAACCTGGTTACAAATAGTCATTCACCTGCTTACCGCATAGTTCAAATACCTGTATCTTCTAAAAAAATTAAATAAATCACTTCCCTCCACGTGATATCGATTACTCGATTTTATTTCTACCGATCTTAATTAAAAAAAACAGCAAAATCGGAAACTTTCTGAAAAATGTAAAATTAATTCAGCGGTGCCACTTTTTTGAGAACGACCCTAGGGCATTTAGGTTTACTTTACAGTTTTGGACTAGTTTGGAGTTTATCTCCAAAGCGTCTAGTGCCAAAAGGGCAGCTTGGCTGTCCGAGTTGATGTAGATGTGTTGGTATCTACGGTTCTGGGTCTTGCATCTTGCGTCTATTTGTGCGGCGAAGCGACTTTGGTGCTGGTTTTTCTCGGGATTGTTGCATATCAAATTCAAGATAGGCACCGTCATGGTAGTAGCGGAACTTTACCAAACCTGGATGTTGCTTCTCAAATCTCAGGCATTTTATCTTGAGCCATGTAATTTTTAGTTAGATGCTAAGTATTTCGAAATAAAAACTGCAATTCATGCGATATAAGTTATATTTTATAGAAATAAATTCATAAACCGGTATTAGTAATCAGCAAACACAAAACACACCATACAATTAAATTAAAAAGCTTGTTATAATGATATCACACTTTATATAACCATGTAACTAAATTCGGTTAAAAAGCATGTCTTTGAAATTGACTCCGAGAATAATCTGGCCAAATTAACTTGATAATAATCAATGCGCTTATTCAAAATTCACTGCGTGACGAAACACGCTCCTTACACACTTGCTGGTTTATCCTCTTGACGTCAATCTCGCAAACGAGTCGTTTTAACCGAATTTTCATTGTTGCACATTGTGGAAACTCTATGCTTTCCGAAGCCGCCATTGTTAATAAACTTACTTATAGTTATCTTATATACAATAGTCTGAATAGGTATCGTGGTCCTTTTTTACACCAAGCTTGAATGAAACGAGCGCGTGTGGTGTGAATGAAAAAGAAATGGTTTTATAAATGAAAACGTAGGTATTCATCTCTCACTCAGGGTTGTTATTCTCTCAAACACGCGGTCGGACGAACGGACGAGTGAATATGGCAGCGGCGAGTTTAAGTAGTCCCGTCAGAGCGAACAAAACACATTTTAGCACGTGCATTCTCAATTAGGCAGCCTTATACGTTCGTTCTTGTCGACAGAAGCCATGCTACTGAGAGAATCACACCCCGGGTAACGAACCTCAGCACTCCTTATTCCGACCATTGGTTATAAGATTTATAAAAAAACAGAAATTTGCTAAACATAGGCAAGAGAATTCAAACAAAACAAGCATTAGGCATCACACTGCAAGTAATGAAAAACATTTAGTTACATTGCGGTCAATCTTGTTCTTCTTGGCTTACCAATTACACGTACATCTCAATAGGAACCTATAAAACAGTATAGTACGTTATTTAAAATGTTTGTTATTTTTTTTCACCAAAACGATGATAATAATGTAGTTATTACACTGTGCCCGGGACGTACCCGAAGGATTTTAACCATCGATTCTAGACCCTATTTGGAGTATATAATGTGGTATAACATGTAGTCCAATAACGCACAATTTCCGAGATTTTTATTCTGTAAAAAACAATTCCATAGTTAATTTAATTTGAACTCTATCGCCTTAACATAAAGCATTATTTACCAAGAAAGATTCATGTTGTAAATAGCAATATCATCAATGTACAACATAAATTAATTTAACCATTAAATGTTATACAACATTATATCCTCCAAATAGGGTCTAGAATCGATGGTTATAATCCTTCGGGTACGTCCCGGGCACGGTGTATTATCATTATTACTTAATTGAGAAACTTTAATAACAAAAATACTTACCTCATTGCCGGCATCATCTTTCTTATTCACCAAATCCAATATAAACTTAGCGCGCTTCATTTTCTACCTTCGGATACTAATTTTATTATTATTATCACAACAACGAGTAAAGTGTAATGTATCGGGTAGATTCTAAGATTATTTTATAATATTAAGATGTGAGGTAGTTTGCTTGTCCTCTCTCTTTCAATAAATGCTGTCACGAACAGACGTGTTATTCCTGCTCCGCATAATCTCCAGGACCTGGTCATACCAGGATATTCTTCAGTGGCGACGAACAGTGCTATTTACGCTACGCGTGTGAACTATATATTGTGATTCTGGTTTATTATTCGTGAGTTACCTAAGTACGAATAATTTGTAATAATAAAGATGTCGGTCGGCAGGGTGGAGCCGTTTGACGTGAACAAAGGTTGTTGGGACTTATACGTAGAACGGTTAGAACAATATTTCATTGCAAACGACGTTAAAGAAAATGTGAAAGTGGCCACCTTAATAACGGTAATTGGCACCGAAGGCTAGCGGTGGAAACCCAGGCGAAACAGCGAGATAATGTTCCCGTGTATCAGGTTTCACCACCATCGAGGCGAGAGGGCGTGGGGGCATCTAGCGGACAGAAGGTCATAGAAGGCTCTCGAAGGTCACGCGACGCGACAGGGGCTTTATCCGGGCGCGGCGGGAGCGCGCGTGGAGCGGGCCGCGGTCAGCAGCGAACGCCGGGCGGCTGCCGGGTGTATGGAGGGCAGCACGAGACGCACACGTGCAAGTTTCGGATGTATGTGTGCCGCGTGTGCAACCGGGAGGGGCATCTTAAGAAGATGTGTCCGCGGGTGCGAGGTGAAAAGCTGTTTGCGGTGTATGGCTTAGGTTGGCCGGCACATGTAGAAGATGATTCTTTTAAGCCATATTTCAGTCGCAAAGCAGAGTTGTATTTAGACATGGGTTGCGTAGTATGGGGATATAGGTTAATCATTCCCAAGGCCCTTCATAATGTGGTACTGAAAGAGTTACACACAGGGCACATTGGGATAGTTAAGATGAAAAGTCTGGCGCGCAGTTATGTATGGTGGCCGGGGATAGACGCGGATATAGAGAGCACCTGCCGCGAGTGCGGGACGTGCGCGGCGGAGGCACCCGCGCCGCCGCGCGCTGCTCCGCAGCCGTGGCTGTACACACCAGAGCCTTGGTCGCGGTTGCACGTTGATTTCTTGGGACCGTTTCAAGGTAGAATGTTTCTCGTGTTAATAGATTCTAGTACTAAATGGTTGGAAGCATTTAGCATACAAAAAAATACTGCAGCAGCAGTAATTAAACTGTTAAAGGAAACTTTTGCACGGTTTGGGTTACCAAAAGAAGTAGTGTCCGATAATGGACCACCATTCTCTAGTACGGAGTATAATAATTTTATGACAAGCAATGGTATCAAGGTGACATTTTCACCTGTCTATCACCCCGCATCAAACGGCGCGGCTGAGGGTGCTGTCAAGTTGTGCAAAAGAGCGATTAAGAAAGCGTTAAGAGACGGAAAGGATGTAGACACCGCGTTACAGTCATATCTCATGACTTATAGGAACGTGGAACACAGTAGTACGGGAGTTTCACCGGCCATGTTGTTGCAACATAGGAGCTTGCGTACCAGACTCGATTTATTGGTGGGCTCGCGAGAGGTTGAAACTAAAGTGCGCGCTGCACAGCAGCGACAGGTACGTTCCGCGGGCGGCGCGGCGAGGGAGTTTAGACGCGGGGAAAGCGTATGGACGCGGGAATATGGACCAGGAAAGAAATGGCTTAGTGGGCAAATAGATGGAAAAATTGGTTCACGAAACTATATAATCAGTAGGGAAAACGGTCCACCGGTTAAAAGACACGTAGATCAGATTAAAAATAGATGGAACAGTATGTTTGAGTTGCCGTGCCCGACTGGGCCATCATCTCTAGTCAGGACGGGCACTGACTCCGTCGCGGAGCCGGAGCCAGCGCGCGCTCACGGACCGGCCTCGCCAGCAGCGCCGACCGCGCACGAGCACCGGCCGGACCCCGGTACAAGTAGCAGCTTGTCTCCAAGCGCAGGCCCACCGCCGTTTCGACCCCAATTAAGACCCCGTCCGGTAAAACCAGCCCAACGGTATGGTTTCGAAGAGATTGATTAATTTGTTAATTAATAAGGATAGTTATAATTAAGTGGGAGGGTGTAATGTATCGGGTAGATTCTAAGATTATTTTATAATATTAAGATGTGAGGTAGTTTGCTTGTCCTCTCTCTTTCAATAAATGCTGTCACGAACAGACGTGTTATTCCTGCTCCGCATAATCTCCAGGACCTGGTCATACCAGGATATTCTTCATAAAGTAACTGAGCAAAATCGTCAACAGCGCCGCGCCACTCACGAAAAAATTAACTAACTTACGCGCGAAATTCACCTATATTACATCGACGCACGTTGAAGTCGTACAAATATTCATCAAATGTAATTAATTAATTATGTAAACTAGCATTAGTACCCTGTTTAATAGGAAAAAACTAACTCCAACAGTTTAATCAATTTTCGTTTACGATAAACTGTCCACATTGTCTATGTGTGACGATTGAGAAATCATTAAATAGACTTAGTTAGTTTTCGCTTTCATATTTTCTGACAAAACTATTACTCAGAAATTAGCTAAGTAATTTTAGTGACTTTTTGAATAAAGTAGTTCTTGATCGTGACTTCGGAATATTTAGAGAAAAAGTTACCAAGACGATTTAGGTGCATTCATTGTACGATTTCATGTAGACCATAAATAATCAAACGAATTAGGTAATTCTTCCCTTACGTAGTGAGAGACGAAGTATAATTTAATGACTTCTGTTACTTTTTAAAATCGAAACTATAATAGCTATGTACATAATAATAAGACTGAAATTTGCACAAAAAAAAAGCGATTTCGATGACATTCATAACTAAATTTCGGGCATTTTTCGACTTGGTGAATTTTCGCTCTACGGCGACGATTGATTACAATTCGTGACAAACTGAACATATTTAAAAAAAAAAAAAAAAAAAATACTTAAAAGCATAATTTGTCACGAAACGGACACAACTCAGCTTGATGCTGGCAGAGCCTAAGCTGGTCTTCCGTTGTAACCATTCGGCGAGGACACGGCGCAATGACGTCACGATCGCGCACGCATCACTAAAACAGATTGATTAAAAACGAACACATTCGCTCGCATTATGCTCGTTCATCCACTCCATCCCATAAAAAAAACATTCATTTTCCCGGAAAATTAAATGACCTGAGGATAGCGATAAATAACTTCTGCAATATTTTATTAACATTAATGCATTACAATATAATTTAAAAACTTTAAAGATACGTCAACATTTAAGAGGGACATTCAGAGGCAATAGCTGATTTAATCGCTGTGATGATCTCTTTCAGTTACTGATTGTATTAAACTTTATGACGATTGAAACCTTATTGAAACCTTTCCATCAAACCTTCCTTCTTTATGATCGCTATTTATGTCCAAACAGATTCAATTGAATAGCCTAAGGGCTGTATAATGCAAATTAAATGTAAATATTTACGGTTCATCCCTCATGGATACTTCTTAAAGAGAACCGTTAAGATAAAGTAAGTTTCTTTACAGTATTAGGCTGCGGCTCCACTGAGGCGGAGCTGTGCCAATGGAACCAATGGAAGGCGCATGCGGTCACGTCGAGCGCGCCTTGCGCACGTTAGTTTACACAGCTCCGCTCCACTCCGCTCATCTCCGCCTCAGTGGAGCCGCAGCCTTAAAGTGGATAGAGACGCGGGTAATGACTTGGATTAAAATCACTTACCAGATGTCTTTGTGCGAAATTGACTCCTTTGGGTATAATATTTATATTATAATACATACAACAATTTGGTATCGTCACAGTAAACAACATAACAGTATAACAATAATTATGTTATTTATATTCTACAATTCACCCCTATAATTTTCGCCTTTTATAAGATACCACGGGCTTTTTAAAATCTGGTATCTCAGAGAAGAGAAATTTGTTTTGTATTGGTGAAAGAATAAAAAATCTTTGTTTGACACGTACATTCACCAGTAATAATAATAATAATATACCTATTATCAAACATTGGGCGCAAACAATATCTGACCCGTCTTTATTAGTAGAGGTATAAGACCATGTCAGATATTTTTGCGCCCAATGTAGGATAGTATAATAATATTATTGCTGGCACTATAAATGCCAGAAAAAAAAATGTAACTTAGAAACACAAAATTGAGTCGTGACGTGTCATGAGCTCATGAGGTACAGGTCATTAGTTTAAGGGACCTAGATAAGATAGCCATCGTCCTGCTTAGCGAGACCAAACTAACGAGTTCAAATTCGATAGGTCTACGTAAAGTACGATAGAGATCCTGTCGGCACCTTTTGACTCCATAATTAGATAAGCTTTTAGTTACCATGATAATAGTTTATTTATAAGTCAAATTTCAGCCCATTAAAAATAATGGCATAAAAAAAAAGATAAAGATAAAAGATATTTATTCAGTAAGTAGGCCGTACATACATACAAACATTAAATCACGCCTGTTTCCCAGAGGGGTAGGCAGGGACCACTTCTTTCCACTTGCTACGATCTTGACAAATTTCTTTCGCTTCTTCCACATTCATACATCGAGTCATGCACGCACGTCGGTTTTGGGTACTTAAGATTCGGCCCTTTTCTAGTATTTCACCGATTTGACTCAAAAAAGTACGTCTAGGGCGTCCCCTTCCGACCCGTCCACTCACTTTCGATCTGTATATCTCTTTCGTCAATTTCTTTCGTCCATCCTTTCCAAATGACCGAACCATCGAAGCATGCCCTTTTCAATCTTGGTCACTACATCTTCTTTTATTCCACATTTCTCTTTGACTTTTTCATTTCTGACTCTCTCAACCAGTTTCACACCACACATACTACGCAAAGAGCGCATTTCAACTGCATTTACACGACTTTTATGCTTGTCCTGCCACATCCAACATTCACTACCATATATCGGGGTAGGGGCCAGCACTCCACACAACACATGAATACAAGAACAGCCAGTCGGGCTTTTTGTGAAACGCCCTGTCTGCTCACAAAGGAGTACAGGGCCGCATTAATTTGATTCATTAATTTGAAATAATGGCAAGTAGCAAATAACATCATGCAGGCGTACAAATGAAGCAATTTAAATAAAAGCTTGCATAGAAGCTAATATAATCTTGGGTACTGCTATCAAGTTTACCGTGGCACGGCTGTAGGGTGCTGATACACAAACAATAGGTATTGTGGTGCCGCGGCCATTGTCGTGGAACCACTTACGCAGGTACCTACTGATTATAGCAGCATAAGTGATTAGGCTGTTTGTCGGCTGTGCTAGATGAAGATATAAATAAGTATATTTTCTTGCAAGAGTTAAGAAAGGAACGTTTTAGGAACACAGACAAAGAAAACATTTGATAAGAAGTAGGTAAAGGGACGACGTAGTCCATCGAATTAGCAGCTTGAAGTGGCAGTGGGCCGGCCATTTGTGCCGCAGAACCGATAATCGCTGGAGTTATCGTATTCTTGAGTGGAGACCGCGAATCGGCAAACGTAGTGTAGGACGCCCTCAGACTAGGTGGAGTGACGATCTTCGCAAGGTGGCTGGCAAGAGCTGGATGAGAGTGGCCACGAATCGTGCTCGTTGGCGTGCAATGGGAGAGGCCTATGTCCAGCAGTGGACTAATATAGGTAGATGATGATGATGATGATGAGGTAAAGGGAAAATACATGGCCCTTGCTAAGATGCACTACGCTAACTAGCGTTTCCATTGGTTTAGTTTTTAAACCAATTGCGTCACTGGTAGATGACTTGATACTAAAAGTCACATGATCTACCAGTGACGCGATTGGTTTAAAAACGAAACGTATAGAAACGCTAGCGTTAGCGTAATGTATCTTGGCAAGGACCTCGGAACATGGAAATTCGCAAGTGTTGCGGGTGTTTCAAACGTAAACATTAACACATTACATTATTTTTCCGTTGTCAAGATTACTTAGCATTCGCATTAGCGCGTACCGTGGTTTATGCTGGGGACCGTCGATGGTCCTGAGTTCTGGCCGAAAGGGAAAGTTCCGGCGGTTTCGAAGTAAACTATCAGCTGCGACCACGACACCAATTTCAGCAAAAAATTGCGACGCTGTTCTGTCACCTCAGTGTTAGTTTTATATTGTTATGTATGTTAGTCTAAAAGGTATTTGTAATTATGGGTTTTCGTGCTCAAAATAAAAATACAAACAAAACAACCAACGTTCACATTAGCATATACTAATCCCCTTAATTCATAAACGGTCTCTCTAAAGGTCTCTTTCTGTCAAATTCAAATGACACAGTGATAGATAAGGACAAATAGAAACGCTGGTTAGCGTGTAGTGCAACTTGACAGGGTCCTCCGTAGTGAAGATTGTTGCGAGAACGGTACCACCTCAGCATTTGCTGCCTTTGACCAACGCTGGTCTTCCGTTGGGATCGCTCGGTGAAAACACGGAAGGACAGTGACATTTTAATTCACTCGATAGTTTTAGTATGTTTGACTGTTGAACAGAAATAAACGTCTGTGTTGCGTTATTATTCGAAATTAAATATTAGTAGTTATTTCGTAGTAAAGAAACAAATCTATAGACACTGTGTATTGACATAGCTAACATAGCTTACGTAAATTTCAACATAGACCGGGGCCTTCAATCGATTGAGTAAAATCATATTGCCTTTGACATGTCGCACGGCTAGAAAAAAGTAGTAACTCAAAATACAACTGTATTTTAAAATGAACTTTAATACAAATTTTATGAACTTGAAACAAAACTGTTTTGATCTAGCAATGCGTGTTATGGTATTGTTTTTAACTTTGCCGCCATAACTGTCAAATAGAGCTATTGTAACGTTGACCCTGGCTGGCCCTGAGCCTCTATTCTACTGGGTACATCCATATTGCTTATGACATGTTATCGTATTGTCTTTACTTGGCCGCCATTACGGTCAAGTAAATAAGAGCCATTGTAAGGTTGACCCTGGCTGACCCTGGGTCTTTATTCTACTGGGTACATCAATATTGTCTTACATGTCATCGTATTGTTTTTAATTCGGCGCCATTACTGTCAAGTAAATAAGAGCTATTGTAAGGTTGACCCTGGCTGACCCTGGGTCTTTATTCTACTGGGTACATCAATATTGTCTTACATGTCATCGTATTGTTTTTAATTCGGCGCCATTACTGTCAAGTAAATAAGAGCTATTGTAAGGTTGACCCTGGCTGACCCTGGGTCTTTATTCTACTGGGTACATCAATATTGTCTTACATGTCATCGTATTGTTTTTAATTCGGCGCCATTACTGTCAAGTAAATAAGAGCTATTGAAACGTTAACCCTGGCTAGCCCTGGGCCTCTATTCCACTGGGTACGTCAATATTGTCTTTGACATGTCATCGTATTGATTTTAACTTGGCGCCATTACTGTCAAGTAAATAAGAGCTACTGTAACGTTGACCCTGGCTGGCCCTGGGTCTCTGTTTTACCTACTGACTACATCATTTTAATAAATCTTTACAACTTTTTATGATTTGTTTGCATTGGCAAAATCTGAGGAATCTTTGAAATGGTGACAACCATTTCGTTTCTCATATGCATTCAAACTCGTTGCACTTTTATAACGCTATAACAATAAGAAAAAGTTATTCAAATAAAACTGACAAGAGTTTGAACCGGAGAGTATTGGAGTAAGAAAGTTAAGGCTATTAACTGGCTCGGGTAGAATAAAAAAAAAGAATATCACGGCAGAATGAGATTATACTAATCAGAGTCCATGCCGGCACGAGCTGAGGAATTATAAGAATTTTAACAAGTGCGAGTTAGTTTTGTGCCCGGGTTCCGGTTCCGGGTTCGGGTAGTTTTTTTTTTAAATTTAAAAGAATAAAATACTAGTGTGTTTTCACTCTTAATTTTTTACCAAAAGTAAACGCGTTTAAAACAAAAAGGTATAGACACGTTGTATTGAAATAATGCAGGGTGATAATATTCGGAAACCTTACTTTTTATTCAAAGCTTATACGGTCATAAATTTTGATTGTTGAACAACAAATTAATGACCCATATCTTCTATGTCAGAATGGACAGGGTGCTATCACTGGTGATCCTTGAAGTGGACCCTATCGGTTGGTACGATAAAATTGATTCCATGACAGGTTGAGGAGCATACAATTAAAAAAAATCTATGGTTTTTATTATTTCTAATAATGACTGAGTAATGTTTTAATTCTTAAAGATTTCTGGTAATTTCACTCCAGGTCCAAGGTTAATCGTCTAACCGAACGGACCTGCCTTTTTGAGAATTTCATTTTTAGTTACCTACATTGCTCTGTTAAATTTCAACGCGCCTCAAATATATTTTAGTTCTTTTTACTTTTGCAATTACCTGTATCAATTTGGCTTTACTAAAATGATATGGCTCTTTATTTTTTTACTCTTAAAATATTTAATTTAATATTATTAAATGTTTCAAAACGCCGTGAGAACCTTTTTGCAAAAAAAAAATCTATTTTAAAAAACCATAACTTGGTTTAGCCTCAATACCCTCCAGTCAGATCTTTTCCTGCCTGTTTGTAATAAAATATCATAAAAGAATTATATTAAACGTTTCACAGTGCGGTTAAGAGGTGTTTAACATTTTTTTGTTCTTAAAAAGATAACATTGGTCTACAAAGGTAAGTACGGCAGAAAACGACCTTCCCAAAATCTACAACCATTATAAGTACCGGGATTATACCTTTTCCTCTACTCCTCGTGAAAGACCACGCTGGGGATAGTGCAATAATATAACTAGAAAATTTAAATGTGCTGAAATAGGAGCTTTTCTAAGTAAAACCAAATAACACAGCAATGCAACTTGCTTGATAGTAATGCGTAAGCACTATCCCCGACAATATGTAATAAAAATAACAACTCCCTACTGAACGCTAGCAAAAGGTATAAAATGAAATCGCTATAATAATATGGTTCGAGTAACTTTTATTACGAGTTAATAACGGACATTTATATGAACTTGCTCATATAAAATGTTATTTCCATCTTAATTTCACGGGTTAAAGGTGGCATATGAGTTCAAATGTGGTGAATAAACACTGAGTATCGTATTTTGTTAGATAAGTATGTAATTTTCTTGTTTTCTGTTAACTTTGGAACCTGTAAGAGCGAGAGAAAGATAAATACGAACTTTTCTGCCCAAATACGATGCTCTCATGTTTATTACGTATCTGAAGGCCTGGATACGTTGCGTTCTGGGAACTTTAACCTGTGGTGGCGCGATAGCTCGTTGTTGTCCGTAGGTCGCTGCTGTCTGCCTCCCGATCCTCTGCTTCGCTATTCCCTTTTTCCTGCCTATAGTAAGGTCTGTGCAACTCGGGGAAAAATGACTAACTTCTTCTTGAAATTATAAAATATATTGTCTACAATATTACGAGTGGTCGTTACAGAGCAGGTATTTGAAGTGAGGGAGGAAATGACTCGATACATTTATCTTTAACAAAACTTAAATCTAACGTAAGGAGGCAGCACTGTCGCGGTTTCCTCTGCGGCTCAATAGAGGGCGTTACGATGGCCTTAACATGCCGGCCGCCTTGGAATGCTCCTGTTCCAACACTACGACGCTGGGCAGGATACGTGGGCTTCATCTGACTGCGATGGTAGGGGGCATATCTTCGAAAATGACCTCTGTATGGTCCCTGATGAAGTCCGGATCTCAGCTGCTCGGGATACGCCGTCCTTGCCTGGGTATGTGCGAACAATTCTGCCTAGCCGCCATTTTAGAGGTGGTAAGTTATCCTCCTTGATAAGAACAAGCATATTGTCTTTGAGATCTTGGGTATTTGCCTTCCATTTGGTGCGGGTCTGCATTTCGGCTACGTATTCCTGCGACCATCTTCTCCAAAAATGCTGGCGCATCTGCTCGACTCTGTCGTATCGAAGCAGGCGATGTGGGGCTGCCTCTGTCAGATCCTCGCAGGCTGGCGCAATCAGAGACCTTCCTATGAGGAAATGGGCTGGTGTAAGTGGGGTAGGATCGTTGGGATCTGTGGACAGAGGTGACATAGGTCGGCTGTTAAGTACAGCTTCAATTAAAGTTAAGACAGTTGTTAATTCCTCAAATGTCAATCGAGCATCCCGAACAATTCTACGGAGATGATGCTTGCACGATTTGATCCCCGATTCCCATAAACCACCAGTATGAGGACTATAAGGGTGAATAAATTTAAATTTAATATTTTGATTAGTGGCATAATCTATAATATCTTTTGAATTATTTTGAATAAATGAACAGAACTTTTTCTCTGCTCCGATGAAAGCTTTCCCGTTATCTGAATATATCTCAGTTGGTTTGCCACGACGAGAAATAAATCGTTTTAACGCTAAAATGTAATCGTTGGTTGAGAGACCGCTAACCAATTCCAAATGCACCGCGCGCGTCACAAAACAAACGAATAAACAAATGTAACCTTTAACCAAACTACTGCCACGGCCCTTACGATTAAGTATTGAAACAGGTCCTGCATAGTCTACTCCGCAATACATAAACGGATGACCCGGGTGCAGACGTTCGTCGGGTAAGTTACCCATGATCGGACTTAACGTCTTACCTTTCATACGCGTACAGGTGATACACTGCATCACTACTTTCCGAGCAAGGTTTCTACCACCTAGCGGCCACCAGCACTCGCGCACGGTACCCAGTAGTAGTTGGGGTCCAGCATGTAATAATCGCTTATGTTCATCTCTGAATAACAACAACGTGAAACGATGTTTACTACACAACAACACTGGATGTTTTTTCTCATAACTAAATTCACTCGCATTCGCTAACCTACCACCAACTCTTATGACTTGATATCGATCTAGAAATATATTTAAACCAGACAATCTACAATTCCGCTTAATAGAAATAGGTATATTGTTTACTAAATTGTAATATTCATTCCGGAACATTTGTTTTTGCGCAATGATACTTAGCAAGCGCTCGGACGCGCGCAGCTCTGCGACTGATAATAAGGAACCGGTTCGCCGCTTCATTTGTGTGCGGCGTGCTGAGGCGTTATGCACGAATCTAAGTACATGACCTAATATTCTTATTAATTTACTAAAACTCGAATAGTTGTCAAAATTTATCATCTGATCATCTACGCTTATCAATGTGACCGATATTGGTTTGATCTCCGGCAATTCACGCGGTTGATTATAACGATTGTACCCCCGGGAATCGAAGTCTTTGTGTTGTAAAAATGACGGACCGTACCACCAAAGGCTGCACTGACTGAGCGTATTGAGGTCAACGCCCCTAGATACAAGATCAGCTGGGTTTTCTTTACCGTTTATATGTAGCCAGATTGAGTCACTGGTTAGTTCGTTAATTTCCGTCACTCTGTTTTGAACGAATTGCTTAAGTAGGTACGGAGACATTCGTAACCAGCCGATAACTATAGTCGAGTCTGTCCAAAAGTAAACGCGATCAAACTTTAATCTAAGGGATTCTATAATTTTGTGATAAAGTCTCGCGCCGCTCAGTGCTCCCAGAAGTTCTAACCTTGGAATAGTAGTAGCCTTTAGCGGTGCTACTTTACTTTTAGCACAAAGTAATTTTGCAGCAACCAAAGAATCGTCGTCATAAGTTCGTATATAAGCGCATGAGCCATACGCGACCTGGGAAGCGTCCGAATATATGTGGAGTTCCGTATGTTGCGTGTGTGCGCTTCTTGCAAAACGCGGAACTCTAATGTTTTGCGCAAACTATCCAGCGTACTAATGAAGTTACTCCAAGAGCGAACGACTTCATCGGGTACGGGTTTGTCCCATCCGATTCTACAAAGCCATAGCTTTTGCAATATAATTTTTGACAAAATGACTGCCGGCGCTAATAGTCCTAGCGGGTCATAAATTTGAGATATGATTGAAAGCATTATACGTTTTGTTAAATTAGGCGTACTTTCTATCTTTGAAGTGAAATGTAATTCGTCACTACTACTTAACCAACCTAAACCGAGCGTTTTGTTTTGTTGATGTTCACCTATGGATAACTCCTTTGAGTCGTTTGACGTTAAGTCTAGATTGAACGTCCACTTCCGAAGTGGGAAGCAACCAGATCGCAGCACTTGGGATATTTTCTCACACGTGTGCAACAGAACCTGAGCGTCATCAGAACCAGTTATTAAGTCATCGACGTAAAAATCTTCATTTATAATTTTTGAGACCTCAGGATCGTCACAGCACTTTGCGAGTTCTTTTAAACACCGCATGCTGAGAAAAGGCGCCGAAGAAGTGCCATAAGTCACCGTATTTAGTTGGTAGGTATGTAACGGATGTGATGGATGATCTCGCCAGAGAATCAATTGCAAGTTTCTGTCATCTGGGTCTACGAGTATTTGACGAAACATCTTCTCCACGTCCGCACACGCTACGAACCTGTGTTGCCTGAATCTAAGTAAAATACTGAAAATATCGTTTTGAAGTATAGGACCCGTATAAAGAATGTCATTAAGTGATTTACTTGACGTAGTTTTGACACTGCCGTCAAAAACCACGCGTAATTTTGTCGTTGAGCTATCACGAAACACGCCGTGGTGAGGAAAGATAAAGTATGGTGACTCATACGTTTCGACACGACTCATATGACCCAACTCAATGTACTCATGTATAAAATTGCTGTACATAGTTTTGTAATTGGGATTACGTTCTAATTTACGTTCTAGCGACATAAACCTTGTCTCAGCAGTTTTATACGAGTCTCCGAGAGAATCAGCTGTTTCTTTTAAAGGGAGCCGGACACTGAATCTACCGTTATCGTCACGTGATGTCGTGTTGCTAAATATCTCTTCGCATTTGCGCTCATCTACTGTGAGTGCACTCGTATTATTAGGCTTAGGTATCTCTTCGAGTTCCCAAAACCTTCTCATTCGCGTATCTAAATCTGTCGTATTAATTAAGTTACATTGAACCTCGTGGCTCGTAGAATCGAATGAATGAATGCTTCCCGATATTAACCAGCCTAATTTAGAGCTCTGTAAATATGGTCCGCAAGCTAATCGTATTTTCTCTCCATCTAACAATTCCCAAAATTTATCCGCCCCTATCAAAACGTCTATTTCTGATGGCACGTCAAACGTGGGATCTGCTAAAGATAAGTTTTCTGGTATACTAAACGCCTTAAAATCTAGCTGCACAGTGGGCAAGGTAGAAGTGATACGCGGCAGAACTATACACCTTACGCGTGTATTATAATCGCATGACTTTGATCGCAAAGTAATATCGCATAGTTGGCTCGAGTTAGTGACCGATTGCCCTACACCCGAGACACGAACAGTGGACTGTATTAAAGGAATGTTTAATCGTTTTGACAAAGTTTCGGTTATAAAACAATGCTGGCTACCACTATCAAGAAGCGCACGCGCATGATGGTATTCGTTTTCGGCATCAGCTATTTCTATGACCGCGGTGCATAATAAAACCGGTTGCAATCCTCTCGACTTGGTTTGCAAGCTATTATCACACCTAATTTGTCTCGTATTACGATCGCATTGACTATGAAGCGCCGCTGACACGGCCGCGACGTTACTATCAGCCGGCAGTGCATACGGAGCCCGCACGGCGGACAGTTGCTTATTATCGTCTTGTACATGCAACAAGCCGTTATGATTTTGCTGGCATTGTCTGCATGGACCGAATGTGCAAGCCGAGATAGTATGACCTGCTCGTAAACAATTGGAACACAAGTTATTTTTCTCAACGAATTCAATTCTATCCCGGACAGGCAAATTTAAAAATAATATACAAGTATAAAGTGCGTGATTACCTTTACACATAGCACAAATACGAGTTGGCTTCTCAGATTGTTTGCTCCGCGTAGTAACGAAGCTTTGAGTGTGTTGTGATTTAAACTGGGTTTTCTTAGGGTCGTTGTTGGATGATCTGCTTTCATGATGGGGTTTTAAAGTGCAAGTGTTCTTGTTGTGACTAAAGTTAATCATCTCCAACATGTCGGCTTTATTTTTAAGAAAGGAAAGCAGACTATCCAACTTTAATGGCGAATCACTACGCAGATCGGAAGTGATAGCACCTTTTTGTTTCTCCCACTCTCGTTCAGTGGTAGAATCTAATTTAGTAACGACTAAATAAACTATTAGCGTATCCCACGAGTCAGTGGGTTCACCGATAGTTTTTAAAGCACGTAAATTTCGATTGACGGTATCTATCAATTTCCGAATCTGGGCAGGAGATTCCTGCTGAATAGGTTGAAGCGTAAACAGTGATTTCACGTGATTATGAACCAGAAGACGATTATTATGGAACCTTTGCACTAATAAATCCCATGCGCCAGTGTAGTTAGCCGCGGTAAACTCTAAAGCACTAATAACCTGTAAGGCAGTACCACTCAACGACGATCTTAGGTAATGAAATTTGTGAATAGGGTCCAAATCAACACGTTTATGTATCATGGTGACGTATGAGTTTTTAAATTCTAACCACTGATCATAAGAACCATTAAACGACGGTAGCTTAATTTCGGGTAATTTAACGGAGGTTAATATAGCACGTGCATTGCACTGGGAATTAATTTCGCTATTATCTTCAACCAACACACATTTAGCGGATGTCATTAAGCTAAAATAATGTTCTTCGAACTGTTCGCGATATTCGAATTGCGTAACTAAATCAATTTCGTCTACTTTTGTCTCAATCTCCGTCTGAATGGAATTAAAATTATTAAATATATGTTCTAAATTATTCGTTTTCAATTTCAATTCAGTTTTCTGAGCTTCATTTAATGTTTTATGCTCCAAACTGTTAATATATTTTTGAAATGAGGTTAACCGTAGCTTAGCCGTGCCTCTTTGTCTCTTGAGGTCGGCCATGCGGTCGGTACTTTTATCGAGCTTTTGGGGAGATTTGGGCACTTTCAACTTATTACTAACACTGTCAGTAGCTTGGGTATATTCATCGTCACACATATTGGCGGTTTATAAAAATAAGGAACACTCACGTGAGCCGTAGAGATTGCAGGTGGGCCGCGGTCAGGAATACTCGGTTGACACGTGGCTCTCGGCTGGAATGGGAAATCACAACACTCTATTAGTTAATTATGCACCTCAGGATGGGATGGGAACAAGGATAGGAAGGTCTGACCGTTTCTCGCTGTCTTCTCTTCTGGAGATCGGCGATGCAGTTCAATTGTGACCCGGTGAGATGGATCAAAATGGTGGCGCGATAGCTCGTTGTTGTCCGTAGGTCGCTGCTGTCTGCCTCCCGATCCTCTGCTTCGCTATTCCCTTTTTCCTGCCTATAGTAAGGTCTGTGCAACTCGGGGAAAAATGACTAACTTCTTCTTGAAATTATAAAATATATTGTCTACAATATTACGAGTGGTCGTTACAGAGCAGGTATTTGAAGTGAGGGAGGAAATGACTCGATACATTTATCTTTAACAAAACTTAAATCTAACGTAAGGAGGCAGCACTGTCGCGGTTTCCTCTGCGGCTCAATAGAGGGCGTTACGATGGCCTTAACAACCTGTAAAAATATACAGGGTGTCGGATAACTAGTAGACCAAATGAAATAAATAATTAGATCACACCCAGGGCTACCAAAACACCCCCATGTATGTTCAGCGATTTTTAGTACTTTTAGAGATATGGATCATTTTAGACTTAGAATTACACAGAAAGTTGACATGAAAAAAACTGGCTAATAGCTTTAAAAACATTCTAAGTTCATAATGATTATATACTTACATGTAAGAAACCACTGAAAAAATATTGAAATAATACATCAACGTGATGAGTTTTTGTAACATGGACATAAGGAAAAATTACAAAAATTCAAACTAAAATCATCAATATCTCCGAGAGTACTAAAAGTCGCTGAACATAATATATAGGTAGGGGTGTTCTTGGTAGCCCTGCGTGTGACCAATTTTTTTTTTCATTTGGACCACTAGTAAGCCGTAATGTATTGACGAAAGCAATTGAGATTTTTGATAAATGAATAACCCTAAGCCAAAGTTAAGACAAGTGTATAAAGTCACAGAGGAGATATAAAACGATTATGCAAAATTAAAACGTTATGCAAAAAGCAGTAATGGTAGGACGAAGTGCTCGTACATTTATTCTATTCTTTATGGTTGACGTGTCGTGTAAAATGGCTCTTATGTGGCCAATTCAATGAATAAATAATTTTAATTTGAAAGCTAACTGTCATAAGAGAAACAGTGTTTGGACCCAACGGAACCCTAAAACTGAGCGTGAAAAGGAAACTCAGACATGGTTGAAAAGTTAAATTGAAAAATTGGCGTAATCTCAAGTTACCAACTAAGTTACTTGGCTCATTATTTTCGTGTTTCAGATCACGGAAAATAAAAGTAAGTCTTTGAAATAATACGTAAATACGGTTTTCTATTAGTATCTTTATTGGCTGTATTAGACATGGTTTACATAATAATATTGTAGTCGCAAATTTAACTCAATCTAAGTAAAGACACTCAGACACACAATCAGACTTAAATTTGTAAGTCTGAGGTGTGATTCTCTCAAGATGAAAAGGTTAAAAGGTTAACGAATGAACGAGTGATGTCCAAGCTGCGAGATAAAGTATTCCCGTCAGTGCGAACAAAAGACATTGTAGCGCGTGCATTTTCAATTTAGCAGCATGGTTTCTGCCCATGGATCGAACGTATAAGGCTGCTTAATTGAAAATGCACATGCTAAAATGTGTTTAGTTCTTTCTGACGGGACTACTTAAACTCGCCGCTTGGACATCACTCGTCCGTCCGTTCGACCGTCGTAGTTTAGAGAATGACCACCCTGAAGTTACAAATTACTTGGCGTCTCTAATGAGTCGATGAACATATTCTTTGAAATGGGTCCTAAATAATGCTCGTGACCGTACCTATTAAGCAGATATCGTATAATAGAAAAACCTGCCAAGTGCGAGTTGAACTCATGTGGAGATGGTTCCGTACATACGTTCTTTTTGATAGAATTCTAACAGGTTTTCCTGTAATCCACAAGCAATGAACAATTATTTTTTTCCAAATTTTACGACCTGTATTTTCAGAGATCAGGGGGGATTGGTCAATTTTCGTCTTCTTTCATGAATAAAATCAAACCTATTTATTTTACAATAATAACAAAAATATATTTGAGATGCTCATAACAAGCCCCTTCATTTGATATACGAGACTGTAAGGTTTGTATATATTATTTAATTTTCTGATTTGTCCCCCAAAAACGCCCTTATTAAAAAAAAAAACTTTGCACATCTGTGTTTGGATCATAGGATTACACCATCCTACCAAATTTCATCTGATTTGGTCCAATATATTCGGAGCAAATTGGCTGTGACAAACAGACGGACAGGCAGACAGATGCACGAGTGATCCTATAAGGGTTCCCTTTTTTATTTTTTTGTAGTAGGTAATAGCTTTTTGGGAAATAAGTGTAGTCTCACCACAAATAAATACTTTTATATTACCAATAACGCTTTGTCTAACACGCCTTTAGAGGAATTAGACGTCAAAAGCTTTTTCTTTTCCTAGCAACAGGCTCATTCCATTACATCTAAGTCCTGTTGGCAGATGTACCCCAGAGATAGTGGAAGCGGGCCTAATCAGCCTTAACAAGATTATCGCAAAAACCTACGGCGATAGAGTTTCATCAAACGATGTCATTAAAGTAATTACAGCTTAGGCATTAGGCTTTAGTTCTCGCTTAGTTTTCTAAAGCGAATCATTTATAAAAGTATCTTGACTTATTTTCTCTTAGTTTGCTACTTCAGTCCCATTACTGAGCAAAAGTCTCTACAATTCATAGTAGTAGTACAATATAAACAGTAGTTCATCTTCAAACAAAAGTATATCGGGCGGCTTTATGTGTGCGTGCCTTGACCATTCCCGGCACGAGCCACTACAAGCAAACTCAGCTGGACGGACCAAGCCGGTTAATCCAGGGTCGCGCCATCGTAGTGTTTTTTTTTTTTTTTTATGGTATAGGAAGGCAAACGAGCAGACGGATCGCCTGATGGAAAGCGATTACCGTCATCCATAGACACCTGCAGCACCAGAGGAGTCACAGGTGCGTTGCCGGCCTTTCAAATGAGAGTACGCTCTTTTCTTGAAGGTCGTAACGGTCCGGAAATACCGCAGGCGACAGACCATTCCACAGTTTAGTTGTGCGAGGCAGGAAATTTCGTGTGAAACGCACAGTTGTGGACTGCCAACCATCTAAATGATGGTGGTGGAATTTCTGTCGCGTAGGACGAAGGCGGAAGGATGCGGCAGGAATGAATCCAAACAGCTCCTCGGAGCACTCCCCGTTGTACAAGCGATAGAGAATGCAGAGTGAGGCTACATCTCTACGCAGCGCCAAGGAGTCAAGCCGGTCAGAAGTACGCTGGCAGCCGACAATTCGAGTGGCTCTCCGCTGGATGCGGTCCAGAGGGAGAAGCTGGTATTGGGGAGCCCCAGCCCACAGATGAGAACAGTATTCCATATGTGGCCGTACCTGCGTCTTGTACAGCTGCAGGCGGTGGGCCGGAGTGAAATACTGTCTCGATCTGTTGAGCACATCGAGCTTTGTTTGGTTCCGTGTGAATCAAGTATCGAGCGATGCGCATAAAATGTTGTCCCGTATATGCCATACATACACAACCCTAGCGTCCAAACGTTAAGAGGTAAAAGCAACTCCTAGAGTGTCAGTTGTGATCATTGCATTGCTGAAAAAATGGGTCCTATAAAACTAACAAAAAAACAATCATACTTGGGATATAAAAATGCGCATTTAATCATTTTGTTTCATCACGACTCTGCATACAAATATACCTAATATTGAGTATACGTATACAAATTCTAGACAGTTTTAAATTACCGGTGAAATTTGCTGCTGTATTTTTAGCGTATGAACAAAAAACTTACCTATAACTGAATACAATCGCCGTAAACATAATTTTATTTCAAAACATTACATCTGTGCTTAAAAATAATGTTTAATAATCGGGACAATCTAAGACAAACAGTATTGAAAAAGGAACTAAACGCTGCCAGACTCTTCTATCACATCCCGGTTATTGCGTAAGTCTTTTTAATATTTCGAATATCAGCCTCAAGAGCATTCTACTTCAAAATCAGTCACTCATACAAGGTGCTCGAAATGTCACTAGTTAAAACAAAGCAATTCAATTATCATTTCATTTATACTTTATCCATTGCTGATCAATCAAATCTTGTATTAGAAAGCCGCTCAGTGCGTTTTCATCGTTATAAACTAGTTAGAGCGGGATTCCCAAATGACAAAACTATTTGCGGGTAAGTTCTGCTGCCCCTTGAAGTTATTTAAAATAATTCAAAGTGGTCTCTACCAATTAGAAGCAGGCGCGTTATTTTATCGTGCGGCGAGAATTACTCGATTTGTCAGCGTTAAGACGGCATGTTGGATTATTTTACTAAAATACTTTCTTCTCTGACTCAAAACTTCTATTCGCAGTTTTTCCTAATCTCATTTTTTTTCTGTCGTGTGTTTCCGTTCCGGTTTTCTTCCAGTCACAAATTTTCACACTTATAATTACGTCGAAATAAATTGGTAGGTTTGGGTTATGTAAGTTTTACAGAAGGATCGATTGAAATGGTAAATAATGCGCTGGGATAAAACGCATTAGGGAAAATATATGACTGTGAAAATTTAATTAAGGAAAAAATGCGAACGGGAATTACGAGTATGCTACTAAAAAATATCATTTTTAGAGAATTGATCTAATAAATCCTGGTAAAACCTTATCTCTCAGTTCATCTCTAATCTCCTTTTACTAATAAAGGAATGTTTTTTCCATTCATCATACACAAATCCACGGGTATAATGTTTAAAGCGTAAAGACAAACTGACTGACTGTTGGGGTAGACATCACTTGACGACTGTTCAGGTAGATCATTCTCTTTAACAGTGCTTTTCAATTCTCCTGACGAATTATTAACCGATGAATTTAAGTTGTTTCATCAGAGTGTATACGCAATATTAAAGGGCGCGCATTCTCAATTAGCTAGTTTAAAAACTGCCTCGTATGAATTCGACATGAAGCCGCTGAGAATAACACCTTTGGCGTTCATAGCCAATCAATTGTTTTTGTATAGAAGTTCTGTGCCGTAATTCTGAGGTTGCCGATGAATTGTATGTCGCTGTCGATAACGTCACCGTGTTTGAGAAATTGTGGTGGCTCTTGGTATATTCCGACTCCAGCCGGAGTACCGGTCAGAATGATGTCCCCAGGGAGCAGAGTCATCACGCTGTGAAAGAAAGTCAATACAATACAATGATGATGATGATACAATATATGTACAATTTAATTCACTTGATTGTACATCAAAATTATTACAGAGAAACAGTAGAATTAAAAATATTCAGGTAAACAACAGGCGGAAAGACGTTAAGATTTGTCAAGTATTGTATGAGACATGAGCAGTTATATCGACGAGTATACCACTAAATACAATTAGAGTGTCCCTGTTTCTGATTTCAAAATAAATGTGAAAGTAAATTATGAAAACTACTATTTTGTACAATGTCTGACAAAGACAACGACCGTCCTTGGATTTTTTATCTTTCCGTCCGTCTGAAAGTTTGACTCGAATACGCTCTAAAACTACTCTAGGAATTTCCATAATAAACTGAAATTGAAAACAGAAACTTTAACTAAAATGTTTGTTTGTGTTACATTTTTCATTACTTACGGGGTTCAAAAGATTATATGAATATTATGAATATTATGAAAACTGTGAAAAAAAATGTTAGGTATTTACCAAATGTGGAATAAAAGAAGATGTAGTGACTAAGATTGAAAAGGGCATGCTTCGATGGTTCGATCATTTGGAAAGGATGGATGAAAGAAGATTGACGAAAGAGATATACAGATCGAAAGTCAGTGGACGGGTCGGAAGGGGCCGCCCTAGGCGTACTTTTTCGAGTCAAATCGGAGAAATACTGGAAAAGGGCCGAATCTTAAGTACCCGAAACCGACTTGCGTGCATGACTCGATGTATGAATGTGGAAGAAGCGAAAGAAATTGGTCAAGATCGTAGCAAGAATAACACATAGGCTACTTATTATAAATTTAAAAGTTCCCGAGAGAATAACGATAATCGAAATCTATGCGGACGAAGTCGCGGGCAGAAGCTAGTGATTTATTAGGTAAATAACAAAGTTTCCGCCAGGCGGGGCACCGTCAATTTCGCTAAGACAGAAATAAAAGGAAAAAAACCAATGTGGTAATTTCAGACTTTTTATACATTTAGTTTAAAACATATTGCCAAAACGGCAGACACTCGTGTGGAACTGTTATTATAGTTATAAGAGACCAGGGGTAATACTCACGAAGTTATCCGCTCAATGATGTCCTCGATCCTATAGATGAGTTCGCAAGTGTTGCTGTTTTGCTTCAGGACGTTGTTCACGAAGCACCTGATGAGCAGGTCATGAGGATCGCGAATCTCGTCGTAGGTCGCCATGCACGGACCGATTGGGCAGAAAGTATCCATTGCCTATGAATGGTTAATTATTGGATCATTGGCTTTAATGAATAGGAACGTGGTAAACATTTCTTTGCAATTTTTTATACGAAACTAGGTATAAAAAATTATGTTTTTTTATTTGAAGAAAATTTGTCTAGATCGTAGCAAGTGGAAAGACGTGGTCTCTGCCTACCCCTCTGGGAAACAGACATGTATGAGTGTATTTGAAGACAGTCAATTGCTTTCACATTTTTTTGGATTTTCTTTCTGCTACGCAAAGAAGGGATTTTTTAAGGGCTGATTTTTCAATCTCCAGATAACACTGTCAGGTTAATTGTAGCTCTGTCCTTTTCTTTGTCATAAGAAAGATAAGAAAGAGCTACAATTTACCTGACAGATAGTGTTGTCTGGAGATTAAAAAATCAGCCCTTAATGAACAATAATGATTATTAAAAGAAAACCGTGAACCAAGTTATAGTTTTTTCTAAAGCATAAAGTGTTTTGGATGTTTTGAAAAATTACTAATTTCGTATTTTTATTACTTTCAGGAAAAACTAAGTTTTAAGCTATTCCTATAAATGTGGGCCCAGACAACCTGAAATTTAAAGCATTTCGTACAACAAACCACCTCGTTTCCTACTACACTGTGTACCTTGGCCTTTCAACTAGCTGGTGGACTCTCTACATGTAAACTCAATTACAACAATAGGAAGGAAGTTTGTGGGGGTTTTATGATAAAAACCCTACCTTGCCTAGCAGGAACTGTCCTGCATTCTTCTCCTTCTGCCAGTCCCTGGCGCTGATGTCCTGAGCCACTGTGTAGCCGGCGATATACCAGTAGGCATCCGACGCACACACATCGGTGGCTTCTCTGCCAATCACCACTGCCAATTCTACCTCCCAATCTACTTTCTGTCACAATAGAAGAGGTCTATGAAAAGCATAGGATTACATGCCAGATATATCAATAGGTTATGGACGCGTTTTGAAGCGAGTAGCGGGAGCATGCACTTTATAGGAACAAATAGAGAAAGTGAAGCTCAGACAGGGTTAAAAAATATATAGTTAAGATCAGGCGGGGCCAGTGCGTCTGGTGGGCTATTGTAACATTTCATACTAATTTTAAAAGTAGAACACGTCTAGGATGAAAAGTTACAATTGCCCCTCAGACGCAATAGCTTTACCTAACCTTACCAAAAGGCCATGTGAAACTTCGTCGTTTCACTCTCTTGAAACTTGCAAAAGTTTTAGTGGCATCAATTTGAGGTTTTAAATGTTTTGGGCAGGCATTTATAAGAATTACACTTGGAATAAAGTTAAAAGCCAGCGACAAGTGCCACAAGCATGTGGTTTTGGTATAGGTACAGTTGAGAAAATTTATTTACGTAGGTACTGCCGTAAAACCCGTTCATATGTGAATATCACATTCGCAAAAGACCGTATAGTAAAACATCATAAACGAATAACATCATACTCGCAAAACATCAAATACGCGTAACACCATACTAGTTAGCAACAGACTGACTTATAAAATCGACACTGTCTAATTCACGTTTCTTAATATTTTTTTGCTAATGTGATGTTTTGCTACTATGATGATTTGCGAATGTCATGTTTTGCGAATATGATATTTTGCTTTTTTGATATTTTTCAGAATATCATGTTTTGCGAATATGATATCCAACGACGGAGGGCGTAAAAACCTGTCGTAATGACAGACCTAATAACTTAAACTCGAGTGATTTAGCGTTTAATAGGTACGTCACATTATTGCAACAGGATCCATGATGACTCGCAATATCCTTGACTTAACCTACATGTATGACTGTAAGTGTCAGAAAACGTGAAAACACACAGACCTATTTTTCTGACCAAGATTCGTTCTCAGTCTTTGTTTTTATAGGTTTATTAATTTTTTATATTTATTTATATTATATTTTATATGTATTATATATGTATTATAATTATTATTAGTATTATATGTGACTTATATATTTACTGAAGAACGTATTAGCAATAACAATAATTAGGATAATTACGTCTTCTTCTTTTTCTGTGTACCCACAATGTAAATTTCTGTTTAGTTTTTTGGTCGACTGGTAGAGAATGCCAGTAGGCATTAGGTCCGCCATTTGTACTTATTTTTGTGCAATAAAGATTTAAAAATAAAACTGTGGTAATACGAACCTCTGCGTTAAACCTCAGTCTCAAAGCATCCTTTTCACCAATCACACAGCTTGGGAACTTGTTGAATATCATCGGAACCTTTGGTATCTCCAATTTATGCTGTTTGCAATGGTCCTTGTAGTTGAGACCGACGCATAGCACCTTGTCCATGCCAGACACAGGCGGCTCGATGTTCACTAATGTCTTGTGGACCAGGGCCGTCTTGGGTGCAATTAACCTAAAATGTCAAATCTCGCAAAATTAATGAAGCTTAGGACCATCCCAGAAGAACTAGATGTTAGAAAAAAACACATCTGCTATGTATTGCACTTCCAACCTATATAATTATACCTTTACATATATTATTTAGCCTTTGAGAGTTTAATATGCTTCTATGAGTAAAGTTCCTCAAAACAATCTCAAATTTTACGTAAATCATGCTTTCGTCTGTTTCTATGCAATGTGGAAATTATACCGTCAATCCAAGGGACAAAAATCAAGCGAAATTCTAAATCCCAAAAAAAATATTACAAAATTTTACAATTCAAAAAGCACTTTTGTTATCACTTTCTTACACAAGAAGTTGTAATAAGTTCCCTCTCTTTTTAGTTTTCTATAATTTTGCTGATTTAACGATGGAACAAACAGTGTTGCCACATAACAACACGCTGGCTGTCGCCACGAATGCTGACTGTCTTTATTTGCAGAGGGATCTTGACAATTTCTTTAATTATTGCTCAAATAGTCACCTCTATTTAAATACTAGTAAATGCTCTGTTATTAGTTTTGCCCGTAAAACCAATCCCGTTATATTTGATTATGTTGTCAATGGTAAATCTTTAGCCCGTGTGTCCTTCATCAGAGATTTAGGTGTCACCTTGGACTCCCAATTGAATTTTATTACTCATATCGATAATATATGTAAACGAGCTTACAAAAATCTGGGAATGATACTTAGAATAGGTAAACCGTTCAAACGTCCAGAGACCCTTAAGATTTTATTTTATTCTTTTGTTAGAAGTATTTTAGAGTTCGCTTCCGTGGTTTGGACTCCTCTTTACCAAATTCATATAGATCGGTTAGAGCGTGTTGAGAATATTTTCCTGAAGTCACTCTGCTACAAGACTGGAACAATTTTTGATAATTCAAAAGATTCTTCGAAATACTTTAACTTTCTTTCACTCAAGAACAGACGTCTTTATCTCGATACAATTTTCTTTTTCAAAATCTTAAAAAATAAAATTAGGTGTCCAGATCTCTTACAAAACATAACTTTTAATATTCCACGTCCCTCCTTGCGTCCTCGTAAATTATTTCATGTCAGTTTTGCTCGTACTAACTACACCAAACACACTTTCTTCAGACGAGTTCCTCGTTTAATTAATGAGCATTTATATGATATTGACCCATTTGTTAGTTCACTTAGTACCCTAAAGAAAATTGTCAAGCGACAACTTAAAGAATAATTTCTCTGAACCCTCTTTTATCTTCTTCCTGTATAATTTGTGCAACGACATACTATGGCAGATTTTGTGCAATTATTGTACCAAATACTAGTATTGTTCATTTTTAATTTCCTTCAGTAGGTAACATTAGTTTTAAATAACCATTAGTACCTATTACTGTACTTTTTATGAACCTCTAGGTCTTTATATTGTTCCTTAATTACCTGTATACATATTTTAATGTACGACTGTATGTGTTCTTAAATAAATAAATAAATAAATAAATAAAATAAATAAAATAACAGCAGTCGAAACTCTGTCGTACATAAATCTCCGGACTGATCTCGCAAAAAAGGCCCTCAAAAGAAATAAACTAATGTACTTCATAAAATCTCAACTTACGATTTTACATCCTCAAGATAGCCATACCTCAAAATGTCTATCACCGTTTGAGGGATATTACGGGATATTTTACTGATTTCAGCAATGTAATCTCCCACCATAAACCCCACTTGAATAGTTGGTCGACAATACGAACAGGTTTTGTACGAGTATTGATCTAATCTCATGTCCAAAACTGGCGAAACAGACAGACATCTGTAGCTGGTCAAGGCATTCTGAAAGGTATCTTTGGAATTATTTGGCCGATTGGAAGTTTTTATATAATTAAACGCGCTTTGCGACAATACGAAAGTTCTTCGACATATTATAAAGGCTACGCCAGCCATTTTCACGGACAATTATTTAATACTAATATGTGAATAGAATGATTATTCGTCGCGTAGTTTTAAAATGGCTAAAAAATAGCTGGTCAGAGCGTGAAGAATGTTCATGTAATACTATAGAATTTTGTTTACTAAGGGTAAGTAATCAATTTACAACTCATTTTTCATGATTATTTTTGCCTCATCTCCGTCAAATACTTGTGATAGTAAGATTCTACAACTTATAATTTGATATTTAAAGTTATTTACGACTGTAAAGCCTAAAAGTAAATAATTAAATTGAAAATTTAACGTTTCTTGTCATCGTTTCGATGTCAAGGACAAATTCTTCTAGTGTATAGACTGGTAACTCAGCATTTTTTCTGCTGCCAACAAGTGCTGCCATCTAGTTTATGTTAATGACGCTAAATCTATGGTTACGTGCGTACGTGGTACGCATGTGGTGACTATTATTATTTTTATTATACTATTCGCACCTGTTACAAATGCCCTTTGTTATAAGTAAGTAAGTATTTATTCATTGTAAACTGTGTACAAAAGATGGAAAATAAAATGACAATAGCATCAACAGTTGCCCATTGCGAGCATACAATGATTGTGACTTATATCTAAAAACACATGAATTTAATAATTTATACATGTATCATGGGCAAAGAATTCGTTTAGATCATAAAATACATTATGGATAAGCCATTTTTTTAACTTAAACTTAAAATAATTGCCCTCTAACATTTTTAAATCATTGGGCAGCGCATTAAAAACGCGTATCGCCGTAATGAACGTGCTTTTATAGTACATAAAACGTCGTCTATGGTATATGACCCCTTTCGATTGAATTTCAAAAGTGTACCACTTTTTAGATGAGTTAGTGTATGACTCGGCATTAATGTACGTAAGTTTGAAGTCAGTGATGTGCGGTTTGTAAATATAACAATGGCTACAAGTTGTGTTGTATGCAGAAGAAAAAATTGGTACGCTTAACATTTGGCTAAACGGGATCTATGTTTTCCTACATCTATGTCAAAAACGTGATGGTTTTTTATCTGTCGTGTCAAACCAGCTGGATTGGATAAGGTTGCATACTCTGAGAATAATACGAACTGTATTGTTGAATTTTGAATTTTGAAGTTTTAGTTTTAGTCTTAGAAGATGCTCGTGTTTGTACTTATCATTCACTCACTCCCATACGATCTTATCAAGAGCGAGTGAGAGATGTACAAAAACGAAGGATCTTCTAACTGTTTACAGACTGTACTGTATATTGTTTCGGCGTGTGCGTTCACACAGTATCAGTACTCTTATGCCCACTGTTCTTTCTCCGTGTGAAACCAGCATTAAACACGCACCACCTTAACTTAAGATGGAGCCTGGAAAATAACACATCTGTGTACTGGTAGGTGGTTGTTATCAATATCTCCCCGTAAAACTAAGTAGCCAGGTTAACTTTGCACAAAAGTTGAAAACAAGATACAAATCTAGGCTCTATCTGTTGATTACTTGTCAGCCTTTATTTAGTCTTATCCGTTTCGCGATGGTGCGAGAGTAAATTAAAAACCCCATTAAAAACTTCCTTACAACTAGTTGCTTAATTGTATGCAAGACTTCTCTTCGGAGCGATGGAACTTTCTCCCACAAAAAACAGGTGAAAACTGAGATTCAGAAACCTAGACACCAAGATAAGGGAAACTTAGGCTTTGTTCCAATCAGACAAAGGGCCGAGCTGCTGAATTATCTGCTCAAAAGTTTGTTCATCGACCCGCTTGTTTGTGGTTCAGGGGGGTTATTACAACTTAGCTATGCAGTTCAGTTTACGCTGAGAGAAAAGGACAAAGCTATATAACTCGCCGTAAAATGAACTGCAAAGCCATGTCATAATTCATAATAACCCTCTTGTTATTCGCCGTAATTGGGCTGTTGTGTTAGAAATAGGTTACTTACAATGTCTTTGATATTTTGTTAGCTTTTGTTATTACTGACCTTAGGATATTTATATTGTACAATTTGTACACATAAAACAACGGACGCACCTAATTATTTTAATAATAGGAATAATATCAACACGTTGTGTACTTTCAAAGACTTACGTACTAGGCGGACAGAAACGTGACTTTTGTAATAGTAGGAGGCAAACGACCAGGTTACTTCATCACCATCATCATCATCAGCGGCAAAGCGTTAATTGCTGGACAAAGGCCTTCCCCAAGGTTTTCCACAGCGATCAGTTCTCTGCTGCTGTCATCAGGGGTTTCCTGCGAACTTTATCAGATCTTCGGTCCACCTTGTGGAAAGCCTGTCGACACTTTGTCTCCCGGTTTGCGGTCGCCACTCTAGAAGCTTCTCGTTCTAACGGCCATTGGTATCTGATGTAGGTAATAGGTCGGTGTTGGTGATGGGATGTTATCACCACCGCCCATAAACACCAGCAACAAACTCAAGAAGACTTGTCGGTGCGTCGCCGACCAATTAGGGAAATGTAAGTTCTTTTCTTTAAGGCACCCGTGTCATAACTGGTTGGGAATACCGCGGAAAGGAGTCCGTTCCACAGTTTCGCTGTATGAGGCATAAAGCGCCTAGTGAAACGCACGGTGGAAGAAAGCCACTCATCATCATCAATAAACAATTTTGAATTTTGAATTTTTGAATTTTGAATTTTTTGAATCAAGGTGATGTTGTTAAAACCTGGTTTAACGACAAGTATTTAGTTCTATGGCATCATCATAATCTCTAATCTTTAAAGTCACTTCTCACCGGTGGTACCCTTGAAATCCCCCCTAATCATCATTTGTCGTAATGCACCAGTTGTCCGAATTGTCGTATCCTAAAGCCATTTCCGCATTTTTTTTTTTAATTTTTAGTGTTGTAGTACAACGCTAACCTAACCGAACTATAGTAGGGCAAATGAAAATTCGGGCAAACGATAAAACAAACGTGGTTAGGGATTCTGACGGACACCCCTTCCCGCCGTATATGTCCCTCTGTACGTACCCTTAGATCTTTCAAACTTCGCAACGGATTTTATAGCATTTTTTGTCCAAGGATAGTGTTTCAAGAGGAAGGTTTTTATGTTTAATAAATTCAGGATTATGTACGGATATTACAGAAAACTTATGTAAACTGAAGCAAAGCGAGGGCGGGTCTTAGTAAAGAATATAATGAACACAAAACTATGAATATATAGTGGTCGTTATATTTTGATATTCATATTCTAACAATAACTAGAGACCAAATGCCAAAACAGTAACTATCGTACTTACGTTGCTCTATACCACGCTCTATTGTTAGAGAATATTATACTAAGTAACTCTAATGGACATTGCCCCTAACTGCAACGTGCTGCAACTATCTCAATTCAAAAAGCTAATTTAAACCGTATAAGTACAACTTTAAGGTTTTAATTGCTTGGTCTCTAGCTTCATTTACCACAGACATTCTCAAAAGTTATTTCCCCTGTGGTTATGCGGAAAAATATTAAAGTAGTTAGTTACCCCACCATTTTGCTTTTATGCGGTTTGTTTGGAAAATGGTTTAAATTACATATTAGTAAGTACTCCCCCGCGACTGTTTGATGGACAGAAAACACATAAGCTGCTGAATCTATACTTCGTTTTTTCAGAAATTAGAATGATAACGGTCAAATTCGCACACATTTCCTTTAATAACGTAGTATAGTAATACTGAGAAATAATTTGTGCAATAGTTTTAATTCTTTTTATTCATTACTTATAAGAAGCCAATTCTTTTTAAATTTCAATTTTAACTTTGTGGAAAATACGTGTGGAAAAAAATAGTAACTTGTTCTTATCTATGATACCAGGATATATATATCCACAATCGATTATCTTTCACTATTTTATGGCACTGAAAATTATGTAAACTGATTTTATTATCACCAATATTTCTTCTACGACTACTCGCGGAAGAAAGAACCCTTTGCTCATCCTCGAGGTTCAAGCTATCAAAACACAAAATTTCATGGAAATTGGTTCAGTGATTTAACTAAGTAAAACAGGCAAAGTTACTTTCATATTTTTAATAGCTATGTTCTGCCCGCGACTCCATTCCGCGTAGAATTCGTATCGTATCCCACGGAAACAGTGATTTATTATGGGACTAAAAGTAACCTATGTGCTATTCCAGATCATCTCAGATAATCTCTGTGCCAAACTTCATTCAGATGCGTTCACCCGTATCTGCTATTCCAGAATTTAACCAATATAATTCTGTACCCTTACCATTAGTTACAATTACCGTACTCGCTAGGGAGTCGAATGCTATGTCCCTTGCACTCTTTAAGAATACTGCGTGGTCTGCGAGGGACAGAGCATTCGACTAGCGAGCTCGGCCGTAATTGTAACTCATGGTAAGGGTATAATTATAGCACAGACATTTTAGAATAGTAGTAAGATTAGTATGGATGTAGATATGGATAGGAAGTGCACCGTAAAACGGGGTAGAGCATAATGTATACTCGTAGTTTAAACTTTTTCAACTGAGCTTATCCACTTAAGAATACAAAACCATTGTGTAGTTAACCACAAATTAGGAATACGAGCTCGCAGTTAAAGCAGATAATAACCGCTTTGGAAAGTTAACATAGATTATCGACTCTATTTCTTTAGACAAAAGACTACAAAATGCAGTAATAGAATAATGGCAAGCAAATTTTTTTTGCATTTTACAACCAGCTGACCAAGATTGTATAGATACAATGACCATTGTGTTTATAGGTAAGTGGAAGAGCTCAGTTCAAAAAGCTTAAACTGTCGCTAATTATAAGACTGAAATTATTTCCAATATACATAACGTTATTGTGCATTTAATAATTGTTCATATTTGTAACAATTATGACTTATTTTAGGTTATGTACTCACTCACCCCTTAATTTCTACTCACTCCGCTTTACAGTGAGTGCTTCTTAGCTACCATCAGCTCAGCTACCAGTCTTTTAGATCTATTCATCTTAAAGTCACCATCTCCAATCACCTTGACCTCACAGACCTCAAAGCGGCTGTTAATCGCTAACCTAAACTAAACACAAGATGCAAAGGAGGCAGGACAATATTGCCTTGCAAAAAAGGGCGCTTGTCTCATAGAACCACATAAGTATAAGTGACCTTATATTTTAAAGCAGAAGGTTAAATTTGCTTTGACTATCAAAATTCGCATGCGTTCTTTTCATTTAGGGCATACCGCTATATGTAGAGGCTGCACCCACCGACCCGGTTGTGCATTCGACTGTCACACGGCCTAAGCCCAGCTATATTTAGCGATTTCAGCGCACGCAGTCTGACCCGCGTTTATAAATTTAAGATCAACTGACGCCATTCTGTTAAGGAATTTGGTTGTCTGTTTATTGGGGTAGTTGTGTCAATCTATACTTATTTAACTTTTCTTTGAGGGACAGTAACGTAAAAGTTGAAATGTTTTTACTATAGTACATTACTTAACAAGGGCTGTAAAAGAAAGAAAGCCCGAAATCGCAGGTATTTGAGACCCGAGCCGTAGGCGAGGGTTGTAAATATGCGATAGAGGGCTTTCTTTTTTACTGCCCGTGATGAGTACACAATTTTACGTCTTCACCTGGCCACAATGCGAGTTTTACCGTGCGCGCAGCGTGCGATAAAACTCACATTATGGCCAGGTGTTACGTAAAATAAGATTACAACACTGCTATACTAACTTCTTTATACCTTTGTACTTGTACTTGTTATTCTTGCCACTTATAATGGTAAAGTCCACTCAGGAACTCCTTTATATTCGTCGAAATATATAGAACTTGCCAATTCATTCTAACCCAGGTAAAATCCCGGTTTGTATCATTAATGTCATGTATAAAGCTACTCGTAACCAACTTGAAATGTATTCGTTTGTTTATCCTTTTCCACATCAAAGTGTCGTAATAGATTCGTACGATAGATACTCGTATAGGTATAGTCACGGAATTTAATTCCTAGTCAACTTTGGACCATGTCAAATTGACACTGTAAATAAAATCATAAGATGACTCTTACGTTTTGATTGAGTACGTCACTTTGTCATGTACCTAGATAAGCGAGGTATTTGAGTAATAGGGTAAATCGTCAGTAACTGGCCACTTTAGAAAATGTCATTTAGTTACTAGCCACCAAATTTCTTACTGACGCTGTTAGTAAAGATACTTGGACATTAATAAAGATACTCCGGGTAATAACTCAAGATCTAGGTATTCTAGTTTAATCGCAAAAATGTGAGCAAATATCTTTCTTAACTCATTTTATTGCAAAGTGGTCAGCTACCAGGGGGTGGCCAGTTACTGACGATTTACCCTATTGTGCCATACAATTGAACATTAAGAACAGTGAATCAAAACAACCTAGATATGGTATGCTGAAAGTGTAAAGATTTATCAATGTAACCAAGTAGCTTTTGCTCGCGATTCCGTATGCATAGAGATCGTTTATCGTGGTATCGTCGGGAAATAGAGATAAACAGCCTACGTTCTAGTCTATGGTATAATGAAACTATCTCTGTAATTACCAAATTTCACGTTGATCGGTTAGGGAGTTGGACTGTTAAGATGGAACTTGGATGGAACACACTTAAAAATTGTAATATTACTAAGATTACATTAATTCCAATTGTATATAATTTTCCAAAGAAAGTTACAGAAGAGCCTTATTGGAATTCAAACACTTCGCTGTCACGTATATCCTCGTAAATTCTCAGTAACATACCATTTCTAGAGTTACCGGTGCAGAAGTTGATGCATCCTAGCGGATGAGGGTATTGGATCCAAAACGAAATGGCGGCAAAATAGGAAAATACATTTTTCATTCCGTACGGAATTGTAGTCCATATTCTATTTACGAAAAAGCGTTCGAGTAGAACGTTGGATAGAAACATGGATAACCAAGAGCTGCGGTCACGAGGAAAGGTTTCTTGTCTATTAGAGGTGCGCGGAATCATCGGTGTTTTCCTTAGTTAAAGAGAAATATTGAGTTTGATTGGAATAAATTTTAATGCATATGTTGCCTCCCGTTCGTGACCCAGTTTTCTGTGTACCTTTCTATCTATTTCATGAAAAAAGTTGGTAGCATAACCAAGTGTTTAGAAAGTAATATAACAATACTGGGGTGTGATTCTCTCAAAAAGCAAAGGTGAACGAAAGAATGAGTGATGTCCAAGCGGCGAGATTAAGTAGTCCCGTCAGTGCGAACAAAACACATTGTAGCGCGTGCATTTTCAATTTAGCAGCATGGTTCCTGCCGATGGGTCGGACGTATAAGGCTGCTTAATTGAAAATGCACGCGCTAAAATTTGTTTTGTACGCTCTACTAAACTACTTAAACTCGCCACTTGGATATCACTCGACAGTCCGTACGACCGGCGTTGTTTACAAAATCACTACCCTGTTTAGGCAGTTTCAAATGTAATGCAACGAACTTTTATTTTGGTTTGGTTATTTTGGTAGTAAAAACTGTCAACTCTACAAGGGTCAAATTTGGTCTAATGCAAGTTGGGCTCTCGCTGTTTTGATTTTAAATCGGTATAATAATACCTACCTATGCGTTGGTATGTACATACATTTAAAGGCACTAATAATATTTTTTTATTGTAAACATAGATTTCATTATCACTGGCATTGGGGTATGTAGATATTTTTGACGCCTTGGGTACGTATATACACGGTGGAATTTAATCGGTGATCAGGAATCCAAAAATCTTAATTACCTATCAATCTACACAGAAACCAATACGTGAGATCTCGTGCAATATAGCTCACAATCTAATTAATCACACTTAATTAACATCGGTAAAATGTACACTGACTGAATAAATGGACACCCTACTTTTATTGAAGGGAAGTTACTCGTAAGTGTACTTACGTCAAGACAAGTGCTTGCTGGCTTTGGCGGGAAACTAGACAGATCAGACGTCAATAAATGATTGACAGCTTATTGCTCATTTATGTTTTAAGTTTCTATGGCTGATAGTTTGAAAAGAGGTATTAAACTTTTCAGACTAAACCATTAGTAGGGTGACAATAAATTTTAATTAAAATTTAATTTCAACTTAAAAATTTGTTATGATAAAAAAAAACTTGGTTTGACTTAAGTACTACATAAACGTGACCGCCATCGATTACTGAATTAGAAAAATGGGTTCCTGTTCACCGATTAAATTCCACCGTGTATATGTATGTATTTAGCGGGTTAAAAATTTGTGAATACGGGATGTGTACAAATCATAATATTAGCAGGATACATTTCAATGAATACAGGATGTGTTAAAATAAGCCCGAGTGAAAAATAAAAGTAAGTACTTAAATTTTGCAAGAATATTTTAATAACGTGAGTTATATTATTTCCACGATAATAATAATTATATACTTACAACCTTGTCTGTACTCAAAGGTTTTACCGCTTTAAAATACATAATATTTGAAAGTCAAAACGCATTCCATTTCAGAATGTAGATCCGTATTTGAATAATCAGAGATCAAAAATATGTCAACGATGCGGATCTATTGTGCATTTTCTACACAGAATTTGCATATGCATGAGTCAAATTAGTGGTGGCATCCTGGCGTTCCGACTCCGCAAATACCGCGGTATTACAAGCCAAGCCATTGCGAATTGGCAGGTATTGTTGGCACACTCTGTATAATTATACAATGGTTTATGGGTATTTGTAGTCAATTCCCTATTAATAGGTTAACGAAAAGCATTGTGTGGAATACAAAATCAGTGATTAAATTTAACATTTTCAAAACGCATCACGTTATTGAGCATACGACTGAATTTATGCGTTAATTAAGACTGTGCCGAGCGTACGCCGGATGTACAGTGGTACCCTCATTACTATTATTGTGTTTTCTAATAAACTAAAGTATTTTCTTAAAATTGGTCGGTAGGTGTACTACAAAATGAAAACGCAACTTATAGGGTATATCACATAGTTTAATAGCAATTCACCTTCGAGTTATTAACTTAACAGAAAAAAGTGGCCACTTTTTCCCGTTAAGCTGACTACTCAAAGGGTAATTGTTATTAAAGTTTGTTACGTATTCCATAAATTGTGTTTTTATTTGTTCTACAAAAACACATCGTCTGATTCTAAAGGAAGTTTTTTAATTAATTAGAAAACACAATTATAGTAATGAAGGCGCCACTGGACGCTTGATGTTTGCTCAGTGCAGTCTTAATGTTCAATAACTGAACCTTTTTTTTCGTTTGGGCATATAATTCATGTCACTTAATTTTGAAACCAACGACGCCTAATGAGGGGTGTTATAAGTTTGACCGCTAATGGTGTGTGTGTGTGTGTGTGCATGTTAGTATGAACCGATCACCATTTTCTTTATTTGGAAGCAGGTTTTCTAGCAGTGGTTTTTATATGGCTTGGTTTCATTCAGTTGGGCCGTTTAAAAGATATTAGCGCTGAAAGAACGGGTCACCATTACAACGGGTTTTTTTTTATCTATCCCATAGATATCAGTAATATAATTTATCTATATATAAGAAAAAAAACCTTAACTTACTTAACGTCCATAACAGCTGCAGCTTTATGGTCATAATAAATTTAGGTCAGATTTGAGACATGAAATAATGAAGCTACGCGAAACTTAAAACTTACTTATGCTTTAAACTCTTTAACTGACATAATTGACTTATTTGTGTTATTAATAACATTTATCACAACAACAAAAAAACTAATATTTTGATCATAACAATCTCAGCCTTTTAAATTCCCATACAAAAAAGACACAATATTGAACTATTAAAAGTAACTCTGCTAAAGTTCTCAGAGAAGTGCGCCATTGTTCGAATTCGCCGAGAATGTTGGACGATTAATATTGATTAAAAGTTTGGCCGACGCTGCTACTTTGTTATTGCGGTAATACCTTAAGTTAGGCTCAATATTAATTAGTATGTTTGTAATTTTACTTAAAGGTAGTGTAAAACAGCTTAGAGGTAACTTTAACTTATAGCGTGGAACAGGCATATCCCATTACGTTTCAGACTTTGCTTTTGTTTACATTTATTTATAGATATATACACAAGCTCACGCGTTTATTCCCAGAGTGGGGTAGGCAGAGCTACAGAATTACCAACCACTCCAAAAACCTGTTGACCACTCTGTAACCACATTTTGCACAATCAGGTTAAGACGTTTGCTAGTGTATTAGTGCAGCGTAGAGACTGGATGTCAGAAATATTAAATTGTATTTTTTAATTATTTTTTTACATAATTTTCGTATCATAGAATTATTGTATGTAAGTAATTAGTTAACTGAAATAATATATAATGTAAGCTTACCTAGGTACCTGATGTAATATGGTGTAACAACCTGACATGTAAGATAATGAGTTTGATCAATAAATGTCTGATTCAAATTTTTTCCGTATGGATGTCGATAGAGTAGTCGATATTTACTAGGCACTGAGAAAAGTGCATTTTTGCTCCCGCCATCCGGGCTTTGATAATGACGTTTTCTAGGCCTTTAAAACACATCAGTAGCACAGATGCAAACGCTGCTAACGTTTCTATTTTCTATCCACTAGACACAAGCAGTTGATGCAATCTGTCATCAGCTTTCGTCAATTATATACTCGATTTCGATTTCTTTTGTCGATTTTCGTAAATCGCTGACTTAGCGTTATGCATCTTGAGGGCCGGTATTTGACTGGGTAAAACCATATTGCCTTTGAGAAGTTATATTATATAGTATACTAGCTGTTGCGCGCGACTCTGTCCACGCAGAAAAATAAAACATAGCCTATGTCACTTAGGGTGAATGTAGCTTTCCAACGGTGAAATAATTTTTGAAATCGGAACATTCGTTTTTGAGTTTATTTATTACAAACATACACACCAACAAAAATACACACCAACAAAAATACAAATCTTTCCTCTTTATAATATTAGTGTAGACTTGACAGTAATGGCAGGCAGTAATGGTTTTACCTAGAAAAGTAGAGGTTAAGATGTTAATCTTGAACCCTACGCTGTAACCATTGACTTAATTTTAACGCCTCTAAAAATATTTGGAAGTTGGAGATAAAGTCGCCACATGGTTACCTAGGGACAAACCCTTCGATAAAATGACAGCCAAGTCCCATGCAACATCCGTAAACAATTGAAGTACTAAATAATTTATAGAGGTTGCATAGAGCGAACGATTCAACGACTCTATTCTACAACGAAAGCCGATTTGCTCGAATTGATCGACTGCACTGTTAAACACTGGTGCAAATGGCTGCCACCAAATTGTTTAATAAAGGAAAATAAAACGACTAGGACAAATCACGTTTTTGTTAAGAAAATGAGAAGGAAAGTAGGTATTGGAAACCGCTAGGGACGAAAGATGGCTTTGATATTTGATTTGTTTTTTACAGTAGATCTTTTTACTCAATTATTTTACTTACTCACTTGACATTGATAAAATCAATAACTTTACAACAACAAGAAAGTTATATTCGTACATTAAATACAATATTTAAATATGGCAGGATCGCCATGTACTCGTTATTTTGGGATTAAATTACACTATGTCTATTAGTCGTTGGATGTCAGGTTTACTGTATCTCAAATAAATATAATAGTACATACAGTCATAAATATCTTATACACGTTCCTAAGACGCCAAAAATATCACCAGACTTCTATGCCACTAACAATAATAAGCTATAAATAAACCACTAAAAACAATTATTATAAGCTGAATTCCATTGTTTGATTATTTAAATTAATGTTCATTTTTAATATATAGAACAATAAAGCACAAATTCTAACTACATCATACGGTGCCAAACGGGACCGCTACCCTATTGTGGGTAAGCATTAGATAGCGCAACAGTATCGGGTATCTAGACCGAGAGTTCGTCAACAAGGGCGTCGAACACAGGCCAAGCGAGCGGAAACAGTCCTGGAATAATTATTACACTACACTTACCTTGTGCACCCTTGTGTGTATTGTAATAAGGTGCATGCACTATTAGTGGTGGTGTGTTAGTGGTGGTAGGATCTTGTGCAAGGTCCTTTTAGATTGCTACAATTTGCTTGCTTTTGTTTATAGCAAAAAAACCTGACAATTCCAAGCCGGACTCGCCCACCGATGGATTCGCACATGATACTGTTAACTCAATAAAAAAATTGAACCGCCATTCCTTGAACCTTGTTTTTTTTTTTCATCTCGATACCTCCGCATTCCCGCGATAAAAGGTCTCGACAGACAGACCGCCAGACGGACAGACAGACGACAAAGTGATCCTATAAGTGTTCCGTTTTTTACTTTTGAAGTATGTAACCCTAAAATTGTTGAACCATACAAGCGTCATATTTGGTATGATTATAAAACAAACCCTGACAAAAATGATTCAATTCGATTCATGATTCAATTCGAAATCATATTCAAATCGGAATATAATAATAACTACTCTGCGGCGGTACGGAACCCTCAGCGCGCGAGTCCAACTCACACTTGACCGGTTTTTACACAATCACGATAGTAGCTTTCACTCGTAACTGATAACGTTTTCTCTGATGTTTCACGAGACTAAATTAATAAATTACATTACATTACATTAAATCACGCCTGTTTCCCAGAGGGGTAGGCAGAGACCACTTCTTTCCACTTGCTCCGATCTTGACAATTTTTTTTCGCTTCTTCCTCTTTCATACGTCGAGTCATACACGCACGTCGGTTTCGGGTACTTAAGATTCAGCCCTTTTCCAGTATTTCTCCGATTTGACTCGAAAAAGCACGCCTAGGGCGGCCCCTTTCGACCCGTCCACTCACTTTCGATCTGTATATCTCTTTCGTCAATCTTCTTTCATCCATCCTTTCCAAATGACCGAACCATCAAAGCATGCCCTTTTCAATCCAAGTCACTGCATTTTCTTTTATTCCACATTTTATCCCTGACTTTTTCATTTCTTACTCTATCAATCAGTTTCACACCACACATACTACGCAAAGAGCGCATTTCAACTGCATTTACACGACTTTTATGCTTGTCCTGCATTCATTAATAATTTTATCCTTATCCAGGACCTGGAAAATCTTTGTTATGAATTGCCACCAAATCACTCAAATCAGTTAGTGAGGCGAGAATTTCTCTTGTACAATGTGTGTAAAATGTTAATGGAATACCTTTGTTCACGGTGCATTGATGAACTAAATGCATTAGATAGCCATTCAATCAGCTATTGTAAGCGAGAACCATGGGTGATGCTGATAACCATACACATTAATTTGCTAAGATGTTTGCTGTGAGGATACCAGTACCCTTACCATGGGATACAATTACCGTGCTCGCTAGCGAGTCGAATGCTCTGTCCCTCGCAGACCTCGCAGTATTCTTAAAGAGTGCGTGAGACATAGAATTGTACTCGCTAGCGAGTAAGGTAATTGTAACTCATGGTAAGGGTACAGGATACGGTAAAACGCTTTAGCATGTTAGAGTATGTGGTAAAACGCTCAATATTATGACTTACGATCCAATGTTTGCTATTGAGCAAAAACATACAAAAGAAGATTGTCTGTGTTACGTATGCAGCGTGAAATATTTCGAGGAAATACAATTTTTGATGTGTAATCTTTTCTATCGCGTTCTGGGAGTGATTTCGTAAAAAGCAATGGAAGTGAATAACATGAAATTAAATTATAAATTACTTGTCAATAATAAATTAATAATAAAGAAAATTTACAGGTATAAGAGTGAGTGAAATGACCCTTCGGATCGTCTAACCAGTCATATAATTTACATTAATAATTCAGTGAGGGTCTACAGAGGCGAGGTGGCGCCACCGTGCAATTGTTTACATCGAGTCCGTAGTAAAATAACCATTTAAAATAGCACAGTGCATAGATACCAGTGAAAAGTGCAAATATATCAATTTTTGTCAATGATGAACCGATGACAAGTAAAAACTACAGTGGATATAAGACGAAAAAAGTGTATTTTTAAAAATAAAAATGTAACCGCCAGTGACAATTAATAGTGTTGTGACTTTTATTGGACGAAATCGAGTGTAATAAACAGTGAAACGAATATAATACAGTGAAGTATACGATTCTAGTCGTGCATCAAGTGTACATTTAAAAAACAATGGACTTATTATAACCTAAAATTAATTAGCCTTATCATTATCACTACGACGTAAGGAATATTAACTACAGCGCCATCTAGAGAGCAGTGGCTGCAGCAACTGATCCAAGCGAACGGACTAAACTCGATGATCTAGACTATCGAGTGGTGCTAAACAACTCCGCTACTCACCGCTAGAGGGCGTGAATGTCAATGTAAAAAATGGACAAGACAAACAAATCGACACCAAACCCTGGCAGCCGTCCGTCTGGCGTGACTTGCTGTAAATGTAAACGATCAGCAGATCCAAAAACATATGCCTTATGTTCAGCGTGTAACTTTATTTACCATTTTGATTGTGATGGATACCCAGAAAAAATTTATAGGATGATGGAACCCCAAAAAAGGGAAAATTGGAGATGTAAAAAATGTATACGGGAAGGACACTACATATCGAACAAATCGATTTCGCCATCAGCCAACATCACAATGAGAAAAAACAGAGAAATCAATAAACCGCCCCACGAGCCTACAATTAATTCTGTATCATCTTTACCATCTATTTATACAAACAAACGTCAGCCCCCTGCTCCGCAAGCTACAGAAGCTCCTGAATCCTCTGGAGGCTGTTCAAAAGCAAGCTCCGTATGTATTTCGAAAACACACAAAATTGATGAATCCGAGGCGTTGACAAACTCTGTCTTACATACAGAGGAAATAAAGACACTACCGGCTGAAACCTACACACAAGGCATCACGAATCAAATCGTCAGTGAAGATTTTTCTCAGTCGAATACAGCCTCACTTTCCGATTCGGACTCAGAGATAACCGCCGAACTCCAGTTATCTGTAAACGCCACTTTGCCACAAGAAAAATTGTCAAAAAGTCTAGACTACTCTGTAAATGAGGTCCAAACATTACTTGAAATGAAGGAGGAAATAAACCAACTGACCTCGGCACTCGCCTCTACTCAAAACCAACTTGAAGAGATAAGTATCGAAAACAACGGCCTACAAAGAAAAATTGACCGTCTACAAACAGAAAACGGAACCTTAAAAAAACTATGCCAGTCATCGAACTCCGTTCAGCTTCACGAACGTGTAAAAAAAAAAGGTACTCCTTACACAGCACAGGGAAACGTCCAATTTTTACTCCGTTAAACTCATCATCAAGGTCTTCCTCACCAGATAGCGCTGGAAAAAGAGCCTACACATCAGTGTCGGTCTATGAGGGAGACCTACTGAGCTTAAAAATAATAATTAAGGACTTGGAAGAGAAATTAATTGATTACAAAAATCAAATGTCAACCCTTAACGTACTTATTGAATCCCTGTCGCGGGATTTACTTCACTGTAATGGCGAGACCGCTTTCAGTGTAAAATCGCCCTTATATCACCTAACAACTACTCAAGAGCAAGCAAAGTCAACACTACTACAATCCAATTTATGCATTATCAGTAACCATTCCAACTACATGATACAGCTGATGAAACAGACATTTCCCAGTGAAAACACATGTCTCTATTTATCACCCGGTGCAGGTACACGAGAGCTATTTTATGGACTTCAAACTAAACTAAAAGACTTTACCCTCAATGACTTCTGTGTTATCTGTATTGGTGATATAGATTTTAAGAAAAGTGTTAACTATAATAATTTAGTTGACTTTGTTCAAGAACAGCTAAGATGTGTTCAACATACTAATGTTATCATATGTTCACCAACATTTAAGATAAACAATTATTCAAACCTGTTTAACAAGCGTGTAGAAGTCTTCAACAATCTGTTACATGAACAAAATGTAAAAAATGAATATAACTATATTTTAGACTCAAACTTAAACTTGTCGTATGACAATGAAATGTTTTCTTGGCTTGGGAATGTAAACAGAAAAGGATTTATAACTATATTCAACGATTTAATGAAATTATTAAATTCATTTTCTACCGGCCACCATATTAAAGATGGGTCCCAACGTAACTCGAAAGTTGTAGATAAGGCATTATTGACAAAATTTTTTCGTGACCAAGGATTGTAATTTAAGTGGCTCCTATATGAAACCAAACCTTATTGTAAGTAGAATTAGAACTCTCCATCAAAACATAGCAGGACTTTGTAATAAATTGGATTTAATTGAAATAGCTTTAAGTGATATGTCAAACAATGGAAACGAGGTTGATATAATATGTTTCAGTGAAACATTTGTAAAACAGGGATCAGAGAGTAATATTAAATTGAACAACTATAAATTAGCGGCTTCATTCTGTCGAGAAAAGAGTAGAGGTGGCACATGTATCCTTGTTCATAAATTAATTGAAGTCAGATCTGTAAATATTCCAACAGGGATAGCAATGAAATTGAATTTTGAGTGTTGTGGCATTGAGGTAACTGGTCTGAATACATTAGTCTTTTGCATCTACAGAATACCACACAAAGGCAAATTCCAAATAGGATTATTTATGCGTAGTTTGGAAAATTTACTTCACTTTTCTACAGAAAAATTCAAGCGAAAAAAAATTATAATTTGTGGGGACTGGAATATTGACACCATGAAAGATAATTTAACTACTAAAGACTTATTGTGTATATTACGCAACTATAATTTCAATATTCATATCAATACACCAACCAGACAGAACTCATGCATAGACCAAATAGCGAGTAACATCAAGGAGACAGAGTCAGAGATAGTACATTTAGGACTTTCAGATCATGAAACAGCTCAAATATTAGACGTGAAAGCATGTAAACTCAGGGCTATTACCACTTGGTTTGAATATAAAAGGGACTATGGTAAGGATAACTTACAAAAATTTTGCTATTATATCTCCATGTTATCTTTTAGTGATGTTTCTGCATCTTGCACGGCTTCAGAAGCGTTCAAAATGTTTTATGACACTTTCTATTTATTCTATAAATTATGCTTTCCCATTATTAAAGTTAAAATAAATAATCGCCCTAAGAAAATCAAATGGCTATCCCGTGGTCTAAAAAAGTCTAGTAAAACGAAACGTTATTTGTATTTTAAATATAGGACATCTGGTAGTAATACTGAATATAAGCAGTATAACCGGGTATTTAAATCGTGCTTACTAAAAGCGCAGCAAATATACAACAATAAGTTCATAAAAAGTAATAAAAATATTTGTAGAGCCACCTGGAAAACCATTTCAACAACTTTATCAAACGATTTTTGCAAACATGATATTGACAATTTAATTTTTGAAAATAAATCTTATACAGACCCTAACGAAATATGTAACTTTTTTAACAAGTATCTAATAAGTCTTACAGGTGACAATAATATATCCAAACCACAAACTAAAAAACTGGAGCGATCGTTATACAACATTCAATCGATATTTTTGAAACCCACAGATGAACACGAAATCTACAAAATACTCATGTCTTTAAATAATACCAGAACAGCTGGACACGACGACATCACAACAATGGTTCTTAAATTATGTGCTCATATTATCTGCCGCCCCCTATCGCACATAATCAACTTATCCTTTATGGACGGAGTTTTTCCAACTGAATTGAAGCTCTCTATAGTCAAACCACTCTTTAAGAAAGGGGAAAAAACAAATCCAGATAATTACAGACCCATAACAATAATCCCAATTTTGTCAAAAGTATTTGAGAAGTCTATATTATGTAGAATTAATGGATTCCTGGATAAATATGACATCTTAACTTCAAAACAATTTGGGTTCCGCAAAGGGAAATCCACTGCACTAGCCGGGTTTCACTTAGTAAAAACAGTCACGGAATGTTTAAATAGAAAAAATCCAATCATGGCCATTTATTTAGACTTGAGTAAAGCCTTTGATTTTATCGACCATTCAATCCTTTTGAAAAAATTAGAGATGTATGGAATAAGGGGTAAAGCGTACGACTGGATACAAAGTTATTTAACGGAAAGAACGCAATATACAGAAATTGAAAAAATTGTTCGTAAACATAATAGCACCGTCTTCAAAGAAAAGTTTAGATCTGATCTATTAATTAATAAAACCGGTGTTCCACAAGGGAGCATACTTGGACCATTGCTATTTTTAATAGCAATTAACGATTTTCCAAATTGTTTAAAACAAAAACAGGATTGCATTATTTTTGCGGATGACACTACACTCATAATTCAAGGCGACGGTAATTGTCACGCTAGCTTTGAATCAAAAGTCCACATTACATTAGCAGAAGCGATTAAATGGTTCGAAAGTAACAAATTGAAAATTAACATCACAAAAACGAAAGCGGTGCAATTCTGCTCATATACTTCAAACAAATTGCCTGTACAAATTAATTATGACAATTTAAATGTAGAATCAGTTGACTTTGTAAAATTTCTGGGTTTTGATATTGATATCCATTTGAATTGGAAACTTCATGTAGACAATGTTTGCAAAAAACTCGATCGATTTGTCTTTGCACTCAGAAGATTGAGACAAACAGTGTCACTAGATGCAGCTCTAGCAGCGTACCATGGCTACGTCTCCTCTGTCCTAAACTATGGAATACTACTATGGGGAAATTCCGTAGAGTCGGATAGAGCACTTCGACTCCAAAAAAGGTGCATCAGAGCCTTGGACAACGCGTGGTTTCTGCAAAGCTGTAAACCCATATTTAAAAAATTTCGTATACTCCCGTTTCCATGCCTCTATATAAGAGAAGCATGTCTCTTTGTTAAGGACAATCCTAGTCACTTCACCAATCGATACGATACAAGTGCTAGACATACAAGGGCTCAATACCGAAATTTGTTATACCAGCCTCCCTGCCGAAAAGTTATTTATAAAAACAATTGCTACAACATGTGTATAACCCTTTATAACACTTTGCCTGATGACCTTAAATTAGAAAATAAGAACTCGTTTAAAAATAAGTTGACAAAATGGCTAGAGGATATATGTTTTTATAGTGTAAAAGAATATTTGGCAGTTGACATAGGCAATTAATTAATTATTTGATATTTTTATAAATATAGGGACTTGATATATATTGACATGTTACAAATTGACGACTCGGAGAATGTTAGCTTAATATTGTGTTTGATACAGGTTGTCGACTTTAACGTTTATGGAGAATAAGCGTAATAATTTGCACACCTGCATGCAGGTTGAATATGCAGAAACAAACTAAGCCCTAAGATCCTCTCATGTTACCATATTCTGGCAAATAAAGAAATTTTGATTTGATTTTTTGATTTTTTACAATAGACTCGATACAAACTCATACCTGTAAGAAATTTAATGTGTTTTTCCAAGCCATTTCATTTTATATTTAACAATCCTTAAGACTAGTCTTGGAATCAGTCTTCAATATGGCGTTGTCTGCCTAAAAAAATAAGTAAGAAAAGGTGATTAGATGACCAAGCCACATAGAGGGCTCTGTAACAAGACAACTCGGGTCAAGAGATGTTTGCCTATGTATAACATGCAATCAGGACGCTTTGAGCTCCGATATGCAAACGAAGCTGCGTCCGAAGATGCTCGACATAGTTCCAAGTGTTCGGCCCGACAATGGCCGGTGCCATCTTGTAGGTAACAAACCGCAGTGATGGAATTTGAAGTGTTCTCTCGTGCGAATTTCCATTCCTATCTGTTTCATTTGTCCAGATATTCGTGAGTTAAAAATACATTATTTTCATAACTCGTTTTTCCTTTCAGAATTGTTTTAAAAGAAACTTAACCAACCTCTAGGTTCTATAGGACCTCTTTTATAATTGTGTATGATAATGGTTGCAGTAATACTTTACGAAGTTATAAAATTCGGATAAATGGTTCAGTCGTGAAACAAAACTTTGGACTTGTGATTCAATGTTGAATTTGAAGGTGGAGATAAAAATGTACTCGTAGGTTTTTCAGACTAACGAATTGAATGTAACATTTTTTTCTATTATTTTAAGGGTTAACGCATGTTTTGTTTAGTTACTTGGAGTTGAAGCACGTAAATAAAATTGTTGATTTCAACACCAAAACCAACTTATGTGGAGAGTTAACAAATATAAGAATGAAAGAAAGAAAGAAAGTGTTTTTGTTACTTTCTACGCTAACTATTTTCATTTTGAATTAACATTGTTTAGACGTACAAGCTAGACTACCAATGAAAACATGTTTTTTTCAAAAATCTGCAATTCTCAATTACAGAATTTATAAATGAACCTCTGTGATAGTAATAACACACCAACTTCTGTCTTATATTTAAGACAAAATATTCTGTTGCCAGTTAATCTATCTATTTACAATGATTCACAACAAAAGCATTCTATATTGATTGTTACTTTGCAGGTGTTGTTAACACGGACATGTCTGATGAACAAACATTAAGTTGAAATATAGAATTTTTTGTTTTTTTGTTTTTAGTATCAATGCGTGCGCACGGTAGATGCAAGTTTTTGTTATTCAATGAAAAGTGTACTTACACCTGTTGCCGCCATTACTACGTCTAACTTTACTTTTGCAAAGCGCGCGGCATCCGACAAGACAGTTTGAATAGGAACTCCCACGAACTCCCTATTGACGTCTTGCACGAACACGTCACGAGTTATCTTTTGTAGCAAGTTTAAAAGCGTTGTAAAATTTACAATTTCAATTTCCTTTAGAAGTTTGTTCGAGTTTAGGAAATTGACGTTGTATTTAGATACCGAGTTTTAATGTGACAGAGTTTGGGGACGTATTATGATTTTGTAATGTTTAAAATGAGCGGATGCTCGCGATTTTGTATGCGTACAATACGTACTTAATTGTTGATATTTCCTGTATTTCTTCCTATATTAATTTAAAACAAAGCTTTTCAAAGAGGTACAGCACCCCTTTACGGGGTCGCCTACTTAATTGAGTATAAAAATAAGTAGGGAGTTTGAACTTTCACTAACGCCTGCAATGAATTCGATGTCGAAATAAGCCCTTCTATACCGGTCCAGTATATAAAGATAAAAATATAGTTTTAGTTTTTGAGTCCATCGCCAAATTAGTTAGTTAAGGAGTCTGTTATTAAGGTTTTAATGATACGAGCATAAAATGCTACCTTGAGAACACCTTTGCCTCTTAAAACTTGATCGGTCGCTAGTAGAATGACTAGGTCGTAAAATGACTGACTCTCAAAATGACCACATCGTTTGTAGCCTACATGTGATGTATCTCAAAATGTCCAAGTCGCAAAAGGACTACTTTCTTTGCGTAACTAGGTAGGTTAGGTTCGTTAGGTTACTTTAAATGCCCGAAGGGCAAATTACCTAGAAATAGGAGCCCCGCCGTGCGGGGCTCCGTCGACTGTACTTAAACAATGATAAAATGAAAAAACCATTGTGTCCATTTTGCGACTCGGACATTTTAAGATATAGGCTACAAGCGATGTGGTCATTTTGCGAGTCAGTCATTTTACGATCCCGTCATTCTACTAGTGACCCAACTTGATATCCAATCCTTAATAACTTTGCAATGTATTGAATGACACCATAATTTTAAAATAATTTATATCATACAAGATACCTACTAAGTACTCAATCCATGACCGCAGCCGATGCAACTCGTCCGAAACGTAAATATCGACCTATGTGTACGTCTTGTCGTGTCGAGACCCGAAAATAGTATCATTTTAAGAAATAGAATAACTCGTGAGAGCTGTAGGTGTGGCTCTGTCCCTGTCTTTCAACCTAAGCTGAACGCTGAACTTTAATATTTTGTTTAATATGTCTTGGTTACCCGACAGGTAACATTTCTTTCTCGACTGTGTTTACTTACTATTGCACTGTAATCGGGTTAACTCGCGTGAATTTAACTTGAAGTCAAGTTGGACAAAATGGAAGGATCCATTCCGGACATTACTAACACACATGGCAATAATTTGCACGAAAAACATCTGTTTTATTATAAAACTAGTGAAACTGACACACACCCAAGGCGGGGATAGAAGGAACATTTTCCTTATGAGATTATTACGATTACGTAAGGAACCCTAAACATCGTTTGCTATCGGATTCATTTATAATAACAATAATAATAATTTAATAAACGTGTAAGTATAGGTAAACATAAAGTACAGTTATAGCAAACGTAAAACAGCCGCTATTTAACGTAACTTACATTTCAGTGAGCCGGCAAGTAAAAACTAAATGCATTTGCGGCGTATTCATTTAACGTCCGGATGCACATTGCACGAATGCAATTTTCCTTTGTAATACGAAAAACAAACTTCACGATAGTTGAGATAGAATTTCTTTCTGATTGTGCACTGCATGGACTTCACAGTCAGCTCTAAAGTGAAACAACAGTTATAAAAAGGACTTATAAAACTTGGAAATTGGAGCGTACCTACTGTAAAAGAGAATAATTAAACAATATAATAAAAATAATATGATACAGAGGTTGATTAAGACAGAACGAGAAATACAGAAAAGTAATTAACTTAGTGGGAGGACCTGGGGGCCTGGACAAGATGCATTTTTTTTTCGATTTTCGAATAAAATAGAGGATTTACGTAAACTGAAGATCTAAGTCCATAATTAAAGCGTCGACCACATTCGCCAATTTTTCAAAAATAGCTCGCCTTAGCATTTATGCATTTTATCTAGGCCCCTTACAGTTGGACTAAAATAGCAAAACAAAACTTTTGTCTCGACGTTTCGATCCTATTGAACTAACCGTGAAGATTGAATAAACAAAGATGATACCTCAAAGTACGTTATTTCGAGGTAAAAAAAAAACACCTGTGGTGTGGCCAGTTCAAATCTTCCTCACCCGTACTCAAATCCGAGCGTCTAATATCGGCAAAGTTAGAAACCAGAAGTGACGCAGATTGGGCGTCATCTCCAGACAGTGGGATTTCCTTAAAGACTATTGTAAACTGCACAAAGCCTCTCTCTAAGATGCAGATCTTTCAAACGTCGACAATGGCTGGGAGACAGTGTGGGCTGACATTGATTTCAGTTTGAAATTAATAATGTTCTACGTCATTCATTTTTAATTTATTAAATGCAAAAATATTTTTCTTTACAAAATTAAGCTGAGCTGCGGAACAGTTTGTTGTCAAAGCATGTGCCTCTTATACAAAATGTTGGGAGAGTGTAGTGGTTGGCGACGCGATAGCCTAGTTGGTAGTGGCCCTGACTACGTACCTAGCGGTCCCGAGTTCGATTCCGGATTCGATGAGCACGAGTAGGTACTTATTTCTGAATCTTGGATGTTATCTATGTACTTAAGTATTTATTTTTCTACTAGATGTACCCTGCCCGCGTTACTACGCCACTAACTAAAATACCCAGAAACATTCGTAGACTCATGTACAAAACTTTGCTGAAGATCATCACATGATCAAATGCATAGTTTACGATTCTATAAAGGACATACAGATTTATATATTATATAGATATAAGTAGGTATTTATCTCGTTGTCTAGTACCCATAGTACATGCCCGGAGCTTAGTTTGGGACAAGAACATTTTGTGTGTAAATAATTAACTAACAGGTATAGGACGTGTATCAGTAACCTTTACTATTTTCTGAGTGGAAAGTGTTCATTAACCAGATTTCTTTGTAAAAAACCTTCTTGCTTTTGTATTGATCCTCTGATAAAGAATGATGTCTGATTTGAATTACTGACTTATGAGTTTAATCCTGTACTTCCTCCCAGCAGTGGTCCTGGTCACCTCTTTGGAAGTGTTTGTAGATTTTGATGTGTTAAACTCCGCGTGCGGTCCTATTTAAATTTTTCGACTGCCTGGTGGTCGGCGTCCTTGAATTTTCCCTTGTTTTTCGATTGTTAAAGACGTACTAATATTATTGTATTAATGTTATGGATTGATTTAATATTCCTGCAAACTTGTCAGTGGCCCCTCGAGTAATGATGTGCACTAACTAGTTTCCCGTCGCGTGACAACGAAACTAGATTCAGGTCAGGTAAGTTAGTGATACTTCTATAGATGAATTAGCGAGAGCGTGGAATTGCATATGCGTATAAGCAACTTAAGTATTTCTCTCTCTCATTCTCTTGCCTATACCCACACAATACCACTGTAGTGCAATCCACGCACTCGCTAATTAATCTATAACTGCCGCGGACGTGTCGCTACTCACTTATTATTATTAAACCCGTGGGTTGCCGGGTTAGAATAGTGCCACTCCATATCTTCCCGTGGATGTCGTAAGAGACGGCTAAGGGAATAAAGGCGTATAGTACTGTTAGGCGATGGGCTTGCAACCTGTCACTAATACACTGGTAAACATCTTAGTCTAAAAGTGCAAAATGTGGTTAAGAGAATTATTAACAAATTTTTAGAGTTGTTGGTAATTCTGTAGCTCTGCCTACCCCACTCTGGGAATAAAGGCGTGAGTTTATGTATCTATCTATGTACCTATTAGTTTGTAAGATAAACTTGTATCCAATGCTACCCATAGAGATACGATCGATAACGATTCGTAAACGAGGCCGTTCATTTGACCAAACGTACGTTTGGTAGATTTGGCTCACGGATAAACCATTGCAATATTATATAAATAAAGGTATGTACCTACCTAGACTATACACATAGCTTAGGCTAGGTCAAAACAGACGAAAGGTAAACAAAAAAAATATGTAGCGGTTGCCCGTTTGTGTGCAATACTATACTACGGCTGGCTGGCCTAGAGCCCGTTTAAAAAAAAACAGGGTTGTTCTTTGCTAAGTGTGATGAAAATTGATCGCTTTAACTATCTTAATTATTTAAATACTTAATTACGTACACAAAATTAAAATAGCGTTCAAAACCCTTAGACAAAAGTACTTACCAACATCTGGCAGTTAATCAACATGTCAATCAACAGATTTATTTATCGTAATTGAGCCAAGAACATGGCACCATGTCAGTAGCCGCTGGTAAAAATGCTGTACCCAGAGTGAGCAACTACTAGGGGGCAAGCTTAATGAGAAGCGCTTGTCTTACATCCTCAACAGCATACCTGCAGCTGTGAGACTGGAGCCTAATAAAAATAGGTTCAAGAGAGCCTTAAGAACTATCTTAGTATTATTTAAATTTTAATTTACTGATTGTCTATTAGTTCAGTTCAGAAAGGTCGGCAATTCAAACCCTTTTTGATTTTGAATCAGCAAAAAAATAAAAACACAATCGAAACCAAAAATGTGGACGTTATGGTATGTACACTATGACCAACATTCCCAATTTAATTCTAATGTACAGTAAAACATAACCGATATGGCTTACCGATGTACCTGTGCAGATGACATTTTTTCGACGCGCGGGAACCTATCAGCGTTGCGTGGTTGTATTCTGTGCTATTATTGGTTATTAGAGACGCCATTTTGACGCGCGCCCGCGTGTCATTCAGTCTACTGTCAAACACGTACGTAAGCGAGATGGAAAAAATAGATGCAACTTAATTTGCACCTTATAACTATTGCGTACAAGTCTTATCGTGAGTTTTAATCGTGCTTTCGGAAATCATCGGAATCGATGTTCGTGTCTGCGCGAACGAACATTCACGACACGCCATATCGGTTGTGTTGTCTACTGTAGATTAATATCCGTGATATATGTACTTATATGTAAACTCAGACTAGCAGATAAAGAGCGGATCCCACAGTCAAACTTTGAAAACAGTTTTGCGGGACGTTGTAATATAAATAAGTAAGTTTGCTAACATGTCGTAATAAAAAAATATATTGTTTTAATAAAAGGCAATCTTTATGCTGCAGTCAGTTAAGGCGAAACAATAAAATGGTAATCCTTACCCTCTAATTAAGACTTCTTGGAACAGAAACGACTTCGCATGGCTTCGTGAGTTAGGAATAAGATTGCTAGCCTAACTCCCTCTTCTTACAAGGCTTTCGTTTCTATTCTTGTAGAAACTGTATTTTTCAGAATTAAGCGCATCTTAAGTCGACCTCCGGCTTACCACCGATTCATTGCTCCGCTACTGTGAGAAAGAAGGACAAATTAAGAAAAAAACTTAAGACCGACAGTACCAACACAATAAACATACGTCATACTCCTATCAGGGGGGTTACTATGACATAGCAATTCAGTTCAGTTTGCACTGAGAGAAAAGGACAGAGCTATATAACTGCTATAGCTCTGCCCCTTACGCTTGCCGTAAAATGAACTGCATAGCTATGTCATAATAACCCCCCAGTCGGAAGAATGTTACGTATTCGTAATAAAATAAGGCTGAAAGCAAATTCAGACAATGCGGAACAGTTGTCAGAACGTATTCCGTTTGGAGAGCGTATGTAAATGGCAGAGTGACGCCCGTTGGGGTTCCATCTTGCAGCGGTGAGTTGAATGGAAAGAAAATATACACCCTGTATTTTTTGATGTAGGTCAATTACAATACGTTGCTTAGTACATTTACAGCAAATTTTTACTTTTGAATATACTGTACCATCAGCCCACCAGTACCAGTGTGGTTACCGGGTTAGAATAGTGCCACTCCATATGTTCCCGTGGATGTCGTAAGAGACGGCTAAGGGAATGCAAAATGTAGTTACAGAATTATCAACAAATTTTTAGAGTTGTTGGTAATTCTGTAGCTCTGCCTACCCCACTCTGGGAATAAGGGCGTGAGTTTATATTATATATATATATATATATATATATATATATATATATATATATATTATATATATATATATATTATTATGTACTTTTAGCCAAATGGAACCCTGATCTACTATACAATGTGTTACCAGCACCCTGGCTTTTGTTTTTAAAGTAGGTTAAAATAACGTATATCTGTAACGTCTATGACATTAATTTAATTAATAAACACATTTTCAGGGTTTGTAAAGACAGGTGTAAATGACAGTTGACGAATATACTTTGATTATTATGATTTGCCCCCGTACTACGACATGCCTTGTACTCAGCAACAGCGATAATGATAACGACGAACGCGGCACATGCACTACATTAAAAAGTTTAGTGTCTAAAAAAAAATATAGTGAAGTTATTTTAATTATTTTGAAATGAAAAATATTTGCAAACAATTTGCTTAACCAACGTAATTTATCGACAGTTTTAATAAATGCCTGCATGCCGGTAACGGTGTCCCAGTGGCATTATAAAACAATTTGTATGACACTTCTTACGACTTGAATCATAACGTCACACTGTGGAACGAAAATGGCCTCTCCATAGAAATAGGGACTTAATTTTCTAAGTGCCTATTTTTTTAATTGAAATCGAATCTACTCCTCATAATTAGGTAAAAAAATGAATATGGGTCAATTTGGCTGGAAAACCGCCGAGTAATAATTTTTTTTATAAAATTTTGTATGGAGCGTATATGAAAAAACGGAATATCTCAGAAAGTGCACAATTTCCCGTAATATCCTTCCGCAGGAATTTAGTACCAATTATTTATGATTTTTCGGCGTACTCAAAATTTCCCGGGCAGGTGCACTTTTTTTTTTAAAAATCAAAAATGTTTTATATAGGGAAAACTTGGTTTTTAGGAGGTATTTAAGTTTGCAAGACACGTTTAATCGTGGGATAAAATTAAATAATGGCTTTAGATGAGATGGATGTTCAAAAATGAGGTCATTGGAATAATGACATATCTCACTTTTTGGCCCTTTATCTCCCTGCCCCCTAATGAGCACAATCGGTGCTCATTAAGTGTATGATTAAAAGTAAAAATTAACTAAATCACTCTTAATTATTCTTAATGAGTTGGCATTAAGTAAAAAAATAAATTAAATATTATCTTATTATCATTAAGGATGATAATTACCCAGATTTCAATGGGTTCTCATTAGTAATATGCAATAAATAGGTTGCAGTTCAATTTTATTGTTTATTCCTTCTGGAACATTTCAACTGCAAGCAATGGAGGGTTTAACGACCAACTTAGATTTGTACGTGATTTTGAGAAATCAGGAACCTTCTTTTAACTACAAAGCCTTGATGGAAGAAGTGGTTACTAAAATCAATGGACAACTATCTGAAGAAGACTATGATACCCTCAAGGAATTTTGCCAAAGATTTTCAAGAGCTGCTTTGGAAAGATGGCAGAAGTGCCGAAGAGATACGAAAAAGTTTAGAAGTACTTATGAACATTGGCTTATGGAAAATGTTGATTGGCCAAGCTTTGTAGTTTGGCGATCCGATTCACCCACCCAAGAATCAGGTGATTTAAACTATGAAGGATCGACCTCATCGGTTGGAACAATGACTACAACAAAACGTAAGTCATTCGAAGATCTGGGAACCAAACAGAAGAAAAAAAGATCGAGTGACTTACAATCCGAAAACGCTGATGAATTGGCATATGCTGCAGCAGAACGTTTTAAGCAGGATGGCCGCGATGATATTGCGGCCGTAATTGAATATATGCTGAAAAACCCAGAAGTAGCATCTAAATTAAGAGAAGTGACAATCTCTACGAAGAAACCCGTAACATCTACGATATATACACCTGAAAAAGCACTAAGTAAGTCTTTTTATTTCACTCAAGTTGTCTAAATGGCAATATATGATCCTGCGAGAGAGTGCTATTAGAGAAGGTGCAGAAAATGTGTATCCGTCATACTACAGAGTACAAAAAGCTAAACTAGATTGCTATCCTCAGAGTGAATCAATAACTATTACGGATTCTTCAGCCAAAATTAAACTGCAAGAATTATTGAATATTACAGTGAACAGAATAATGGATAGTATACCGGAGCACGTAGAAGACAAACAGATGGTACTTATTTCTAAATGGAGGTTTGATGGTGCTTCGAGCCAAAGCAGGTACAAGCAAAAGATGAGTGACTCCGAGCAAGATGATTCTAGTGTTTTCATGACAACCCTGGTACCATTAAAATTAACTTCAGGAACTGATACAATATGGACGAATCCCAAGCCTTGTTCAGCGTTATATTGTCGTCCAATACAGTTCAAGTTCATTAAGGAAAACGAAGCCGTTGTGCTTGCTCAGAAAACGGAGATAGACAAGGAAATTGAAGATCTACTACCCACAGAACACAAAACCAACACAGTGAAGCATGAACTGAAGATGACGATGTTGGACGGCAAAATATGCACTTTTCTTTCAAAAGCCAGATCAAATGCAACTTGCAGTTTATGTTTGGCTAAACCAACGGAGATGAACCTTCTTGATAAAGTTCTTACAAAACCTGTGGATACTGGTATATACCAATATGGGTTATCATCTCTACATGCTCGCATCAATACGATGGAATGCCTTCTTCACATAGCATATCGCCAGGATTTTAAACAATGGGCTGCGAGAGGAAAAGAGCTAAAAGAAAAAATGGCATCAAGGAAGAAAATCATTCAAGATCGTTTTAAGGAAGAAATGAATCTCTTGATAGATGTGGTCAAACAGGGGTCAGGGACAACTAATGATGGAAACACAGCCAGAAAGTTTTTTGAGGACCCCTGTAAAACAGCAAGCATTACAGGACTAGATGAGGGATTAATCAGGAGATTTGCAGTAATCTTGCAAGCAGTTACTTCAGGAGAGGTTATAGACGTCAACAAATATAAAGATTACGCCCACGATACAGTAAAAAAATATGTGGAATTATACAACTGGTATCATAATGTCCGCAACGGTTCATAAATTACTGGTGCATGGAGCAGACATTATAGCCCATAACGCAGTTATACCGATCGGCAATCTCTCAGAAGAAGCGTCAGAGGCCCGGAATAAAGACTTTAGAAGGTTCAGGGAACACAACTCACAGAAAAAGAGTAGACAAGATTCAAATCATGACATTCTCAATATGTTACTTCTGTCATCGGATCCCAAACTTACCGCAATGAGGCCAACACTGAATAAAAGGAACAAACAAACCTTATTTATTGAGACCTTGGACCTTCTAATCAATTCCGAATCGCAAAATGATTCGGAATTGGATGCCGAAATAGGTGACGCAGAACAATAAAATTAAACTGCAACCTATTTATTGCACATTACTAATGAAATCTGGGTAATCATCATCCTTAATGATAATAAGATAATATTTAATTTATACTTTTACTTAATGCCAACTAATTAAGAATAATTAAGAGTGATTTAGTTAATTTTTACTTTTAATCATACACTTAATGAGCACCGATTGTGCTCATTAGGGGGCAGGGAGATAAAGGGCCAAAAAGTGAGAAATGTCATTATTCCAATGACCTCATTTTTGAACATCCATCTCATCTAAAGCCATTATTTAATTTTATCCCACGATTAAACGTGTCGTGCAAACTTAAATACCTCCTAAAAACCAAGTTTTCCCTATATAAAACGTTTTTGATTTTTAAAAAAAAAAGTGCACCTGCCCGGGAAATTTTGAGTACGCCGAAAAATCATAAATAATTGGTACTAAATTCCTGCGGAAGGATATTACGGGAAATTGTGCACTTTCTGAGATATTCCGTTTTTTCATATACGCTCCATACAAAATTTTAGTAAAAAAATTATTACTCGTCGGTTTTCCAGCCAAATTGACCCATATTCATTTTTTTACCTAATTATGAGGAGTAGATTCGATTTCAATTAAAAAAATAGGCACTTAGAAAATTAAGTCCCTATTTCTATGGAGAGGCCATTTTCGTTCCACAGTGCGTCACTGAGACACAGGCACCAGCCAAGATGCACTACGCTAATTAGCGTTTCTACTCGTTTCGTTTTTAAACAGATGACGTGATACAAAGAGTCACGTGATCTACCAGTAACGCGATTGGTTTAAAAATGAAACGAATAGAAACGCTAGTAAGAGTAATGCATCTTGGCTAGATCCTCAGTTCTATGGTAGTTCAGGATTCCATTGACTGATAGTACCTACCTATACAATGGTTATTAGTCGCAACCGTATTAGACGTTGCTGGTCTTGGCTAGATCCTCAGTTCTATGGTAGTTCAGGATTCCATTGACTGATAGTACCTACCTATACAATGGTTATTAGTCGCAACCGTATTAGACGTTGCTGGTCTTGGCTAGATCCTCAGTTCTATGGTAGTTCAGGATTCCATTGACTGATAGTACCTACCTATACAATGGTTATTAGTCGCAACCGTATTAGACGTTGCTGGTCTTGGCTAGATCCTCAGTTCTATGGTAGTTCAGGATTCCATTGACTGATAGTACCTACCTATACAATGGTTATTAGTCGCAACCGTATTAGACGTTGCTGGTCTTGGCTAGATCCTCAGTTCTATGGTAGTTCAGGATTCCATTGACTGATAGTACCTACCTATACAATGGTTATTAGTCGCAACCGTATTAGACGTTGCTGGTCTTGGCTAGATCCTCAGTTCTATGGTAGTTCAGGATTCCATTGACTGATAGTACCTACCTATACAATGGTTATTAGTCGCAACCGTATTAGACGTTGCTGGTCTTGGCTAGATCCTCAGTTCTATGGTAGTTCAGGATTCCATTGACTGATAGTACCTACCTATACAATGGTTATTAGTCGCAACCGTATTAGACGTTGCTGGTCTTGGCTAGATCCTCAGTTCTATGGTAGTTCAGGATTCCATTGACTGATAGTACCTATACAATGGTTATTAGTCGCAACCGTATTAGACGTTGCTGGTCTTGGCTAGATCCTCAGTTCTATGGTAGTTCAGGATTCCATTGACTGATAGTACCTAAACAATGGTCCCAACCGTATTAGACGTTGCTGGTCGGTGTCATGGAAGCAAACTTAATATTTTACTTAATAAATTGATTGACGATGATCATTTAAAACGATACAGAAGTTATCAATTAACTAATAACTTTAAAACGAATACTAAAATATCCAATGTAACGTATCAGTTGCAAAAATAAAATGGAAAGCGAGTAGTTTTTACAATTTTATTTGGTTTGATTACCGGTTAAAGTAAACATTCTTTAAAAATCCGCGAATGATTGATTATTATTATATCTAAAAATAAGGAGTAATGTTTGGTTTCTTAAATAATTTCCCTGACTAGTCACTAGCTACTTGCAATGTAACAATATTCCTGAAAGATTTCTAAACATTGTCTTAGGGTCGTATTAATAAACACATCTTGGCTGAGAGGCCCGTCACAAGATACGTCAAAGTAAACGTCAAACCAAAGAATACTGTAATTTTTGACGCATCTCGATACGAGCAAACCTCCTAAGACCCACCATACAACGAAATTTGTCAGTGGAATATGAATCTATTATGAATAAAATAAAGTCAATTTTATAATTTGATCAGTAGTCATAAAAACAAAAGAAATTCCAATTTAATTCCTTGGCATTAGATCTTTATTCCAATGGCCGTATTTTGTACTACTATTAGTACAAGGAACCTCAGGAGGTTAGAGTTGAGATTATTTTATTAATACGGCCCTTGGAGTACCTAAATTAAAACCCTCAGTGATTAAAATCCATTCCCGCTTGCCGACTTCCTTATGATAAGCAGAAATATATATTGCTGTTGTTTTGCGGCACCGAGTGTCTTGATTCTTATTTGATATTCACTTCCCTCGCTTTACCTGCTTATTTCGATGTGATTTACAATAAGTAGAACTTTATCGATATATTCAAATTTTGTAGGATATTTTGGTATTCGTGTAGAAACCACCTTTATTGGAACTCTAGACACACGCGGTAACATCTAGTATAGCGGTTTTCTATATCAAACATTAGAAACAAAATGCTGAGCCCATTCCTTTGACGGGAAGTTAGCCAAATTTAACTTGTAAGATTTGACCCTTACATACATACAGTCAGTCATCAGTTTGCACCTCAGAGCATTATCTTTATGAACTATCCATGCACTTTTGCGGCCCACTGTACATTGCAAGTTAAATAAAAGCTTGTATAACGTGGACATTTGCTGTTTTGCACCATACTACATGAGCCTAACGATCAAAACGGTAATTGTTACTGATCTAACTGTCTCAACAGTAAGTTGACATGTGTATCGTAAAACGGGGTAAGTAGGGATTAAGGGGAGAGTAGGGATACCACCTAAAATAAGTCATAACTTGTTACAAATAAGAACATTTATTTAATGAACAATAACGTTACGTCTATTGGAAATAATTTCAGTCTTATAATTAGTAACATATGCTTTTACTGCTTTTCAATCACTTTATAATACTTTGTTTTACTCCACTGTGTGAAGCAGGTTTTGTTTTTCAACGTGACCAGATTCCCTAGTATTTAAAGAACAAGTCATTTGGCGTAAATGACGTCAAATTCAATTAATTACAAAGCCTTCTAAACGTCAATGAATTCAGTCTGCTACCTAGGGCTTTTGCTTTCCTGGAAGCCCAAATTGAACTAAGTCCAACTTCGATCTCAACATTTCGCCTACTAAGCATAGTTCCGAAGTTTGCCGAAATCTGTTAGTTCAGAAGTTTAGTTGAATAGTTACATACGGGTATTATATTTAGTAACATAACGGTTTTGTCAGTTGCTTACGTAGCTAGTGGCCAGCTTCAATCCTCGAAGTAGGCAAACATTTTTAAATGAGCTTGAATAGTTCCTTATCATTTATACAGTATGTAAACTTACTAAAACCATTTTTTTGAACCCGAGCATGTCTAGGCGATAGATAAGGTTGGGGTATATAAATTATTGAAATCTTAATTTTTTTTTCAAATTTAAATAAATAATGCACTGAACGCAAGTTCAATAATCTGTTACGTGAAAACATTACATACGGGTCTTATAATGGGCACTGAACAACGATGTAAACATTAGACATGGGATGATACTTTTAGGGTTAACCGACTTTGAAAAAGGTGAGATGTTATAATTTTTGTCCAATGATAAAATTAAAAATATTCGACACACACTAGCAAAAAATGTGGTAAAACACTTAACTCAACTAGCCTAGCAACTGGTTGAAAGAGATGGTTTTAGTAAGTTTACATACTGTATGTCTAAGTAGGTATGTCTAATTGCTGTCTCGTAATCATATCAGGAGCCTAGAGTTAGTTTAGTTTAGGATTATATCACTTTCTACCGCACTCAGAACCGTCAATTTAATTAAAAGGTTCCGGGTTCAAATATTTGTGTGACATGTGCAAGTTTTTGTTCTTGAGTCTTGGATGCTTTCTATTTATTTAAGTATGTATTTATCTATATATTTAAGTTTAGATTGTCGTTGTCTAGTACCCATAGTAAATACAAGCCTAGAGCTTAGTTTGGACTAGGTCGATTTGTGTGAAATTGACCCTTGTTTTTTTTTATGTCAAAAGCAATATGGTTTTATCGAGTAAAATACAACTCTTGTTAATAATAGAGGACACGTCCCCTATTTCCCGTGTCACGTAAAGTGAAATCCTGTAAATTGTCAACGGAATGTCCTAACCGTTTTATTCAGCACCCTAATCTGTTCCATATCGGTTCGGAAATTATTAGTCGTGCAAATCGAGTAATCTGTCACTGAATTGAAGTTCTATTCAATTGAATAGAACGTTTTCCTCAGTGAATTGAACGACAACATTTTACAGATTGTAACAGCTAAAACGATTTTGTTCATTCTTTCTAGTATTTTTTTTGCATTCCATATGATTTTACAAGCTTAAGGGTCAAACTTTGCAAATTCAATTTGACCCACTTTCCGGTTTCCGATGAAGCTGAAAGTTTGCATACGCCTTTAGTTCTGATGACAATACAATAATATAATTACCATCGAGCTGGTCTGATGATGGAGACTCAGGGCAGCCATAAACATTCCTAAATTACCCGTCGTCTTAGGGCTTGTTAGAATCGTCTTGACGAGTAGATGACGACTGTGCAAAAAAAAATTCAGTAGGCACCGACAGTTTGTTCCAAAAATGAAATTTTTGACAAAAAATATATTTGTATTCTCATCATTTAAGTTAAGAACTAGGCTCTTGTCGGTGGAGTAATTGCTTGTTTTCTCTGTTGCCTACCAACTTTTTCACCTGCTACGACACGACATTGGCCTATCTTATTTGGCTGAAGTATGTAAGCCTGGGTCTTCTTCTTTCTCTTTTTTCCTCAACAATATTCTACATAACAGGTTGTGTTCTTTAACTTTTGCATTTTGCCAACTCTACCTCACCAGAAGTTTACTAGGTTTTATACGCCTATTTGCTCACAAAAAGTTTTTATAATAATATTCGTACTAAATTTTCATTTACTACCTTATCAAATATGCTTTATCTTTTTTAATCTGTTGGGAATTGAAACTATAGCAATTACATAAATCTGAAAACAATGACTCCTTTTAAATTGAATACTTCTCACAGTTCAGTGCACAAAGGGGACTTTTAGACAGGGTGCTATTCTTATAAATCACTTGTTCGACGGTAATAAATCACTTGTTCGACGCTGAAATCGACGACAGTCATGAATTGGTCTATCTGCCGGTAATGGGACCCCAACACGATACAACCTGACTTTAACTTCTAAGGGGATTACAATCACAAATTGTTTTATACCTTACTTGTATTCCAAATAAACATTACTAATAATACTATCGATCTGGTCATCGAAAGAGTGACTTTTAAGAATAACACCCCTGGATGAAATCGAATTACGTTAAACATATTCGGCGCCCAATTTTTAAATTTGTATATATTTTCAACGCACCGTAGAGTCATGGGCTGTGAGTGCTTTAACAGAACGAGTTATTCTCCACACCCTTGGCTGATTCATTCAATTTGACATCGATTTACGTTTTATTGGAGAGAATGATTAATGGTATATCATGGTTTAAAATATTTAAAAAGTTAAAGTTAAATGCGTTGTTAACTTTGGAATGAGGTGTGGATTGGAGATTCCGAATTGATATATCGCACTGCTATATCAAAACAGTCTCAACTCAAAATGCTTGCTAGTTTTGTTACAAGTTCATAGAATTTGTATTAAAGTTGATTTTTAAGTTATATGTATAGATCGGTGCACCTGGCGTTCCATAGGGAGACACCCCATTGGGAGACAGGCGTGAAGTTATGTATGTATGTATGTTGATTTTTAAATACAGTTTTATTTTGAGTTACTACTGTTTTCATCTAGCAGTGCGATATTAGCAATAGGTATTTTTTTTATGGGAGAGAGACTGCTGGATAAAAGCAGAGGACCAATCGTTGTGGAAAACCTTTCTGAAGGCCTTCGTCCAGCAGTAGACTTGTGACAAGTCAAGTCACTTGTCTATTCGGCTGATGATGCCGACTGATGCTCTTGCGGCTGATGATGATGATGATGAGGAGATAATAATATGAACAAAGATTTGCTAAACAGACTGCAAATAGGAGCGGTAGCAGGACTATTAGATAGCATGGCCGTTACATACAAACGACCCTATTTCCAAAGGCAAAACCGTTCAGGAAATGAAAATCTGCTTCACTGTATTAATATTCTTTCATCGCGTCACATCTTCAGAATATTACTATTGTTCGCAAAGCGAATTGCTCAACTCAACAAAGTTACTCGTATTGAGAAATCTGTTTAAAATCAAAATTCTCTTGGCATTCGCATGACTAGCTTTTTATTCAACTGCAAAAGGATGTACTTATACGCTTTGGTTTAAATCGCCCCGACCGGACCGCCTTAAACAATCACTCCCATCCATATTCAGGCATATATTTAACGTCGTTATACATCCACCATAATTATGTTAATACGTGTTAAATATGAAATATATCATGAACAATTCTTCGCCGAACATCAATCACTCGTGCGGGAGTGACTTACCGCCTCCGTTTCATGAATATTCAAATCAGCACGAATCGAATTTGAATGCCCATGGCTCCAAGGAGCACATTGGCTTATACAAACAAGGTGCTACCTGGAAGTATAGGCATATAATAATCTCGACGTGTTATAATGGTAATTACTATTGAGATGATAAAGTGGAAGTGAATTTTCGGTTTTAGGGTTCCGTGTCGAAATGGTAAAAAAGGAACCCTTATGGTGAGACTTCGTTGTCCGTCTGTATGTATGTCACAGCAGGTTTTCTCAGCAACTACAAATGCTATCAATTTGAAATTTGGCATAGTTTTACAACCTATGCCCGTATCTGTTTTAAGTAAAAAAAATATAAAAAATATTTTATAATTGAAAATTGGTCTACAATGAGTGGTTGAAAAATAAAAGTGGTTTGATTATTAGCAAATAGGCTGTCATACGAAAGGATTTAAGTAATCTGCACATTTCAAAACTATTTTTTTTCTGTTATGTTTTCTGTTTGAGTTGTAGCCAAAAATGTACAAAAAATGTCCATACCCCTCTGTCAAAATATCTGGAAAAATCCTGACAGTCAAAATGAACCTTATAGTATAGAAAATACAGTTCATAAAAAAATAGTATTTTCATTTGCCGTTACCAAGCATATTATTTTAAATACGGAACCCTCGGTACGCGAGTCCGCCTCGCACTTGACTGGTTTTTATTTCTTAAGAAAATGATTAAGAGTTTTATTTTCTTAAGGCGTGTTTAGTTCTTGCCGTTAGTGCTGGGTCAATCAATATTGCTTTTGACGTATTTATTAACTCGGCTGACATTACTGTCAAGTAAATAAGAGCTATCGTAACGTTGACAATACGACAACATGCCAATGGTAATATAAATACTAGGGGACAATGTCACACCAACCAATTTAATTACGTCTATGGCCTTTATAGCGAAATAACCATGATGTGGTCCATTTCTCTGTGTGCTTGTTTGACGAGTGTCGTATAAGTTAACGAATATTTTTTTGTTTTATACAAAGAAAGTACTAAGCACCAGTACTGATAGCAAGAACTTAAGCCGTGTAAACTCAGCATCAAACGCAGATTGAACTCCATTGTTCCTTTCAAAGAAAATATTACGGGGTTTTCACTTATTAAACGTTTTCTATTTCCGTTCAATATTTATAAGACAAAATGACAAATTGTTTCAAAGAGTAATTGTATTTACTTACGGTAAATTAATGTCGTTTAGAATGTTTACAATCTTTTGTTATTAATAATTAAACATACATACTGTAACACTCCTACCCGAGGCTTAACAGAATCGAATAAAATTTCCTACGTTGTGTAATTAATTAAATTGGCCAAAATTTAAAACATGTGATCGTCTAGATTTTTAAAATAAAACTAAATTAGGACCCTCTACGTTGTGTAAAAGAATGTTATAACCAGAATTAACCTTAACTATTTCGATCAATAAACAAGCTAAAAACACAGAAACAATACAATCAAGATAACACAAAATAAACAAACGGAAGTTATAAAATGGAAACGACTCACCGATAATCTTCCTAGATACCTGAACACCCAGGAATTGGAGTATCGAATACCCCACCGCTACTGCTCGTGAGGCCTCCGTATGCGTATTATTTAAATGCACTTTCAAATAGTTATAAAATAAAATAATATTCCCTACCTGTATGTGTATGTAATACAATATAATATTTGTCTACCTAACCCCAACCGGGTTACGAGATCGTATAAAGCAAGAACTTCAATGACCTTAACTTCAAATTTACTTCTTTAAGTAATTGGAATAATTAATTGAACAAGAAAATTAAAATCAAATTGGAACACTTTGGATGGGGTCTGATCTCACTAACACTACCGGTCATGCTATCGCTACCTAAATTCCTAAGTAAATTACCCAGTATAAATATATTTAAGCACGCTCATGCAATTATGTTTATACTATGCTCTTAAAACTATGATTTTACGCGTCCCTAATCCGAATTACGCAGCCGCGGTTTGTGACGTCGACTAGGGGTGTTGTTGGCGTGTTCAAGATAGTCTGAATATCATTGAGATGAGTTTAACAATTACTGAAGTTAACCCCATAACAAAGGTTACAATATTGACCAAACTTCACACTAAGCAGTTAGCCCGGGTCGTTTATAGTCTGTACCTCAGGGCTACTCGTAAAGGTTATAAACACCTAAATGACTCAGGTCTTGAGTGAATACCTAGTGCCTGTGTAGAGGTGTGACGTAAACAGTGTGTTAACTAATGCAAGTGGATCGAATTTAAATAGTGGTAAGGAAATGAGATGGCAAAAGATGAATTCCTAGTGCTTGCAGTGGAATTAGACAACCAGAGTCGCAAGACGTTCCAGCCGCTATCTGGGCTGACCCCACGTGTGATGCTTGTAAGAGTTTAGAATAAATGAATGTATAGTTAACCACAAAAATAGTTTTTTGTTATTAATCCTTAGCTCGTCACAAACATGAAACAAGAACTTATTTAATAAAAGCGCTATGACACACTGAATAAAACAAAGGTAAAGCAGTATAAAGATAAAGAGTGAGATAGGACTGCTCTTCCCTCTATTTCATAAAGTCTGAAATAACAAAGCTCATAATCAATTAAGCAAGCGTAAAAAAAAGTTAGTAATATTCTATTTACCTAATCTAATTTATTCACAAGATGAGATTAAATGATACTTAACGTAAACCTTCCCTCTGATAACTAGTTTTTGATAACTACTTGAAGAAAATACTGACCCTACAAGTAATATGAAAAGACACAAAATACTAAAAATCATTCGCCCCTAATACTGAAAATACATAAAATTAAACTTACCTAGACACAACTAACTAAATTAACATTAATGAAACTAAAACTATATACTTAAGTAACTCGACTAAATAAAATATTCTAATCACAAACACTTATTGTCTTTAAACTTAAATGTCCATAAGTACTCTATTCACAAAACTAAAACACTGAATCTAGTTTTAAATATTTAACAAAAAGTGAGACTTAGGTTTAACCGTATGCGTACGATACAACTCTCGATATCTCAGTTTCGCGTCCCGGGGGTAACTACTCAGTCTATATCATCTATGTTTCCCAAGTTTCAAATCATCCCTACTTCTTACAACTGACGCTATCCTAATTAACCAATCAGAGTTAAGTCCAGCCAAACATTATTTTCACACGCAACTTTAAGCACAAAAAATATGCAAACGCCAAGTGGGTGATAAATACTAAACACTTGTGTGATTTGTTCGTTATTGCCACAAAAACAGGTCATAAAGTTACACAATTTATATTGACATAATAAGTAGTGTTCAAGTGATTTTTTTTTACAAAAGTTGTCTCGCTTAGATTTGTTTTGGCGCCACTACAAAAAAAATATAGATAGGTATTATTTATTTTATTAACGGTTGATACAAGCGTGTTACAATACATACATTAAATCACGCCTGTTTCCCAGAGGGGTAGGCAGAGACAACTTCTTTCCATTTGCTACGATCTTGACAAATTTCTTTCGCTTCTTCCACATTCATACATCGAGTCATGCACGCACGTCGGTTTCGGGTACTTAAGATTCGGCCCTTTTCCAGTATTTCTCCGATTTGACTCGAAAAAGTGCGCCTAGGGCGGCCCTTTCCGACCCGTCCACTCACTTTCGATCTGTATATCTCTTCCGTCAATCTTCTTTCATCCATCCTTTCCAAATGACCGAACTATCGAAGCATACCCTTTTCAATCTTAGTCACTACATCTTCTTTTATTCCACATTTCTCTCTGACTTTTTCATAAGTAAACAAGTCTAACAAAAAGCCAGCTTTACACGGTGACACCTAAGACGTAATACAAAATGTAATTTCCTGAATCTACTCATGATTACGATGAACTTTTAATATGGGACCAACTTGGAAAAGGTAAACACAAAATCTACGCCTCCATACAAATTGTGAAACCAGTTGATTGCTTTAAGTATGGGAGGTTCAATTTTTTTCTACCGATTTCCATATTAGTCCCATACTAAAAGTTGATCGTAATCATGAGTAGATCCAGAAAATAACATTTTGTATTACGTCTTAGGTGTCATCATAAAAACCCAACTGCTGTTTGGATAATGTCGTCAAAGTAACGTTACCTACTAGTCATTATATTTTTTATTTCGCCAATTTCAACGTTTACTAATGTTTGGTCAAAAAAAAATCCCAACGTATCACTTCCCAAACTATTTTACTTAATTTTTATTTCCCAAAAAATTACAAAGCAAAACAACTTTTAGCAAATTAATATTTTTTTTGGCAAATTTTCGTTTAACGAATAATTAGGTACTTGTCATGTTTCGTTATACCAAATTTCATGTAAAAAGTATCGTTTCGTATAACATGTACATTAAATCACGCCTGTTTCCCAGAGGCGTGATTTAATGGTAGGCAGAGACTAGGTACGTCTTTCCACTTGCTAAACGATATATATATATATATATCTTTCTTAACGATCTCGACATATTTTTCCTAAAATATTGTTTGGCATACGAATTATATCCTGTAGTGCATAGGAAGGTCGCAGTTCTAACCTAACCTTACCTAATTTTTTGGTAGCGGTTCGGTTCTGTGTGGTATAAATTGAGTGTGCGAAGTAACAATTTGAACAAACATTTTATTGGATTAAAATATTTGCCAAATTAAAACATTTGCTTAATAAAAGTTTCTCTTAGTAAAACTTGACAAAGTAAAATGATGCCAAATGATAATTTGATTAAATGAATAACATGCGAAACTTAAATGTGCTAAACATTCTTTTGGGAAATTAAACTATTACTTACTGCGATAAGTTTTTTGGGAAGTGAAATTTGGCGAAAAATAGTTTGCCCAAACAGCAGTACACCCAATTTCAGACTTAACAACAATATGGTTGCTAACCAACATTGAATAGGTATACAAGAATTGCTCGCTTAAAGGTATTAGATAATTTGTGTAGATATCGTGAAACTTAACGAAACTTAGTTCAACTATTATTAGTTTTAATTACCAATTCGCAGTGAACTCCCGTTCAAGGAAGCTCTAATGCTGATCGTATACGACACGGCTGCGACCCTGGTAGACCCAAACGAACGTATCAGCTTTAAGAGCCACTTAAAATCGGGTCGTAATAGCCACGGAGCCAGTGGCGGAAAAAAATGGCCATTTATATGTACGGCTGAAACTGAAGACGTGGAAGGAACGTTATCGTTTAGAAATCATTTTCATGAACGTGTTGGTATTTTTTTATACTAGCTTCTCCCTGCGGCTTCGTCTGCGTAGATTTCGATTGTCGTTATTCCCTCGGGAACTTTTAAATTTTCCAGGATGCCACGTGGCAACATGTGTTAATCCGGAGGACAAGCTATTTCAAACTTCATCCAAAGCCGTCCAGCCGTTGCACACAAACTTTCGCATTATATAAGTATACAAACCTTCACGCCTTTATTCCGAAAGTGGGGTAGGCAGAGATATAGAATTACCAACAACACTAAAATTATGTTTTCCGCGTTTTACGATTTCCACGGGAAGACATGGAGTGGTAATATTCTAAACCAGCCATGTGGTTAAACGGCCAACTATTACAGTAATTCATTATATATATTTGTACTAATTAATAATGGTTATTTTCAACACGTACACAATAATCAGCATTCACACATCCATTTCCATAAAAAGGAATAGCTAATATTATTTCTACCTACGAGTTCTACTCGCTTCGCCACAGAGTATGCTCCAGCGGAGCCACAGTCAATGCCCATTATTTTGTTCTCTATTTTCGAAAAGGCTGTGTACTCGTTACCTTTGAATAATTTAGCCAGTAACGGAATACCTCATACGTAATTTTGCTTTGACAAGGATAGCCGTACATTCAAGGACCATTCAAAGCGCCTGGTCGACGAAACTGGTGACCGAAATTCCGGGTTTAGCATGGTACAAATATGAAACATTTCTATTCAACGTTGCAATGCTGCATTTTGGGAAAGATGCCCAGGCGTAGTGGTTGGTTAGATAACTGTAGTTTTCGGTAGATGGAGTTATTTGAGATTATATTCAAATTATGCACTTTTTGCCGTGTGGTTACCGGCTTTCCCGTGTGGTTCCCGTGGAAGTCGTAATAGGCTAATAGGCGACTAAGGGAATAAAGGCTTTTAGTATTATTCGGCGATGTGCTTGCAACCTATCACTAATATTCTGGTAAACATCTTAGCCTGTTTGTGCAAAATGTGGTTATACAAATTTCATCAATAGATAGAATGATTCAAGAGAAACATTTTTATGTATAATACATTTTGGATTATGCACGGGTGTTACGGAAAACGCACATAAACTGAAGCGAAGCGAGGGCGGGTCGCTAATGTTACTTCTTACATTAATTGTGTAAATCATAAATTCGACCTTTTCGGGTCCGTCCAGAGGTGTGATTCTCAAAAACGGCGGCCGGATGAACGAGTGAATGTCGCAGCGGCGAGTTTAAGTAGTCCCGTCAGAGCGAACAAAACACATTTTAGGGCGTGCATTTTCAATTTAGCAGCATTGCTTCTGTCGATGAGATCGAACTAATAAGGCTGCCTAATTAAGAATAATAACTAAGACAACCGGTGAAATGACTAGCATTAAATCATTACATCTTAAACCTCAGGGCTACCAACGGAAATGCAGTCTAAGGATTTGTCTTGAAAATTCAAACGTATGTATGTATGTATGTATGTAAACACTTTATTGTACAAAAGAAAAATCATAACTATACAATTAATATAAAAATATGTAGGTACAAAGGCGAACGTATTACTTTAAGGGATCTCTTCCAGCTAACCCTTGAGAGATTGAGAAGAGTGAAAGGTTGTGCAACGAGTAAACAAGTGTACAAGAAGAAGAATATAACACATTAAGTAACCAATAAAACTTCTATAAATAAAATTAAAATAAAACTACATTCAAATACCTACATAAATAGATACAGCAATATACATATGAATAGTTAAATATACATACATAAACGACATTTTACGTACCTAATAATGTAATAGGATAATTGATATTTAGGAGATAGAGTCAAGCCAGAACTTCTTTAATTTGCCTTTTAGGGAATCTATCGTTTGTGATTGCCAAACGTCTATGGATCTCAGATGCTACGTATCAGGTGGCTAAGTGCTCGTACTGCTCGTCTGCCATTTAAAAAGAAAAAAATGATTGTAGACTAAAAATAGATGTCCTCTTATTTGATCTACATTTAAGGTCTTATCCGCTCTTTAAACACATTAAAACCTTTTAATGAATGTTTATAGAGCTCCTATTAACATTCCGTTTTAATTTAGCATCAATAAACAAAAGCCTGTGTCAACCGCACCAATGAAAATTAATGTTTTTAATTACACAGTTGTTATTTGCGAAGCGTGTCATTACATTAATGAAGCTTGTTATTAAAAAAAGCTGGTTCATTATTTAACAACGTGTCTTTTTGAAATGTATATTATCTTCATTCTTTTTAACATGAAAATGGAGCTTTTGCAAAAATGTACTCTAGATGTTGCTATCATACCATGGGGGGCCTTATTTTGCTATGGTTTCGCTCGTTTTACTTTTTAATAATTGTTTTGTTGTCGTCATGTTAGCTGTTAAAAGGTCGAATTTGAGGCTAGAAAGTTGCTGTTGTATTTAGTTCGAAAGTGATACTTTTCGGATATTGACATTTTTCTTTATTGTGTGTGTAGTGTTTTATTTTTATTTTTAATAAAATGCGTGAATGTGCGCACAATACATTCTTCATAGGAAATCGATTAAATAATGAAAATATTGTCCGGCTGACGTAAGAAGGGTTGCTAGCTGTGATTGGAGGAAAAAAGCTGTATATCGGCCTAAGTGGCGTGCAATAGGAAATGCCTATTTCCGAAATTAGAGTGACGCAGGGTGATATCGTTAATGATTGTGAATCTTTAAATTTCCATAGGGAGTCACATCCCCATTGTGTACAATTTCAATCTTTTTATCAATAATAAAACATGTTTTCGCCATGATTCGATTTTTATTTTGATATAAATCTTTGGTATTAACTTAGAAATTATATAGAATAGTGACATTTTGTAGCAAAGTAAGGCTTTATCGTGTATTTTCACATTAAACTTTTAAACCAATTTGTAAACAAAAAAAAGGCTTACAAAAATTATGTATAAAACTTGTATACTTATTCGACAATTTTTTTATAAATATAAATTAAACGTACACAAAACTTAAAACGCTTGCCCTGTAAAATTTGGTAATTTTGAATAACGTCACTTTTCTTTTTAACGCACTACATATTAAACTAGACTCCTAGATTTCTTTTAAACGTCTTGGCACTTAAACACAGCGCTTTTAGTTAAGTACTTAGTGCCAGTGAAATGGTTGAGCTTAGCTACAGCGTGCTCTAAATTAACTAATCGACAACATTCTCAAGCAAGGTTTACTCGCACAACACCGCACTAGGCTTGTCATGGAGTAAGTATTGTTGTACCTAATACGGAATGGGACCGATTTTGGTAAAACAGACTAAGGTGGAGTGACGATCTTCGCAAGGTGGCTGGCAAGAACTGGATGAGAGTGGCCACGAATCGTGCTCGTTGGCGTGCAATGGGAGATGCATAGTGTCCAGCAGTGGACTAATTATTATAGGCTGATGATGATGATGATGATGATGATTTATATTATTTCTCGGCAGAAATTTAAAAAAGTCATGGATTCAAGCCTTTTCGGATTTTTATCCCGCAAAAATTTTAAATAACAAAATGGTCATAAAAATTTAACGTTATGGTATGAATCATATAATACACATCGTCAAATAAAGGGTTAACATTTTATTTTTATTTTAACTGAATAAGACAGATGACTGGTAATTATTTTTCTTAAGATTTATTTTTGACAAAAAAAAACTAGAGAATGCCTGCAACGTTGTACTTGTCGGAATGTATTATATTACTACTTATTTGATGTTCCTCATTTTTGAATTACTAAAAATCCTTTCTTAGTACATCGCAATATGACAAAAGGAGTGCATGAATCAAACAATGCGCTTCAATGTTTTGGATTAGGTAGGATATTTAATAAATATTTATAAACAGAACTAAATTAAAAACAAAAAAAGAATTCTACTGATACTGTCACTAAAATCATAAAACGTTAAGGACCCCACAGATGGTACATCCTTGTCTAAAGGCGGGTGGCGGCAACTTGCCAACAATATTGAGGCGCGTCGCTTTGTTAAATGCAAATTAACTAAACTTGGTGTCCTCGAAATATAGGGGTTTTCAAAATTGCTTTCTCGAATTAAACGGGCTTTTCTAGGTTTATTTAGACAAATCTATAACAATTGGTTAACGGCATAAAATTATATAACAACAAAAATAATCGTGCCGAAAGGACAAAATATACTTTTCTCTTCATGCTGTGTCTTTAGTTGTTTATAAAATACTAGCGACCAGCCCATGCTTCGCTTCGGTTTATGTGAGCTTTTGACACGTACACGTAGTTTTATTCGAATAAAAACTTAGGTTTTACCTTACGGTATTGCCAACTTTTAGGGATTATAATACATTAGGAATATCTTAGCCTGTTGTGCAAAATGTGGTTATAGAATTAACAACAAGTTGTTAGAGTTGTTGGTAATACGGTATTTGACAAAATTCAAATCAGCTTCTTTTTATTAAACATCAAAAACGCTCCGTTTCTATGGAATTTATAGGGATTACTATCTTGTGGCGTCACAATCAAACAGCGTCCTTAGATTTTATGAATTTAAAACTCTTAAAATAGCAAACATAAATAAAAGATTGATGTTTTCCTAGTAGAGGTCGATTCACGAGAGTTGGCATGAATGGATTGAATGAGGGAATGAAAGTATACTAGTGTGTAAAATAGTAACAGGTTTTCGGTTTGAAATTCGAACAAAGGACGGCATTCACACAATGATAGGGTGACAATATTACTTTCGTTCAATCCATTCGTGCCAACTCTTGTGAATCGACCTGTATTTTTATAATGTTTCTCTGTTGTTAATGAAAAACCAATTTAATTTCACTGTTGTCACATTCCCTATTCTGTAACGCTGCCTACCCCACTCTGGGATGAAGGTGTGGCGGTTTGTACGTACAAATATGTGTAGGATTCTTACTTTTAGGCATTCTGATACGTAACCGATTTGAATGCGCAAAGAACCATTTTAATACGTATACGTTTCCATTTGGCTTCTTCATACATTTGGCAGGCAACAATGTTCTGATAAGAGCGTAGTCATGTAATAAATTTCAATTTTCAGGGATAAATCGGATTTCTTTTTTCTTGCCTGTTATTATTTCAAGGGCAGAATGTTCAAAACGATCGGCAATAAGCGATGCCTTCACGCCTCGCTGGCTTCCCCAAAATTGGAGTAGCGTAAACATATTGGATAATTTTATGCTTTGCCGTTTAAGCGCTGCCGCTGGATATTTTTTAATTTTACATATGATTTTGTGATTTTATTTTACTTTTTTTTTTGAGAATGGCTTTGCTGCTAGAATCCAAATTCAGAGTTCTGAGTTGGTGTAGCTTTGTCCTACTCTAGTGTTCTGAAAGGTCATTCACTAGAGCAAGAATTCTACACTATAACAATTAAATCTCGGCTTGATTCGGGCTAAGGTGTAGGTGTTAAAACCTGTCAATTTTCAGGCAGTGAAAGGGACGTCGTTATAGTGGGTCATACCTTTGTCACGTTCGTGCCTGAACTATAGGTATAATTTGACACCACACTTTCATATGCCCTATGGCACGTCAAATATATTAGCATTATTTAGACCCTATTGCTAATATAGTACAATATACTTTTTTTTACATATTGAAAAAGAGAAACTTAACGGATTCTTGCATCACAAAAGTTAGTCTTGTCAAAATCATGAACGACATTCTTGAAGTACGAGAACTGCAACATTTAATCTATGGCCACAGCTTCGGCTCAGAAAGCCAATATTATTAGATATAAAAAGGTTAAAGTTAAATGCACATTTAAAAAAATAATTGCCGTAGCTTGCTTATGCAGTCAAACCCGAACCAATTTCCTTTGCTTTATTCAATAATGGTCCATTATTAAATGCATTGACTTCAAAGGCATCTCCTTTGAACTACCCCGTTTCCTGCTTCACCTGGCAAAGTAAATCTCCTTTGATATTCATTTTAGTTAAAGCTTACTTATATTTGCATTTCTCGTGCACTCGTTTAAACCTCCATTAATTGGATACAATAGAATTTTAGTTCAAATGTTCTTGGCGGTTCTCTCCGCTTGGAATCGCTTCATGCTTCTTTGAGAAGAAAATGGATTCAGAATTTTCTTATTTCATCGTCTTTATCATTTCAACCGGAAGACATCTACTGCTGGGTAGTGATTCTCTGAACAACGACGGTCGGACGGACGAACGAGTGCGTGTTCAAGCGGCGAGTTTAAGTAGTCCCGTCAGTGCGAACAAAACATATTTTAGCGCGTGCATTTTCAATTTAGCAGCATGGTTTCTGCCGATGGATCGAACGTATAAGGCTGCTTAATTGAAAATGCACCCGTTAAAATGTGTTTTGTTCGCAATGACGGGACTACCTTAAACTCGCCGCTTAGACATTCACTCGTCCGTCTGTCCGATCGTCGTTGTTCAGAGAATCACCACCCTGTTAGGCGATGGGCTTGCAACCGTCACTAATACGCAAAAAAATCTTAGCCTAATTGTGCAAAATACGGTTAATTATCAATAAGTTTTTAGAGTTGTAGGTAATTCGATTGCCCTGTTTTCCCTCTCTGGGAACGAAGAATGTATGAATGTAGCTTATTTGCATATGAATTTGAATTTGAATTTGAATTTAGACACCCTTTAGATTTATAGAAAATCCAAGTTCTGATACCTGAAAGACACAACACATAATATTTCACCATAATTAATTCCCAATTCCCCGTTAGATTAATCACGTCTCAAGTATTTCGTTATTCTTGTTAATTTCCCACAGCATGGGAATAATAAAATTTCCTTATTCCCCAAATATCGCTGAAAGAAAAGATTATGATAATCTACTTGGGCCGGTTTTGTTTATTTTCACTTAGCACGGAATTGTCTCGTTTCGGATGAGTGTATAAGATGTTAAGTGGTGTTAAAGCGTTATCTTCCGATTTGCATTCGAAAAACGCTTGGAAACAAAGATAAGCTGACCTGATTTTCTCAAATGCGATACACGTGTTTTGTGTAAAGAATCCTGTAAACCAAACACCAAGGGTATAGGCACTCAAGATTTAAAATAGATTAACTTTTTATTCCAAATCCATCCATCCATACCAAATGTACTAAGCCCCTAATTCAGGAACGTACTATAAACCTATTTTACTTATTGTTAGTTAAATTTATGCTTTGTCGCTTTCTGTCAGATGCAAATGTCACAGTGAAAGATAAGGACAATTATAAATGCAAAAGTATTTCTGATTATTATGTTTGTTGTTACGCTTTCACAGCTAAACCGCTGAAGCGAATTTGATGAAATTTGATAAGAAGATAGCTTGAACCCCGAGAAAGGACAAAAGGTACTTATTATTCCGAAAAATATGTCAGTGTCCGAGGGAATAACGATAAGCGACAGAGATCTACGTGGATGGTGTCGCGGGCATACATTTTGGAACAAAAATAGAAAATAGAATAAACTTCTAAACTACCCGTTATCTACAAAAAATAAATTGAATCCTTAGCACCTGCACAACGAAGTCAATTACGGGCCTGTGGACACCGCTGCGCCCCCATACGCCTCTGAAGCCTTCTACCTTCCATAAAAGAAATACATAACCTTACCTTTTTAGCTGAAGCACATTGGACTCTTTCTTGTTTGTGTTAAGGTTGTATATACTGCAGGAAGTTTGCAGCAGCTACGCCTCTTTGTCCAAGAAGAGCGGTATTAATAATTCCCACAAGATCTTCATTTTGCAGTTGCGATAGTGCATCAGCGTGGGTCTCCTTTGCAAGCGGAATAATTATAATTAAGCTTTAAAAGCTTAAGATGATATTAAAAGTGTTTCTTTATTTATTAAATAATGTACCTACTTTTATTTATAGCAAGGAGAAGGCAAACGATTTCACGCCACCTGATATTAAGTGTTACCTAGGACCCATAAAATAGTTTATAGTTTCACTCTCGAGCCTACAATCGAAATACTAAATCTGTAAACTTTTTAGGGTTCCTTAGTTTAGGGACTAAGGAACCCTAAAAAGTTTACAGAGATTCAAAAAACATTCAAAAATGACTGGTATGAGACGCCCGCGATTTTATTTTTAGTGCACCTTAGGAATATTTCTTCTAAAATTCAGTCCCTCTGATCAGTAGCGGTACAGGTTGTGCTTTGTCTGTCAGTTTTATCTTATCTCATGTACGGGCAAGATCGTTGATTTGTAAGTCGTCACTGTCATTCATTAGAGACGTCAAGTCATTTGTAAGTTTTAGGAAACTCAACCTTATTGTTGTAGAATGTTAGGTTGACTTTGGACCTAAGGTAGGTACCAAATTTTATCTACTTGACTGTACCTATTATAGACAGACAGACAACAAATAATGCTCTGAAATTTAAGTCTCATGAAAAATACCTTACTATACCAATACTGCCGTGCAAAATTAAAAAGCAGTAAGTGCACAAATCTACCACCATATCTTGGATGCCAAATCCAAACGGCTCCTCAAAGTTGGAGACCATGTTACGGTGGTGTTAGCGTTCACTTACTGGAGTTTAAATTTTGTTCGGCAGAATATTAAAAATATGTTCTCATTATTATAACAGACTCATCGACTTGTACTCATCGATTTTGTGCTATAAAAACTATCTCAGAAATTTTCTTATCCCGCTCGAAGTCGCTCCATACTAACCGCAAACTCTTAACACACTCACGTCTCTGTTACTCTTATCTTAAAGCTCCGTGTGTGAGAGAAACAGTTGTTAAGCGATGGTGTGTAATTTTTCAGTAGTGGTTAATGGGAATGGCTGATATAAACTCGACTTGAAGTTGAATTTACGTTGCAATGTATTTCAGTTTCAGTTTCAGTTGTATTTATTTTGCCATGAATTGTATAGTAGATATTACAACCATGTTTTTCTAGTTTGAGTACGGGAAATTTAACAAAGGTGTCTTTCTCCTAGTGGGTTTGTTTGCTCACATTTCATTACAGACTCGATAGGTCAAGTCAAGATACAAGGACTGGCTGATGTAGGTATAGTCAGGGTAAAAAAAGGTTCGTCACTTTTGGACCTTAACTGCGTTGAAATAGAGTCGAAAAGTGACGAACCTTTTTTTGGCCCTGACTGTACCAATTTTTATTCGACTCTAAATGTAAGGAGTAAGAAGTGGACAAAAGCAGTGAACCCGATCAGTCATCAGTTTACGTCAATCCTATAGGTACAGTTTGTTGATTTTCGAAAACGTTAACTTAGCGTTATGCACCTTGTAGCCCCTCTAGGCCTATAGTCTAATATGTTTTATCTACATCCATATCATAATTTCAATATAATATAAGCAGAAGCGATAGTCAAATGCCGTATATTAATTTACCTTTATCTGTGGTTGTACTTTAATGTTAAGTCATTAAAGTATCGGTTGACGCTGTAGTTGCATCATAATAGACCTATAATTTAATGTGAACAGGGTAAAGATAGGATTCTCACATATTGTAGAAAACTTATGATATGCATGTACTCGTAGATAAAGTTATGTATGCAACTGTACGTATAATTAGGCATTAAAACACTCGTATGATCTTATTATGAAATGCGCCTTACAGCTCGTTTCATAAAACCGCACATGTGTATCGTCTCATTATGCATCAGTCACATAAATAACTATTAAGCAATACGTCTTATAGCTGTTCCTGCCTTAACCAACAAAAACATACACGAATCATCTGTAGTATACTTAGGTGTGTATGTACAACTTCAATAGGTACTAAAAGATTTAGATAGGTTTCGTATTAAAGATCCACCACGCTTTTCTAAAGATCATTCTAGCGTAAATAATGGAAAACTCCGGTTTTAAATCTGTCAAAAGTAGGTAACAAAGTAGAACAAAGGTTAAGTTATTTTATAATTTTAACTAGGTATGTGTGCAGGGTAGTGATTCTGTAAACAATGCCGGTCGTGCGGACTGTCGAGTGATATCCAAGCGGCGAGATTAAGTAGTCCCGTCAGTGTGAACAAAACACATTGTAGCGCGTGCATTTTCAATTTAGCAGCACGATGGGTCGAACGTATAAAGGCTGCTTAATTGAAAATGCACGCGCTACAATGTGTTTTGTTCGCACTGACGGGACTACTTAATCTCGCCGCTTGGATATCACTCGACAGTCCGCACGACCGGCGTTGTTTACAGAATCACTACCCAGGAGAAGTAGGCCTTCATTGCATTTGAAAGTAAGTACGTGTGAAGTTGCCGCCTAACAAGACGGAATGCGAGTTTTCGCGAATATGAGGTTGATCAAACTAATTATTTTTGGGCTTAATATTGCCGAACATAATTTAATAATTAAATGAGTTAACTCGATTAACGACAGTTGGCTGATCAGCGTTGCTTGGTAACTGCATATATACTTCGAAACCTGTCTTTATATAATTATATATTTTTGCTTATAGGGAGTATTCAACACTTTTTTCACAACATCAATAAAAACTCATTTATGTACTTAGTATCAAACAGTTGAACAAAAAATTTGAAAAAAATAAACCCCTGTAACATTTTCTGTTTATACTCGTTGAACATTTGCAGCAGGTAATACATTTCAGCTTCCGCCGGAAACGGTTCAGTAACTTTAATCTATGGCACACGTCACATCCGAGTGTAAAGTGCTATAAAAAGTTATCAACTTTCAGACTCAAGTTGAGAGAGGTGGCGATATAAAAATTAAATAAAAATAATCAGAAATCTACATTTAAACGCAAAATATCTAGTCTTAATGGAATTATGTAGTAGGTTACATCATTACTGTATCTTCTTGAACTGAATCATTACCTTGAAGAGTTGGTTCTCACTTTTAAGGCGAGAGTTATTGTAATGACGCAATGTACTTCTACTAGCTTGCTTTTGCTGGACCAATGTAAATCAGCCATTATTGATCGATAAAACTTTAAAGATAAAGATAAAGAGTCATTTATTCGCAACAATACAAAATTACATCACATAGATATAAAAAGAACGAGACACAGACAAATTGTTGCGAAACGATCCCAACTCAGCATTCGCTTGCCGTAAAGCCAGCACTGGTCTTCCGTTGGTACCGCTTGGTAAACAGACAGAAAGTGACACACTTAACACAAAATAACGTTAAAAGAAATGAAAAAAAACAAAGATTAAATTGTTGCGTTAAGATAATCTCGATTCTCGAACGACCATGAAATTCTCAACCAGTATAGAGTTAACTATATAGTTGGCAAACATCAAAGAAACAAAAAACAAAAATCTACAGTCTATAGAAGGTTAAGTCAAAGTAAACAAAGCAGTACGTAACAATATTATGGAACAAATATAGTAATTTAATTTACATGAGTTTTACTTTACCCGCTACTGCCCCTTGTCTGCGACAACGCGCAATACATATGCATCTAGCTATATTCTAGAACCACACTATAAAAATGCAGGTACATTTATAAGGTGCGAACGAAGACTGAGCTGCGGACATTTATTCGGGAAACAGGAGCTCTGTTGCGGGAATAAATCGCACTGCTAGATCAAAAAAGTATCAACTCAAAATACTGCATTTTAAAATAAACTTTAATACGACTTCTATGAACTTGAAGCAAAACTAGCAAGTACGAGTATTTCGACGTTGATACTTTTTTGATGTAGCAGTGCAAAATCCAAGCTTTTGTTCTTGTGCTTCGAATGCACGAGTGGTAGAGTCTGTGGTATTAATAATTTAAATGCTTTGAAAAGCATTCTGCTTCAGATTTTAAGCTTGTTTCAAAATAAAACAGATTCATTTAAATACAAGTAGAATTTACAATTTTGTTAGTAATGATGGGTAGTGGGAAGTAGTCAAGTATTTACCGTATCGGAGGCTGAGTGAGTATTTAGAATAGAATAGAATAGAATAGAATGGAATGGAATGGAATGGAATGGAATGGAATGGAATGGAATGGAATAGAATAGAATAGAATAGAAATCGTTTAACATAAAAACAGCAAATACATTATCAAAAGTAGATCAATACAAACTTAGAGAGGATACTTAATCTAAAATGAACACCGAAAAGGTTACCACTCAGCATGGTGTATGGCTTACTAGCCTTGAAGCTGGTTTCCAGGGCCACCGGATTGAAGAGAGAGGAGAGCGCTCCCAATCCATCTAAACTTTAGCCTTTGCACAAGGAAGACTAAAAGACTTGATCGAGGTATTTCGTATACTCGTATTTCGAAACAAGTCTAATTTTTCTTAACATCGATATATTTCATGTCCCTTTTAATCGTATTTGAATGATTTTCACCATCGAAATACTGTATTAGAAATGTCCTCTCTCGCTTTTCCAGCTGTCATGCTTAAACTCGCCGCTGCGATTTCGCTCGTTCGTCCGACCGTCCGTTGTTTTTGAGAGAATAAAAACCCAAGACCATCATTGCAGTGAAGAAACGACGCGAGAAACTCTAACAGAAGGTCATTTTTCAACCATAAAATACCATTATACTTAAAAGTAAGTAATATTTATATAACGAGGTAATAAAGTCATGAAATAATACACCAAATACTTAGTAGCTAGAGATATGCAAACAAGTGAATAGTTTTATGCTTCTTTGCTTGGTCAGGCGGTAGGTGTTATAAAAACCAATTTAAACAGTTCACTGTATTAAAGTATACACAGGTAACTTTCCGCAACGTGTCTATTTGAGGCGGAACTGACTGTTTCCAGCGGTGTTCCATTTTGTTTCATTTGCATTAAACAAAGTTTCGGACGCTCCCTGAATATTGAAGCCGTCGGATTGTCACTTGCAGTGTGTGTTATAAATAAGCTAATATTATTTATTTATTTGGATTTTGTTACGTAACTTTGTTACCAATGTTTCTCTTTATGTTATTTATACACTGGCGAGAAATAAAACTGAGGATTTTGTTAATATACGGAATTTTAATACGCCTGTTATTCTGCTTTTAAATACATGAAGATTTTACGAAGGCACGAATGGAAGTTCAGCAATATAGATACATAATAATAATAAATAAATAATAATACATACATACATACATACATTAAATCACGCCTGTTTCCCAGAGGGGTAGGCAGAGACCACTTCTTTCCACTTGCTACGATCTTGACAAATTTCTTTCGATTCTTCCACATTCATACATCAAGTCATGCACGCACTCGCACGCGCTCGGTTTCGGGTACTTAAGATTCGGCCCTTTTCCAGTAGTTTTCCGATTTGACTCGAAAAAGTACGCCTAGGGCGGCCCCTTCCGACCCGTCCACTCACTTTCGATATGTATATCTCTTTCGTCAATCTTCTTTCATCCATCCTTTCTAAATGACCGAACCATCAAAGCATGCCCTTTTCAATCTTAGTCACTACATCTTCTTTTATTCCATATTTAAACTCTTTATTTGCACCCACAGTGGTTTGTCTATGATCTAGTTATTGCTATGAAATTAGAAGTTTGCTTAACCAGTGTGAGGGCCTGTTGTCCGTACTAGGAAAACCTGTATGACAGATCGCCAGGCTCATGCCCCGATGAATAAATTGTGCATGATAGAAACAATTTCAAGTAGTTATGAGATGGGTATCGTTAGATGACAAAAAATTAATACATCGACGTAAATAGTAATAGAAGAATACAAAAAATAACAGTGTGTGATTAGGTGTGTATTATAGACTTTCTGTTGGGTCATAGGATAGTATATGCAACCAAAACCTTTTTATTGCATTTAAATTTTATAAGGGAATAGATGGACAGCTTAGAATGAAGTTGGTTATACAGGTGATTACACCAAAAGCAAAAAAATCTTCGGGGGAGTTTGGTTTTGATCACAACATGATCTACTGAACTGAGATACTGAGATAGAACTGAGTCACAGTGATTTAATTGACGTACGATTTGTTTAATAACGTCACTGTTACAAAGTTATGTGGTATCTCAGGGTTCAATAAAATTGTGCCCATTAGATACCGTGAAACGGAGTGAGTAGGAATTAAGGGGTGAGCAGGGACAACACCTTGAATGAAGTACTTACCTATATGTATGTATGTATGTAAACACCTTATTGTAGAAAATATATAGGTCAGTAGTTGGTAATAATAGTAAGTTAGATTGCGCGACCAGATATTTGTACGATTGCTTTGCATGCTGAATACAAGAACAATAATGACAATATTTATAAGATCATGTATTTTACTGTATTCTGAAAAAAAAACAGAGAATCAAATACAATATTTACAGAATTGGAATGTACAAATGCGAACCTATAAGGGATCTCTTCCAGCTAACCTTTGGGCGATTGAGGAAAAAGGAAACAAAAAAATAGAATGTGGTAGACATTAGAGTACAAGATGTATACCTATGTAACTAATTATAAGACTGAAATTATTTTCAACAGACTTAACGTTATTATCCCTTTAGTAGGTGTTCTTATTTGTAACAAGTTATGACTTATTTTAAGTTGTATCCCAGCTCACCCCGTTTTACGGTAGGTACGTAAATAAATTCTGAGCAAAATCTAGTTACAAATAAACAAAAATTGTTTTATTTCCTCCTCATATTTTTAAAATAAGTATATTAGTTTCAAAATCAGCTGGTAGTACCAAATAAGTTAAAAAATAAAAGTTAACGTCCTGACTCCTGAGTATGAGCACCATGAGTCAAGTTCTTTATGTAGGTACGTACTTAGTTTTGCCTGAGCACCACGTGCGAGGGATTTCGACCCATCCTAATATAATTAAAACACCCAAAATAGAATCACAAACACGCCGAGTCAACATACACATTAGGATACGTTTAAACCCACGGTAAAACTTAATTAAACGAAATGAGGGCACATCACACGAAACTGATCGAATAACGAATAAAGAAAATGGAGAACAAAACGCGTGGTAGAAGGAAATGTGGCGCAAGAATTACAGGATGTTTCGTTACATGGCTTACTGGAAACTCATTTGAAAGTACATACATACATACATTAAATCACGCCTGTTTCCCAGAGGGGTAGGCAGAGACCACTTCTTTACACTTGCTACGATCTTGGCAAATTTTTTTCGCTTCTTCCACATTCATACATCGAGTCATGCACGCACGTCGGTTTCGGGTACTTAAGATTCGGCCCTTTTCCAGTATTTCTCCGATTTGACTCGAAAATGTACGACTATTTGAAAGTAAATAGAGAGCAATATATCTATACAAATATTATTAAGCTGAAGAGTTTGTTTGTTTGTTTGCTTAAACGCGCTAATCTCAGGAACTACAGGTCCGATTTGAAAAATTCTTTCAGTGTTAGATGGCCCATTTATCGAGGAATACTATAGGCTATCATACTCACATAAACCGAAGCGAAGCGCGGGCGGGTCGCTAGTTAATTATAAAATGGATGGTAAGATAACAATGTTCTGATTTCATACAAATCCGTCCAACCGTTGCAGCGTGAATGAGTAACAAAGAAACACACTAAGTAACTGTCACAATTATAATAAAGTTTGTCTGGAAAAGATCGCTATTTAGTCAGTATATATATTACTCACTATGTGATATTTATAATGATGTAGTGACTAAGATCCCGATTAGGCAAGAAATCGCCCAACGGAAGTGGAGGTGGATAGGGCACACCCTCCGAAGAATAGAGGATAACGCCGCCAGGGTCGCGTTCACGTGGAGGCTGCGCGGGAGCAGGCGACGAGGCCGGCCGGCGCACACGTGGCAGCGCACCATCGACGCCGAGCTGCGGGCAGCCGGGTTGAGTTGGAGAGACGCGGAGCGAGAGGCTCAGGACAGGAGCGGATGGAGACGTCTCACGAAGGCCCTCTGTACCACTGGGGTACCATAGGACGACAACAACAGTGACTAAGATTGAAAAGGGCATGCTTCGATGGTTCGGTCATTTGGAAAGGATGGATGATAGAAGATTGACGTAAGAGATATACAGACCGAAAGTGAGTGGACGGGTCGGAAGGGGCCGCCCTAGTCGTCCTTTTTCGAGTCAAATCGGAGAATTACTGGAAAAGGGCCGAATCTTAAGTACCCGAAACCGACGTGCGTGCATGACTCGATGTATGAATGTGGAAGAAGCAAAAGAAATTTGTCAAGATATCGTAGCAAATGGAAAGAAGTGGTCTCTGCCTACCCCTCTGGGAAACAGGCGTGATTTAATGTATGTATGATATTTATTTCATTTTCTTGTATATCCGTTACTTGGTGTATGCGGTGTTTGTATAAAATGTTTTGTATTGTATTCTATCTATTTGTATTCTCTTTTGCCTTCGATTATCGTTATTCCCTCGGAAACTTTAAAATTTTCCTGGGTAAAAAATAACATATGTTCATCAAAATCAGTCCAGCCGTTGCATTGTGAAGGAGTACCAAGTTAGCAAACTTTCGCATTTATATTAGTGGTATTTCTTTCTCTGGTTACTTAATAAACGTATCAAATCATAGTTATACGACTTGATACGGCAACACACGGTGCGGTAAGTGTTAGGAGCATCCACGGCAAATTGAATACAAGCAGCAGTTGAGGGCCCTCAAAAATATTTGTTTAGGGCGGGAATAGAGTCACGTTCTCGTGTTTGCGGGGTAAACATCGCGTAGTTCGTGCCCGGGTTAGGCGGAGACATATTGGAGACCGCAGGGAAAGGATGTTGGTAGGTATCTGTTTAATTGCAACATTTTTAGTGTCCTATCCAAAGGTTGTCAAACGGGACCCTGTTATTAAAATTGCGTTCTCCTGGGGGTTATTATGACGTAGCTATGCAGTTCAGTTTATAACTGCTATAGCTCTATCCTATAGCTATGTCATAATAGCCCCCCTGAGCTAAGAAGAGATGTATATTGTGTACTGTTACAGATAGATTGTTTTTTTAAGGATGTATTAGCATTAGAGGCGGGTTTGTTCAAAAAATATTATAAATGATAAAAAGCAAGTTGATACTTATTTAAAAAAAATATCCCCCTCTTATTACTTTGATTAAAATATTATCCGCTATGTCACTCCTGCAATCGAGGCGAATATAGCTAGACATATTATGATAGAATCAAATATATATATATCAAACCGTTTAGGCTGCAGAACATGCCAAATAGCACATACAGCATTACATTCACTCCAATAACGTTACCCTCCTTCTTATGTAGTTCAGTAAACAAAGAAAATAATAAGGGGTTCCAATACAAGCATAGTATTTGATGAACGTTTTTTATTTACTTTTCTTCTACCGTCAAAACAGAGCGTCAAATTTAGTGTGCGAATAATCCCCCGTACCGGATGCATAATCCGTTTTCCAGTTTATGAAAGAATAGCTTTATCATACTATTTATTCTACAACCACGTGAACAGTGGCACACACACAAAATGTCGTCAGTGACACACACCTTGAATAATGATCCACGTCGCTAACGTGTGGCGCGTGCGTAGGTACATAGCGTGCGCCGCAGTGGAATTCCATCTTAAGTTAGATTGTGTGCTCATTTACCTTCTCCATGTATGGAGAACAAGAAGCACCTGCTTAAAGCTCGAATTTCAAAAAAACCTTAAAACACAGTTAAAATTAAAGTCTACAAGGTTAGCACAAGTTGCCCGCGACTTCTTTGTCTCTCGGATCTGCCTTTCTAACTATAGAGACGCACTGAGCGACAAGCAAGAAAATACAACTCTTGCTGCCCGTGCTGATGCATCGAGATTAGGACACTAACACACAGAGATAAGGAAAGATTGAGATGTGGTGTTAGCGAAGAATGGAAATAATTAGCTGGACGAAAAAGAAAAATAACGAAAATGGTAAACGAGAGAAAACATTAGAAACCACAGAATGTAGAAGAGGAAAGATGATGGGACACCTGATACAACACGACGGTTTCTTTTTTAACATTTTGGAGGTTAAAGAATAAGACAGAAGGCCAATGTCGTGTTATATCAGGAGGTGAAAAAGCTGGTAGGGAACAGAGAAAACAGGCAACTACTCCACCGCATTAAATTAAATAAAAGAAGACTATGTATCGATATATGGCTATAAATAAACGAGAACTACAACAAGGAAGATAAGTGATTGCTGTTCTTTAACAAACCGCACTGGTTTTTATTTTCACAACAAAAAGAAACACGATAAAGCAGATAGCGTCTATTTTGACAAACGAGTCACAAATACAGTACAGCCGTTTTCGAATACTTTTTCCTTTGGTTTTAATTAAGAGGATTGAATTTGGTGGACATTTTTAAATTTCGTACGCAGTCTAAGGGGGACAAATACGAACTTCCAACGATAAAACAAATATTGTTCTACCATGTAGTATTTGAAGTAACAAAATGATTTTTCTTGGCGTCAAATTATTAGATTTGCTTAAAGGTAAACTTTTAACAGATAATCTAACTTTATCATTGTAAATAGAGCCTTATAGATATCACTACGCCATTTGCTACTGTTGTTTTCTTGTAAACATTCACATATCATTTCCATTCTCCTTTTAGACGGGCCTATACGCTAAATAAGTTTATTTTACTGAATTTAATTAATCCCCGACCTAAGAGAGTTGTATGTAGTCGTAGTCTTTTTGGCTGTCTGTCTGTCTGTATGTCGGTCTATCATCTTCGAAATATCATCTTCATCGTTTTTTATTGAAAACCCCGTTTAATAAAAAACCGTTTATCGTCACTTACACCCTGTATACAACCCAATGATAATCACTGTCTTAAAATTTTTGAACTCTCCATAAAACGAACTGATCAAATTATTACATCACGCCTCATCCATCCATCTCCTTAAAATTATTCAAATATGTTACCACTTTTTTATTATTACATGTACACTAATATTATGAAACGGAAAATTTTGTATTTTTGTATTTATGTGTGTGTGTATGTTTGTAATGAACAAACTCAAAAAACGAATGTGCCGATTTCAAAAATTCTTATACCATTGGAAAGTTACATTCACCCTGAGTGACATAGGCTATGTAATGGCTATGTAGCAACAATGCTGCGAGCCTCTCAGCATATTACATACTTACATACATTAAATCACGCCTGTTTCCCAGAGGGGTAGGCAGGGACCACTTCGTCCCACTTGCTACGATCCTGACAAATCTCTTTCGCTTCTTCCACATTCATACATCGAGTTATGCACGCAGGTCGGTTTCGAGTACTTAAGATTCCAATATTTCTCTGATTTGATTCGAAAAGGTACGCGTAGGGCGGCCCCTTCCGACTCTTCCACTCACTTTCAATCTGTATATCTCTTTCGTCAATCATCTTGCATCCATTCTTTCCAAATGACTGAACCATCGAAGCATGCCTTTTTCAATCTTAGTCACTACATCTTCTTCTAGTCCACATTTCTCTCTCACTTTTTCATTCCTTACTCTATCAATCAGTTTCACACCACATATGCTACGCAAAGAGCGCATTCAACTGCATTTACACGACTTTCATGCTTGTTCAGCCACACCCAACATTCACTACCATACATATTAGAGTATACTATATAAATAACTAATAAGAGTAGGTTCTACTTAATATACTGTTATGAAACTATAATACAGGTACTAATAAGTCGCCATGATTAACTTATCAGTTGAGATGGCAACATAACTAGAATTAAGGTTTAGTGACAATGCACCGACCAAGTTCTGCTTTTCGGTACCGGTCCGTACACTGTAATACTCGTGGGAACTAAAGCCAGTGTCTCAGAGAGACAGGGGCAGCAAAAACAACTAGATATGTTTACCTGACTGCTATGAAAGAGAGTAATGTTCTTCAGGTAAATTTATGATGGTATCTAATGCAAGTCGGTTTTGGTGACACTTTGTGGGTTATATGGGTTAACAGGATTTAACCAGGTACGGTTCAGGGGGGTTATTATAACATCGCTAACGAGACACAGCTATATAAATTCTATAGTTTTGTCCTGTACGCTCGCTGTAAAATGGACTACAAAGCCATGTCATAATAACCCCCCAGGTCGAACTTATTATTAGTTTTATAATTTTGGGTAGCTATTGGTATACTAAATTAACCACTCTCACTTTCATACGCTACAGCAACACCTACTAATTTACTACCTAGTTTAATGTAGACTATATTCTCTATTAACTTCAATAAACTTTTAACTTTTGTTGACTGGCAATGGGTGGTACTATGGCACAGGCAAACGCATGACAGCTAAGTTTGACTTATGCAGTTGCCAGCAATCACTTTTTTTGCGGTCTGTACCACTACAGATAGGTATCCAAATACGTCTCGAAAATTGGATATTACCTCGAGTAATTACCGGGTATTTACCCAATACAGCCGATTATTTAAACATACAAATTGCATACGGGGTACTCAAGTATACCCAAAATTAGATATTCATATCAATGGGTCTCAGATCCCACACCTATGTGCTCGTTTATATGAAGGAATGTACAATTACCTAATCTTTGGGTGATTAAAGAAAATAATAAAAGCAAAAAGTTTGTCTTCGCCTTGCCATAATAAATGCTTAACTTTAGATCAAATGACCCTAATGACCGAGGCCTTAAAAAAAATACCCCGGTATATAACAGATGAGTACTTTAGGTAGCAGTAATAATCCGCCACCCATCTCTACACAAGTCGCATCAGCTGGTAAAAGAATTGTGCTGAACATGTATGCCAGATGCGGTTTGTACTCGTAGACGGAAACAATAGAAATCCCCGCGGAATGGGACTGTCTCTAAAACGGATATGTAGGATTTGTCCGTGGACATTACTTCGAAGTGGCTAATACCACAAAGTACTGGGACATTTTTAAACAATCTGGCGAAAGATTAAAACAGTAATTGAATAGGTACAATAAATTCTACAGTTTTTTAGGTTGCAAGTAAACCGACTTATCGATGATTAGAAGCGTCAAAATTAATTTTGTGGTTACAATTTCTAGGAAAGACTGGGTTCTGTTTTACTCGGTAAAGCAATCGTATTGTTACATTAGTTACCGAAAACAAGAGAGTTTGCAACGAGGTGCAGGTGCAAGCACAGTCAGTAACTTCAATTGTTGAGACACCATAGAACCCAATCGCAGAAAGCCAATGAGCTATGTTTACAAAAATAACTCGTGTCGTGGCGTGACTCTATCATAATGATTTTGAAAGGGTTTTATGGTAGCTCTACGAGCTGTTAGATAATTTTCTCAAGATCCTTTGTTTCGTAAAGCATTTTTTTCAATCGCTTTTTTCCGCATTCATGAGTTTTACCGGACGCATTTATTCTTCTTCTTCTTTGTCCATTCGCAGGCGGGCCAAAGCACCCAAAAAGATATTGATATTGGAAATGAGCAAACATGCAAGTTGGAAAAAGAATGTTTAATTGCGTTTGGTTTCAATGATGAATGGGAAAGACTGCAAATAAAAAAGGAAAAAGGAGAGGAAAAACGCGATTTCAAAATACGCTTCAGGAAATAAAAGATTTTGGGAACATGATCTTACCAGTCTAAAGCAATCACTTTCCAGTATCGTCCACCAAACTGGATATATTTGTCGTAACGAAACGATTTCCGTCGTTTCCGGTAATCCGTTTCCGGCACAAAATGTAACGGAAGTTATTCATCGTGGAGGGTTCTTAACGAAACTCTTTGATGTATTTCTTGTCAAGTTTGTATACAAATAAATGAATAGTTCTTTAATCTTGACGACTTTTATGAATAGTTCAGAAAAAAAAAACACTTTTATAACAAATACACGGGTTAAACGTATGATAATCGACGTCTGTAATGTTCTCTCTGTATTCACAATGCATTAGAGATACTAAAGCCGTGATACAGTAGGTAGAAAGTTAAAATATAATACAGGGCTTTCAAAACAAAGACGCTCCCAACCACTTTATTGTACTTATTCCATTTACTACAAATCAGTCTTGAAAATGCAGTCAAAAAAGAACAATTTTACTTCAGTTACATGTACTTAATATTTTCATGAAACCGTTCCATTTAACTCATTTTGATACCTATTTATAAGACAAAATTCCCTATACAATGGCGACCCTTTCTTTCAGAGCTGAAATTTCTAAAACGGCCTAACCAATTTTCACAAGACCTAGCCAAGAACCACCCTGAATAAACTAGCTTTCTTTAAAGTTAAGAAGATATTAATTTAATTCATCCGTTTTTGAGGTACGGCGCTACAGACACACAGATATACAGACACACGGATGGGTTACCTTTGTTTCGGCGAAATGTTTCCCAACCCGCTTTGTTTTCTGTAACCGTTAATATTTCACAGGATTTTATAAAAACTAACCTAACCTAACCTATAGTGTTCTACACGATGGTATTGAAATAAGTAAATCGTGAAATTTTAGGTCCTTACCTATGTAATTGGCGTTTTATATGGAGAATTTTTTCATACATTTAATTTTCCGGATTATTTAGTAACAACTAACTGTCAGCAATATTGGACACTTCTTAGCTATATTATACAAAACTTAATGACTTAAAAATAGTTAGCTTCATAAAACTCTGCGTAATTGAAACACTTGAACTCGCAGCACGTGAAAAGAGTTGAGTTCACACTTTAATTTTAAATATTAAGTAAGAAATTGAACCATATTATTTATATCTAAAACCTTTGTAACATAGTATATCAATGAAATTTTAAGAGGATTTGGAAGTTAAAATTGAAATGAATAAATTCAGTACGAAATAAAACACGTAAAAGAACGCCAATTTCATAGGTAAGGACCCCAATATTTACAGCCACAGGAAAAAAATGGGTTTACAAATGAAACGGTTTGGAATCGATACATTTGGCGAACATATTTCGGCGAAAAAAATATTGGTGTGGGAGGCCTGCCTTTTGGTCGTGAACGCGAACACGTGAACTTATAACACTTCCTTTTTTATTAGAGGTTAAAATAGTGTTGTCCTCACTATTCACGACTTGTATAAATTCATAAACTGTTCCACAAAGATCGTCGCCACTACCAGGAGACAGCTAAAACGTTCCCAAGTGCCCTAATTGGAGAGCTGCGGATGGGATCCAGGAATAGGTAGCAGGATATTAAATCTAGCTCACACGTGCAAATGAGGACGGAACAAATGACTCTGGTGCGGATTTGTACCCATTGACAAGGTTGGCGTATATCTTTGCAGCAATCAACTAGTAAAGCAAGCGTAACTTGAACCATTGCTGAATACAGTATATACGTTTGCACGTGTCTCAATGTTGGTCGGTTATTAGGAGCGTGACTAAAGTCGTAAGTCTGTACCGAATATGGTATAATATCTACAAGCACGACGTCAAGTTCTGATTGTCAGACTACGCGCACAAACTATTTTATTTAGTTAAATAGTTAAAATACCCCAAATTATAGCCAACATAACGAAAATAACGAAAAGAAAAGGCGATTCCATATTCCGTTCCACCATCGTGCTCTTGGCTAGAGTTAGCTAAAATTGGAAAAGCTTAGGCGTTGCGTTCGTTAGAAAAGTAAACGCTTGGTAGCGATGGGCTCTTGGCTAATCCCCCTGATATCTCAAACGGCCAATCTGATTTTATCAGATATAATCATGATGTAAAATAGAAGAAGAAGAAAGACATTTATTCAACCGTGAGACACACAATTATAGGTTCAAAGAAACCAATGAAGGTAAATAATACGAAATGTGTTTCCTCGCGGCAGTGAAACGGTAACTGGCTCAGAAAAATGCTGAGGTATCAGACATGAACAGCGCTGATTTTCAGCCACAACTGGCAATGGCAAAATCATAAATGCCCCACCTTTGGGGCAAATGCGTCAACGGTGTAAGTGTGACAAGCCATACTTTGGACATATTATTGGTTTGACGCTCTTACCCCGTAGACGCTTTTGCCCCACCTTTGGAGCAAATTCGTCAACGGGGTAAGTGTGACAAGCCATACTTTGGATATATCATTGGTTTGACGCTCATACCCCGTAGACGCTTTTGCCCCACCTTTGGAGCAAATGCGTCAACGGGGTAAGTGTGACAAGCCATACTTCGGATATATTATTGGTTTGACGCTCTTACCCCGTAGACGCTTTTGCCCCAACTTTGGGGCAAATGCGTCAACGGGGTAAGTGTGACAAGCCATACTTCGGATATATTATTGGTTTGACGCTCTTACCCCGTAGACGCTTTTGCCCCACCTTTGGGGCAAATGCGTCAACGGGTTAAGTGTGACAAGCCATACTTCGGATATATTATTGGTTTGACGCTCTTACCCCGTAGACGCTTTTGCCCCACCTTTGGGGCAAATGCGTCAACGGGTTAAGTGTGACAAGCCATACTTTGGATATATTATTGGTTTGACGCTCTTACCCCGTAGACGCTTTTGCCCCACCTTTGGGGCAAATGCGTCAACGGGTTAAGTGTGACAAGCCATACTTGGATTTATTATTGGTTTGACGCTCTTACCCCGTAGACGCTTTTGCCCCACCTTTGGAGCAAATGCGTCAACGGAGTAAGTGTGACAAGCCATACTTCGGATATATTATTGGTTTGACGCTCTTACCCCGTAGACGCTTTTGCCCCACCTTTGGAGCAAATGCGTCAACGGGTTAAGTGTGACAAGCCATACTTGGATATATTATTGGTTTGACGCTCTTACCCCGTAGACGCTTTTGCCCCACCTTTGGAGTAAATGCGTCAACGGGGTAAGTGTGACAAGCTATACTTTGGATATATTATTGGTTTGACGCTCTTACCCCGTAGACGCTTTTGCCCCACCTTACCTCATACATGCGGCAAACTGATTTACGGGTTAATATTGAGTGAGTATGAGTTCGTATGAGTATGAGTATTATTTAGTCTATCGTAATGTTGGTATTACGGTAGACATGATCATGATAGAAGGCGGCGAACTACAATGTAATAGTTAAAGCATTCTATACTCTATTACTAAGATTTAAAATGTTTATACTACTGCTATGCAGTTAGACGCCCTCTTCGGTAATACGGCAGGTAGTGTATTAAAAAAAACCAAATCTATACTATAATATTATAAAGCGTTAAAGTTTGTGCCATTGTAATGTGGTTACAGAGTTATCAAAAAGATTTTATAAGTAGTTGTTGGAAATTCTGTAGCTCTGCCTACCCCGCTCTGGGAATGAAGGCGTGAGTTTATGTCTGTATGTATGTAAGGGGTAATCTCTGGATCCACTGAACCGATTTTGAAAATTATTTTACCAATAGAAACCGACGTTATTTGTTAGTATCATATGCTATACCCAAAAAAAAATGTTTATTGCCAAAGGAAGTGGGCACGGGAACAGCTAGTTTAATATAAATTGTTATGAAAAACTAGAAACCGGATATGAGTAGCTTTGCGAAGCGGAAATAGAAGTTGTTTTGCACGAGGGAGGGAGGTGAAATAACTATCCCGTTTTATCCGTAGCTTTGTGCGGATTTTCCATTGCCCAGATAAAATATTTCTAGGTACGGTTTAAAAGTGTATCATTATTTTGAATAAGAAATAACGGTCATTAATCAGATAAATTGTTTGTATAGGGATTTTATTAAGTGGGTCACGTTTGAAAATGTACATTCTTTGGATCGATATACAGGACAAACTAACATCAATTAACCTAGTCCCAAGCTAAGGTATAGGCTTGTACTATGTACAGTCACCGGCAATAATATATTATCCAAAATTTGGTCTCAAAAATATCTGACACGCTTAGACCTCTAAATAACAAAGACACTACTAAACTTGACTTCCTACTAGTACTAAACAATGATAAGCATAACCATATAAAAATGCATAGTAAACAACCAGGACTCAGGAACGGATATTCGCGCTCATCATACAAATATTTGGCCCAAACCGGGAATCGAACCCAAAACCGCTAGCTTCCAACTAGTCGAACATCGTGATAGACAATGTGGAATAGCTCTTAAAAAGTCAAAAAATTCAAGATTAAAAATTCAAAATATTTATTCAGTAAATTGGCCACATGAGGGCTCTTTTACACGTCGATAATATGGAGTGAATCTATTAGCGCTTCGGACAAGACCATCATTGCGGAGAAGAAGCGCCGCAAGAAACTCCAGCAGAAGGTAATTTTTTCAAATTATAATTAATATACAATAATACTTAAAAGTAACATTACACAAGGTCATAAGTAATAAATACCTAATCATTTTAAACCTAATACAAATAAAATCATTACAAATGTAAGCTCAATAACATTGAATTAAAAATAGTGACTAGGAGAACAGCATAACGAGGTCTCTAGGTCAGGAACGATAATTAAAATAACGAACTGGAAAACAGGTCCTTGCAAGCGTTAACAAACCGGACCCCACAGACAGCACCCGTTCACGAATATGACACGAGTCTTTCGGAATCGGGTGATTGTGAACTAGTAGCGAGTGATACTGCGAGAACGCGGGCAAGTCATTTATCAACATTTTAAATAATATTAAAATTAAATACTTTCTCTTCGTTCGTGACGTGTTGGCGCCCCTGAAAACCAGCGTCGTAGTTTATGCCCTAAAATCATCTAAGTATGGCAACATTATCCTACAATTGAATTTTTTCTTTCCTTCTTTATTGTTTTTATTTTAATTTCTGTGTTGCCAAATTTTTTTGACCTTTTTCTCTGTTCTGTTTTTTTGTGCTCGTTGAATAAAAGTGTCTATTTATATTTCTTATCATAATTGTTAACTGGAATTTCACCATTAAGATATGACCGTTAAACTCACTACCTTAAATATTAATATCGTGTCACTGGTTTTGTACAATCTGAAGTATTAAATCACGTAAGTGTAATGTAATGCACTTTAATCCAAGCTGACTATGGATCGGCAGCCATTTGACACGAGTCTCGAGTTGAAGCCAATTATATAGACTTAACGAGCTTGCCCCTACCACAGTTCTGGAGTCCTAGTGAAAAATGGTACAAGTCGACTTAACTCGTATTGAAAAGGGTATAAACATGAACGAAGTATACTAGACTTGTACCCTTGTTCACTTGATCTTCAGGAGACTTATACCATTTTTACTAGGATTCCTGAGTTATTGAGGATTAAATAGCGACCCGCCATCGTTTACATTCGGTTTATGTGAGATTTCTGTAACACAAGTTCTTAATCCATAATTTATATACAGGGTGAAATATAAGTCGTGAATCAAATGATCACCTCTGTGTTCTACACATGAATATGAACAACTTTCACTATGGGACCAACTCAGAAATCACGACAAAAAAACTGCACTTGAACTTTTCTATGAAACAGCTGATTTTTAATTTTTTTCATTTTCATTTTCCTCTTGAATAATTCTATCTATTGATGAAAATCACATTAAAATCCGTTGTGTAGTTTGAAAGATCTGAGCGTACATGTCAAGATGTAATCTGCTGTCACAGTGAAAGATGTCAAACAAACTAGGTATTGGTCGTGATATCTAGGTATCATCCGGTTTCCTGCCAATTAGACCTTGGGTGCGAGGACCTCGTGCAAAGACGGACTGGACCGCAGACGCAGAAATGCTTGCGGCAAAATACACGCTTGGCATGAACGCTCAGCGTTGATTCGTAAATGAATAATGGCTAGGGATCCTTGCCGATTCCGTATTTTACAGCAAGCATACCTACTATCGAGTCAGAGAGCGACCTTAGCCTTACTCAATCGCCATGCTCCAAGTGGTCGCATATCTACACTTGTTACAATATGGATGCTTAAGCAATCATAAAAGCATAACGGAATATGGGCTTGTAGTATTGTTAGGCGATGAGTTTGCAACCGATCACTAATATACACTGGTAAACATCTTAGCCTGTGTGCGCAAAATGTGGTTACAGAATTCGTAACAAGTTTTTAGAGTTGTTGGTAATTCTGTATCTCTGTCTTTGGGAATAAAGGCGTGTAGGTAAATATGTACGTATGTATGTAAAAGCATTCTAACTTGGTCCAGTACGAGTGGGCAAAGCATTTTGAATCTTGAGATTATCTATGGGATTTAGAGCTCTTCTACCACTGCGTCTTTTTGCAATTGTCTAATAAATTGAAAGAGATCAAAATATAACTTTTTTAAAAGACATGAAAGGCAAATGTGCAGACGGACCACCTGACGGTAAGCAGGCACCATATCGCCCGTAAACATCCACAATGTAATGATTTATTTATTATAGACACGTCAACAGCATATTCGTACAGTCACGAGATTTGGTACCCACCTTAGGTCCAAAGTCAATCTGACATTCTACAACAATAAGGTTGACTTTCCTAAAAGTTACAAATGACTTGATATCTCTAATGACATTGACGACTTCAAGTATAATATACTCGCGGTCAAATAATTCGGGTCAGTACGAAAATCTAAAATTGCTCTTAAAATAATAGAGCTAGCAGCATGAATGAAACTCTATATTGTAGATAATTTAACGGTTAATTAAACAAGACCAAATTCTGGAAACATTATTAGTTTAATTGTGAAAATTACATAAAAACAAAATAATATCAATAATTTTTACGTTGAAAAAATAATGGTTGGTACTCGTACCTCGCATACAACACAAAAACGAACTTTAAAACAAAATTAATACTTTGTATTGCCTCCACGGGCTCTTCTCACAGCTGCTAGGCGATTGGGCATGCTGTTTATTAAGTTTCTTATGCGATGTTGCGGGAGATTGATCCATTCTTCCACTAACGCATGTTTCAGGTCTCGAAGTGTAGCTGGGGTGGGGTTTCGGTTTCTTACACACCTCCCAAGCTCGTCCCAAGCGTGCTCAATCGGATTGAGGTCCGGGCTTCTCGAGGGCCAGACCATGCGATTGATGCCAACGTCCTGAAAATACTCATTTACAATTCGAGCTGTATGTGGCCTGGCATTGTCTTGCATGAATATTGAATTTTCTTCTCAATCTTGCACTCGTTAGCGTACCATTTTCTATCAGCACTAACTCCGTGCGACTCTCTGAAAATATTCCAGCCCAAACCATAACTGATCCACCGCCGAACGCCACTTTTTCCTCAAAACAAGCTGGAATAAAACGTTCCCCTGGCCGTCGGTAGACTCTTCGCCGCCCATCATGTGCATAAAGCATAAATCTGGATTCGTCAGAAAACATTACTCTTGCCCATTCTTCGTCTCCCCATCGTGCGTGTTCGCGGGCGTAACTTAATCTTGCTACCCGATGTTCCCTTTGAAGTTTTGGACCATTTGCGGGTCTATGCGGAGTCAAATTTGCTTCAAGGAGCCGCCGCCTTACAGTCCGCTCGCCTATGTCGTCTGTACGGGTCTCCCGAAGTTGATTTGTTACTTCGACTGCCGTGAGGTGTCGATTTCGGAGCATGGTCGTAACAATTAATCGATCCTCTCGAGCTGTAGTACATCTCGGTCTACCGGTTCCTGGTCTTCTTATGTTCTGCCCAGTTTCTCAGAAACGTTGGATGACTCGCTGCACTGTAGAAAGTGACACACCTATTGTACTTACTGTACTTCGCTGACTTCTGCCTTCTTCTAACATAGTGACGATACGTGTACATTCTTCAGGTGTTAGAGACATGATAGTAATTCAATAATGATGGTGAAAGCCGACGATGACCGCCTTTTATAATTTTGATTTGACAGATTGAAAACAAAAGTGAGAAAACAAGCAAAAGTAAAACACTCGCGAATTGAATTTATTTCCAAATTGGATGTTTTTAATTTTTTTACTTTTTTAATGACGTTATAGATCATTTAAGGTTTTATTTCATACAATATTAAAATTATTTGTAGTTTAAAGTTGGTTTCATGCATCTACCATTATCCATTTGCAAGTTACAGGGATTTTCGTCACCGACCCGTATTATTTGACCGCGAGTGTATTTTTCTTGAAAAGGGTCTAAAATTAACACTCGTGACCTTACATACCCATCATTCATTTTGTGGTATATTTAGCCTGACAACATTGTAGTTACCAACGCCAGTGGATTAGCCTAGTTGTTGCCATAACTACCAAACGCTTTCTACAGGTCCGTAGTAGGGTCTCGTTTGCATGTCCAATCAGAAAATTTTCAGTTCTCAAGCAATTCGTGTCACATGCAGGGAGATATTGACAGTCGGTAATTGCTGTCTTTTCGTTGCCAAGACAGTTACTGAATTTCCGCCGTACCTTAATGAACAGAAACTGAAACTGGCGTTGGTTGAAAAGTGTAAATCAAAAAGGTTTCATTATTTTTTGGTTTTCGTATGTGTATTTAATTTTCACCCACGTTGTTTATTAGTTTCTACCGAAGATTATAATTTTGTTTGAAGTTAAAAGGTAACGTGTCACATCCTGGCTGTCCATTTTTTTCTGGATACCATGAAATAGATATTACTAATAAATAGTTATTTTCACAATCGTGTTATAATAGAGAGCTTTTTAGTCGAGTACCGTGTTTAGGCCACGAAGCTTGCTGAGTGGCCTAAGTAAGGTACGAGATTAAAAAGCCTGATTATGACACAATTGTGAACAATACTTTTTGTAAGAGTTCATTCAAATTAATAATTTAAGTCATTAATACAATCACCACCACATCGACATTTGTTACGTATCACACCACCGGCGTCCACAATGTTGCAGTACTGGCTAAATACTAGCCAATCACAATGCGTAGTTTTTTTATGCCCTGGATATAGAAGCAGGTTTAACCTTTTCGCCGCCATTGACTTGATACAAAAGTCGTCCTCGCACGCCAATAACAGCTCAAAGCCTCAGCTAATTTCAACCTTATGTAACAAATACTTGGGTCTATTTTGTAGTGCAGTCATTGAAGCGAAAAATACGGTCTTACCTCCGAATTTTTTTACTGTGAACCGATTTGCATGAAATTTTAGAATTAAGCTCATCTTACCCTTAACTTCAAAAGTGAAAATGATCTGAACTCCGCCTATTATTTTTAAGGGGTGTAAACAACCCCTTAATGGAAAAAATTACATTGAGCCATTTTATCGCTAGAAAACATGTCATAATAGTAAGTGGTGAAATTGTAGTGTTTTCTAACACAATTACCTCATATTAAAATCATTTTCAACCCCTTGAAAATCTTACAACCCTTGCAAACAACCCCTAAGTTGAAAAAATCGCAAAAAAATACTTTGGTATGACATAAAAAGATTTAAGTATAGAGTAAGTAATATTTTATATTCTCTATAATAATTATCAAATTTTTAACCCCCTTTCAACCCTTGAAAAGTACCCCTTGATAAAAAATTGTTAATTTTTTTTTTTATAAAATGAAAAGGATTTAAATATTATTCCACACTCTCGAAAATGATTATCATATTCTTAAGCTTTTCTTTCCTTAAAACTACCCCTAAATTAAAACAGTAAATTATATGATTACTGCTACCATTTTACGTATATAAGTTAGTAACATAAGTTTTTGGACCATAACACCTTCAATTTTCATGCTATCACAATTTATAAAAAACCATTTTAAAGGTAATTAAAAGAGCTACAACATCCTTCATTGCAATACATAGTAAAAAACCTTTTTCTAAAACGGTGAAGGGTTAAAGGGCTTAAGAGAGGCTGTGATTGCGCTGCCACGCGCTCTTTAAACAATCACATCTCCGTCATTTTTTGTTTAACAGAAAAAACAAAAAAACCAATTTGTTTGTTAGAAAAATAACTAAATTTTTTATTCCTACACTTTTATACGTATCTGTCGTCATTTTTGAGATATTATGAAAAAAAGGCGGGTATTTTAAGAATTTGAAATTTTTTGATTTTTTTTAATTGTGACTTTTTTGAAAAATATGTGTCCTGAAGCAGCCAAACTGATACAATCTATCAAACTCTTCATAATAAAGTTAATTCTAGGCGGAATACGATTAATTTTAATTTTTGTGGAAATGGCAGTTATGAAACCTATTGATTTTTAAGGATAAACATTAGATGCTCCTCTTATTTGCAATACAGCTCACTTATTTTACGTGCAAAAGACTTTTAATAGTGCTCATTTTAAAGCTTATTTTAAGCACTACAAAACCCTTTTTTATTAGAATGCATAAAATGCATCTGCTCGCCGCTAGATGGCATTGACCACATCGATTAAATTTCAGACAATATAAAAACGGCTTTGATCTTTAATATCTAGCTTAATATTGCACTTAGAATACTTTATAAAAAACCAAATTGTTAATTTTTTTACCTGCTACAATTTTGTTTCTGATAAAATTTTCGATAAAACGTATATTTTTGGAGATATTTGCAAAAAACCGATGAAAAACGTGAAAAAATTGCGAATTTTCAATTGCCAATAACTTGAAAAGTATTGGATTTTTCGAAAAACCTTATAGATGATTTTTTGCTTAAAATTAGGCCTTCTATCGATATCTGAGGTTATTTTGAAGAAAAAAACAAACACCTCCTAGAAGTGGTGGCAACCACCCCCAGGGTGGTTGCGGAGTTCAAATCATTTTCACTTTTGAAGTTAAGGGTAAGATGAACCTAATTCCAAAATTGTATGCAATTCGGTTCACAGTAAAAAAATTCGGACCAATAATGCTTCAATGACTGCACTATTGAGCTGTTAACACGACTCGTCATTGGCGTGTGGGGCACTAAATGTACTGACTTTATATCACGTCAATGGCGGCGAAAAGGTTAAGTACATTTTTGACAGATGACGCAACGCTGCTACGTTCCGAAACGCCATAGATTGGCCATTTTGTATCGGATCGAGTCTCCTTAAACAAGGACACATATGATTTAAATACGAAGTTCTATTTTCAAATTTTTTTCAGTTGTCTAGAGCGTATCGAAATGGTTATTTCGGTTGTTTCGGAAGTAACATAAGACTGTCAACGTTGAAAAGAGTGACGTTGCAGTATTCTCTATGAAATCTTAATACACAGATTTTAATCGACGAGTACAAAAATAAATGTTTACTATTTGAACCCCCGACTTTAATCTTACGTTACTTTGGTAATTAAAATGATTTCGCGTCCTTAATCAACACGAGTATATTTTGGTATGAAATTCAGACAAAGTAAGTAAGTAAGTACTTGCCTCAAAAACATTTCATAAAAAAACGAGAACGGTTAAACTTTTAACCACCCGTTGCAGAGTTAAAAGACGGGTGTCTTTTAACTCTAGCTCTTTAGCTCTAGTTCATTTCGCCGACGTTTTATAACAAGACAAAAGTTTAGATAGATGGTGACTCGGGCAGTCGGGCGTCCAATGATTTCTTTTCGACAGTTAAAAGGTTAAAAAGTAATTTTGAGCGACGTCTGACTGCACGCTAACTTGAGTGAATTTGGTGTCAGTCACGGTGGAAACCGCCGTGGGTGACCTTGGTGATCATGTCCCAGGCAAACTCGGGCTGGTCCACGGGCACCATGTGCCCCGCCCCCCGCACCAGCACCTCCGTCAGCCCCCCCGCGCGCTTCCAGAAGCCCGCCAGCTGCCCGCGCACCCACCACTGGTGGCGCACCGCGCTCTCGTACTCCTCCGCGCCTCTGAACTCCAGGTGCCGCAGGAAGTTCACCGTCAGTGGATAACCCACTATGATGTCTAATTGGCCATTGTACGTAACTACCGAGTAGTGGTCCAGGAGTTCCGAGATTAATGGGGCGACAGACTGCATCATGTCCTCTTTTAGATAATCGTAGACTACGTCTGAAATATATACGAATGGCTGATCTCCTACATGTATTGCGTTCCGGACAAATTGGTTATCAAGATAATATTCAAAGTCTTTTGGGAAATTATTCGAAGGGTGGGAGTATCCGATGTTGTATAAATTTATTCCTGCCTGTGGAACAACGGATACAATTTGATTCCAAAGTGTATGTGCTTCAAGCCACTTTTCATTTTTTATAAGGTAAATGGTATGGTCTTCAAGTTTTTGTATCCTGTTTTTATCATTCCAATCTATGATGCCAGTTTGATACAAAAGTTCGCTATAAACTAATTGGTGTTCAGGGTCACACATACCATTACCAATAGCAATCCCGTGAAGGTTTATCTTGTTTTCCGCAAAGGGGTTATTTTTGTGGATGGTGTACGCGAGCGCTGGGACGTATTTCCCGCCGTACGACTCCCCGGCTATGAAGAATCTTTTATGTTGAAGCTCAGGGAACAACTGGAAGAACTGAGTCAAGGTAGAGTACAGCTCCGCACTGACCTGCACCTCGTCTCTGCAGTATCCCTGCTCGCTCTCAGTGAAGCTGAACCCCGTGCCCACCGGACTGTCGATGTAGATTAGGTGGTGGTTCAGAGCCCAGTGGTGTTCCCTGAGTTCCACATAGCCGCTGTTTAGTGCGATTGGACCGTTCCCATTGAAAACGTTGCTTATATCAGCGACTCCAGGACCACCTTGCAACCATAGGAGAACGGGCGCCGTATCTTTAGGTTCAACTACGCTAGGAAAGTACCAGAGGAAGTGGTTGGAGTTGTAGGTCTGGTTGACGGTGAAGTATCCGGCGTAGCTCTCGAGAGGGGGTCCGGGCAGGTGCACACGGGCCAGATGCCGTGCCTCGGCTGAGCGGCCGGCCCTCAGGAATGGAGACAGGAACAAGGGGGTACCGGCATCATCGCGTGGGATCCTGGTGTTCCCAGGGCGGGACGGACCCGAACGACGGGATTGTAACAAGCATGCAGCGCCTACTATGGCCTGATAAACGAATACGAGCCACAGTGGACTCAACATGCTACCTTTAAATCGTGGTCTCTGATGATTAATGTACCTTGTAACCTATGAGTTGGATTTTATACATTAATATACCTACTTTTATTACTAACGTATAGTGTAAAGTATGCTATCATTGGTATCCGGAGTTAAATACTTCTTTATCGTGTGGATTTTTAATTCTAAATATTTACGTACTACACATATTTTAATAATAAAAAAACCGTTCAAGTGCGAGTTGGACTCGCGCACTGAGGGTTCCGTATCACCGCACAGTAGGTATGATTATATTCCGATTTGAACTGGATTTTGAATCGAATCAGCGCGAGCTGATGGGAAGAACTTGACCATTTTTTAGTATTTATTGCTTTTCTTAAGGGTTTGTACCAGTCATACCAAATTTGAGGCTTATGTTTTGCCGTTTAAACAATACAAAAAAAAATAGCTTTATTTATTACGATGATTTAGTCTTTATTGTGCACACAAAAAGTTCTCTGTCGTGTGGCATGTTAATTGTTTGTTATAATAAATGTTGTTTTGGTATCACGTACGTACAAGCTTGAAATGCCAATTTGATAAGTTATCGTGACACGTGTAGGCAAATAAATACGATACAATAATTTAATAACTTTCCCGTCCAGCAACGGTTCTTTTACGCAGGAAAAGACGATTGCAATGTTTATTTATGTTCCAATCCAGTGCATTTTGTTTGACGTTACAAAAACCACCTTGGTTTACCTTTTTTACCATTTTTTAGAGGAAAGTTAAGAAAAAAACTTCCAACAGTTAGTCGGTTATCCAATAAAAGTAGCCCTTTATGTGGTCTAGTGAGCTCACGGGGCCATTTAGGATTTCAATTCTAGATAAATGCTCAGGAGGCTATAAACTGCGGGAAACTAAATAGAGTTTTTAAATAGCTTTGGACTGACGTCCGGAGGGGAAAATTGGTTTCTGTTATGGCGTCGCATATTTTTTTTCATATTTTCTTCCAAATCGAAGTCATAATTAGAAATGAATTACAAATGATTCTTGTATAAGAAATTAAGTATTATCAAGGATTAGAAAAAAGAAAGAGTATCTACGTTATTTAAAAAAACGCATGTGAATTTGACCATTATTAGACTTATTACCCTAATGTAAAAAAAACTGGCTAAGGGCCTGTTGTTTGATCAGTAGTTAAACTAAATAATTGTTAAAATTCGAAAAAGGAACTGAAAAGTTGACACATTACCTTGAGATTCCTTCAAATTTTCGATTCCTTTTTCAAATTTTAACAATTAGTTAGTTTAACTACTGATCAAACAACAGGCCCTAAGTGTAAGTGCGGAGTTGTATAAAGCCCCATTTATTTATTATTTAAATAACTCTCTTTAAAAAAACTTCCAAACATTGGTCCCCTGTTTAGAATATATTATGCAACACAGATACTAACACCCGTATTTATAGTCAAGAAAAGTAATTACTTGAGTATTAGTAGTGTCAAAAGTCATATAAAAATCGTTACTTTAGTCATTACTTTTACTCAAGTAATTACTTTTCTTGACTATAAATACGGGTGTAAGACTCACAGATGGTTTTCTGCCTTTTGGTAGAAATGTGTTTGGCTGAATGTATCGTTTCCCAACTGTTTCATTTCGGCCAAAAGGCCGTATACCCTCACAGATACATATATAGGGGAACGGAAGGTATGTAACGCGGTCCCTGTGGGTAGAACGGAATTGCAACTATTAAGCAGGCTACATACCATCAGTTTTAACTGCACAGTTTCAACTGTACAGTTTTATCAGTCAGTTTAACTGCACAGTTCACAGTGCCTACAGACATACGTTTTAACTGAACAGTTCGACTGTGTAGTTGGAACTGTGCAGTTAAAACTGATGGTATGTAACACGCTTTACTATGAGGGTAAAACTGATATCTATTGCCGACTTACGTCCACTGTGTACCTATTCGCCTCTCGCTCATTTGCAGTCAGTGGTTTCAAAGTGGCCACGCGTCAGCACACGTTTCAATCAAGATAAGTTGATACTTATGTTTTTTGATGTAAAAATATCCGATTTTGATCAGCGTTTACTTTTCTTTTGTTACTGATATTCGTTTTTAAGTGATTTTAGTTTAATTACTCTTTATTTCAATTTTAATGATGCAATTAGTGAAGTTTGAGACAAAATCCCAAAAGTAATTAACTGATTACATACCCACTAAAAGCAAAATAGAGCGAAAAAAATGGACAACGTTTTTCTTTGTTCAGAACAAACAAAAAAAAAGCAATAGCAATGTATCATAACATTCATAATTATCCAGCGATGGAGAAAAAGTTGTTTAATGTTTTTTGTTTGCATCAACGGAAGGATGGGGTTCAGTTTCCAATGTGTTCTTTATGATTTTATCGAAACGCCTTTCAACGAAAGTATCACTACGCAGAATTTTCATTTCATCGAAATTAATTTCTCGCCGCATGTGTTTTTGGAAGTCACTAATGTTACTTAACCTAGGTACGTAATTAATAGCGTTCGATGAAATAAAATTCGAGTAAATGATACAATCGATGAAGTTAAATTCGGTAAAATTGGTTAACGATCCTTATAGGCACAATACCGAAAAAAAAAATGAAAACTAACATTATTATTGATGTTATTATTGAAACAGCAGTGTTTAAATCTTGCTTATTATACTAGTTTTGTGTCACGGGTTAAAAGTAAGTTACTCCTTTTACTTCAAGTAAGGTTAAGCGGGCTACTTCCACGTCGCTTCACCACTAATATCTACTCAACTTAAAGTTCCAATTCCGAGTGCGGGAACTTCAATTACCTCAAGCATTATTAGAGGTGAGACAACCTGAGAAATTATACCCGCGATGTGCCACAGTGTATAAAATGTAACAGTAAGGGACGCTTTCACATTCGACGATTTACTCGCCCATGTTTTCGCTAGCGAGATGTTCATATGCGCACTCTATACGTCCGTGCGTAGTTCTTATGATACTCAGAGTCAATTAATTGCTATTTGTATACGTAATAGATCATTAAAAAAAAACTACTTTTCTCGTTAATATTTTAAAAAATCCAACCCGTCTGCATATGAATAATTTAAATAAATACTGTTTAATGACGCCAGAGGCCTTAGACAAGGTTTCCTAGGACATTCGCCGTTCGTTATCGATATCAAAAATGTATGACATTGACGGTCGCGTCGAACGCGTATGTCATTTCCATACACTTTGACAGTTTTCGATCATCGCTTAGGTTAGCATTAAGGAGCGTTCCCACTGAGAATATTCGAGTGGAGTTGACGTTGACCCGAGCGTTACAAACACACCACTCGATGTTCACTACACGCGAATGCTCTCAGTGGGGACTCTCCTTTATGGATCATGCCTTGGGGCACTGTAAGCAAAATGGTTTGAAATGTCCATTCATTAAAACAGTGTACCCCAAATCAGTCTAGTTTCGCTGCTGTCAAGAAGTACACTGTGCCGTTTCTGTTCGAGATCAATTTGTGAATTACAAGACTGACACAAGTTCGGCCCTGTGTAATGGGTCGTGCTATCTGGGTGGAACATTCGCGAAACTTGGACTGAACGTGCTCATTTCATTTTCATCTTTAGACATTGATGAGGTATAAACCAATGATTTAATCCGATACAAAGAGATGCGAGGTGAGACGTTATAAGTTTTAACGTTTGTATTTGTGTCGGTCTGTGTCATCGTATAGCTCCCAAACGGATGGCCTTACCATGTGTTACAATTACCACACTCGCTAGCGAGTCGAATGCTCTATCCCTCGCGCTTTTATAAGAAAAACGCAAAGGTTTCTAATTGAATGTGGCCACGATGGTAATAAGGATACAGTTGAAAAAGGTCAGTAAGTGATTTGAAGTGACCATTCATTGAAATATCGTTAATCCCGAATCAGATACACAAGATTCTTAACGCTATAGTAAACGACTTTCGAAAACTGACAACGTGTATGGAACTGACATAGGCGAGCGACATAGACCTTCTCGCAGCTTACGTTACTCCTTTACATTTTCGATAACGATAACCATCTTGCCACGCATCTTGTCCAGGGCCACTGTCTATTTTCGCTGCTGTCAAGAAATAGGTACACTGTGCCGTTTCTCTCCGAGATCAATTTGTGAATTACAAGACTGACACAAGTTCGGCCCGGTGTAATGGGTCGTGCTATCTCGGTGGAACATTCGCGAAACTTGGACGTGCTCATTTCATTTTCCTTAAACTTTGATTAGGTATAATCTATTTTTTATCCGATACAAATGCTTTTGCATTGAATTGATAACAGGACGTTTTGAAAACGTTATCAGGGAGCCTAATATGGCTGCGTTTATCGCGTAACAAAATGTGGATAGAACATCCGTCACTTTCTGATACACCGTACCTACATAAGTACAAGACTGACCGATGCTTTATCCACATTATATTAGGCCCGCTGATAAAAATCATGCTTAGGGTGTTATAGAGGTCTAGAACTATTTTTGGAGGCCTTTGTCGAGCACAGGCTAACCGAAAACAAACGTTTTTTTTATTGAATATTATTAGTGTTGCTACATACAACCGCTTTGGACGTTCAGAATGACGTAATTTGGTTTGTAACCGCGTTTTGTTTTATTAAGTCTAGCACTAGCTGTGACGTAGAAAAGGCCATGTGACGCTTAAGATCTTAAGCCATTAGCAGAACTTAATTTGAACAAAAAAGAATAATAAAATATCCTTTTGAGACAAACCTATGATGTACGATTTTTTCATAATCCTGTTCTAAATTAGAAGTTTCAAAATGAATAGTAGTAGTGATTGGAATAGAGCCTAGTTGGTAGCCGGTAGTTAACCTGCTGACTGGGGGGGGGACATGAGCTCGGGGCTAACTACTAGTTAAACATCAAATGAGATAGCATTTGTATGTGTAGATGTTTATTCGACGAGACCTAGAGTATTAATGATCCGTTTTTTATGAAATTTGATAGGAGAGAGACGAATAGATCATCCTTACTAATATTATAAATGTGAAAGTGTGTCTGTCTGTCTGTCTGTTTTTCACCTTTTCAGGCTTAAACCGCTGAACCAATTTAGGTGAAATTTGGTGCAAAGATAGTTTGAATCCTGAGAAAGGACATAGGATAGTTTTTTTCCCGAAATTCATCCTCTAAGGCTCAAAATGGGGGGTTGAAATTTGTATGCAGCTACGATATAAACGAGTCCCACGTTTGGATTACAAATCTAATACTTAGTCGAATCGCCCTTTAAATATTTTTTTTCCAAATACAACATTTACTTTTAATCAACGACATAAAAAAGAAGTATTATTTTACTCACTTCCGTCAGCTTAAGTCCAAAGTATTCATAAAATTGCCAACGTAATTAATTACCAAAGTTACTTGTATTTTTTTAGATAAGTTTCAGTAGGTCTTAAGATTTTTACTGACGCAAGTACCTATATAATATAATGATTTGGTTTTAGTTACTTAAAGGTCACTTAAAATTCCATCATAGCATTTTTTTATCTGAGATCATTTAAGATTATCTTAATTCGAGTACCGACTTACGACTGATGTGTTTTTAAATTCCTGGGGGCTTATTATGACCAGGGCTCGGATTTTTCATCGCACGGTAAGATGAAAGATAACTATGGAGTCGATATTGAAATAAAATCTCAAGTCATATTCATACTCATACTCATTCATTTAAATAGCACTAAAAGATTAGAAGAAGATCAATAGAAATCCGGACTTCATTGAAATAAGACAGATGGCATGTTCATATTATTTTTATTATTTGGCCCATAATGTAATAAACATGACGTGGCATTAACATTTTTATTTATAATTTAATCTTTTAGTGCTATTTAAATGAATGAGTATGAGTATGAATATGACTTAAGATTTTATTTTAATATCGACTCCATAGTTATCTTTCATCTTACCGTGCGATGAAAAATCCGAGCCCTGATTATGATCGTTTTTATCGATGTGGATAAGCGTATATAAAACATCTGTCACTTTCTGACCCGTATGTAAGTGCGAGAGTGACGGATGCTCTATCCACCGCGATAAAGGCAACCATAATACGGGCCTTGGACTCTTACCCCCTTACTTCTAAACGTGGAATAAGCTTTGAATATTTCATGCCATGCTTTGTCACTTTCTGTCAGATGCAAATGTCACAATTATAGATAAGGACAAAGCATGGCATAAACTGTTCCAAGCTTATTCCATGTTTATAATAATAATTTACTGGGGTCTCTATTGACTGCCATAATTATTTTTAGTCATAATGTGTTTTAAGTCATAATTTTCGCAAGTCATAATGCATTTTGCTCAGGACATGGTTATTTTATCAGATTTTGTATCAAACTAACCTAACCTAACCTAACTAATCTACACGATAAACGTTTATTAAAAACTGTAACTTCAGCCTGAAAGAAGTTATGACAAAAAAAACTATGACTAACAATACATTATGACCAACGATATGTATGGCAGTCAAAGGGATCCGAATTTACTGAGATCTTAAATGTAATTTTTTTACCCGTACTTTTTATCGGTTTCTATTTATTTAGTATCTTTTCATTTGTTTTCTATTTAAAATTTCTATATTACTATAGTACAAATATAAATAAAACAAATGAATAAATACTTATTTAGAGCAAAGAGATCATCACACAAATATTTCATGTAATAGTTGGATCGAACTAGAATATTACAAATAACTAGAAATAAGTCTGTACATAACGCCTGTAGCACACTGAGGCGAGTGTGAAACTGAAGCGATACGAATAATAGAGTCAGCTGACATGCCTTTTACGTAAACAAATGGCTGAAAAAATGTGCCGAAGTGTAAGTTATATATAAAAGGCAAACGCACATCTGGAGGGTTATTATGACATAGCAATGCAATTCTGTTTATGCTGAGAGAAAAGGACAGCTATATAACTGCTATAGCTCTGGCCTTTACGCTCAACGTAAAATAAACTGCATAGTTACGTCACAATAGCCCCTCCGTTTACGTCATTCCTATAAATTTTAGTCGATTTCTCAGTCGTGAGAACATAAGTTGGTATAGTTGTTTTATCTTACGAAAGCGGATGGGTTAAACTTGTAGTTGTAACACGCATAGACACGCACACTACGATGACGCTTAGCGACGACAGCTACGCAATCGGAGACAACGTCTCGTCCGCTTTCGTGAGATAAAACAACTTTATGCAAGTAGTCCGGGACCACGGAAAAATTAAAAAAAAATGCCAAGTGCGCGTCGGACTCGCAAACGAACGCACCTTACAATTAAGATCGAGCAAAAAATACGTTCCCGTTTTAAATTTAAAATGTATTTAATATAATAATATCGATACATAGCGAAAATGACAATTGGCGTAAAGGACAACTAAATTGTACTGTAAAATGGTCCTGATGACAATTGGCGTAAAGGGCAGGGCGGGCGGGCAGCTAAATTGTACTGTAAAATGGTCTTATACGCCAATTGCCATTTTAAACATCGATATACAGGGTTATTGGTAATTCGACGTATTCCCGTTAGGAGGTGATAGGGGTGACTATTTGCGGTAATTTTAACCCCCATATGCAATATGCAAAAGTGAACCATTTTTGAGTTATCATGTTTTTTAGCTTTTTTCAAAATAAGTCAAAAATGCAGCATCAAAAATTAATTTAAAAAAAAGTATCAATTTAAATCTATTTTTTTCTTCTTATTTATAAAAACAATAAAACTCTGGTTATTTATCAATATTAAAACAACAATTATCGGTCCAAATTTAAAAATGCGAGACTAAAAACGATATTATTTCTAGATTTTTTAGATATCTTTTTCCACTAAAATGCCTTAAAAACAAAAAAATTGTTATGAAACTTGGCTTGCAGATTAATTTAAAAACATAACCGTTTTCTTAGCTCTCCAAAAATGCATAACAACTAGGAACTTATTTCAAAGAAACTGAAAAAAAAATGATCACAAAAGAAGCAGGCGGAAATTTGGATTCGAACTAAACACAAGGTAGTTCTTTAAAAAATCCCATAAAATTAATTAAAAACAATACCCAATGTCAATAAAACAAAAAAACTATTTTAAAACAAAATTTAAAACCAGTAACAGTTTAATAGTAAAAACAATTAACAATTAATAATAGTAACAATTAACACATTTTTTAATTTAAAGTTCTTGTCGAAGTGGGAAGTCACTTCGAGCAAGGAGGAGGACCCATTCCGTGGCCCGCGAGAAGTCCGGATTTAACGCCGGTTGATTTCTATGTCTGGGGTCACATGAAATCCATAGTTTACGACCTCTCGCCTGTGTCATCCGCGGAAGAACTCAAGATGAGAATTATAAATGCAGCAAATGCAATGCGTAATAATTAGACTACCTACTTCGGTAGTTAAGTCACAACTAAGAAAAAGAATGCGACTTTGCGTACGCAATAGGGGAAGTCACTTCGAGCAAGAACTTTAAATTAAAAAATGTGTTAATTGTTACTATTATTAATTGTTAATTGTTATTACTATTAAACTGTTACTGGTTTTTAATTTTGTTTTAAAATAGTTTTTTTGTTTTATTGACATTGGGTATTGTTTTTAATTAATTTTATGGGATTTTTTAAAGAACTACCTTGTGTTTAGTTCGAATCCAAATTTCCGCCTGCTTCTTTTGTGATCATTTTTTTTTCAGTTTCTTTGAAATAAGTTCCTAGTTGTTATGCATTTTTGGAGAGCTAAGAAAACGGTTATGTTTTTAAATTAATCTGCAAACCAAGTTTCATAACAATTTTTTTGTTTTTAAGGCATTTTAGTGGAAAAAGATATCTAAAAAATCTAGAAATAATATCGTTTTTAGTCTCGCATTTTTAAATTTGGACCGATAATTGTTGTTTTAATATTGATAAATAACCAGAGTTTTATTGTTTTTATAAATAAGAAGAAAAAAATAGATTTAAATGGATACTTTTTTTTTAATTAATTTTTGATGCTGCATTTTTGACTTATTTTGAAAAAAGCTAAAAAACATGATAACTCAAAAATGGTTCACTTTTGCATAATGCATATGGGGGTTAAAATTACCGCAAATAGTCACCCCTATCACCTCCTAACGGGAATACGTCGAATTACCAATAACCCTGTATTTGTTGTTACAATGGCAGTAAAAATACGCACTCTGTGAAAGTTTCAACTGTCTATTAAAGTTTATGAGATACAGCCCGTTAGCAGTCAGACCAACAGCGGAGGCTTAGTAATAGGGTATGAAACCCTAAAAATACGCTTAATGCATTTTTGATTCGGTTCATTTCGGTATTACATTTGTAACAGTGTGCTACATGCCTTATATTACTCGAATGATACAAGGAACCTTACCTTTACGAGTATTGTCATATTGTCTAATAAATAATATTAAACCTTTTGTCATATTATCTTACGAGTACGATCAGTAAGTTCTCCTTTAAGTAAATATTTTATCGGGAAGCATTATCGATCGAATACCTTATTGAATATTGAAAGGTCTGATGTGTAGTAGCGAGATAAGATAAATCATTACCTGCTCCCACGTCATACAAATTAGTGATGTGGCTACTATCGATACGATAAAATAATGTTTATTTGATATTTATGCATTACTTAGGTGCTAATTAATTAGTAATAGTTATTTTACTTTGTAGTACGGGCAAATAATAAAATGTTTTTTTTTGTTTATTTATAAAAATGAGGCTTAAAAGATGGCACTGTCAAACTTATACTGTAGTATGAAAACCGAAATCGGAATTAATTTGTAAACAGGAACTAACGAATTCATAAAAATGATTGCTAACATGCCCTTGTGCAGGGCCCGTCCAGATCGCTACTACCATCTAATCCTTAATCCTACCGCCAAGCAACAGTGCTCGCATTGTTGCGCTCTTGTGGGTCTTACCAATAGGCATGTTGTATGCCTGAGTGCTCTTTTGCCTTTTCTATGCGATAAATAAGATCGCTAAACACACTTTAGTACGTATCTACTTGCGTAGCTTAAACTAATCAATTTCATAATTATCGATAATTGAACCTATACCCATCACTACTGACAGGAGCTTATAACCTAGTTACGCGAGATGTCGTCCGGTCAATGGTATCGATAAATAGTGAATATTGTGCAGACTTGTTCCGGCTACTTGTTACCAGATAGATTGCCTATTACGTGAGGTTAGGGCGTGATTATGTAAGTGATTGGGTCTAGACGAACTGATAAGTGCTTTTTCGAGGTAAATTATTTTTTATCAGCGTACCTACTTTGCTCCGGCCTGGCTTCAAACGAGGAAGAAAATCATGAATTATGCTTAACCTTTTGCATTCGGAAAAACTACATTCTGCAAATAAATATAATACAATATTTAAATTCCCTATTTGATATGGGATTAATAGAAAAAAACCTACAATGTAAGGATTTAATGTCTATTAAGAGGAAAAACTCACGAAGCGCGAAGTGAAGTAAGAAAAAAAGGGAGTAAGTAACATTTATTCGGCTATAATATAGGCAAAACAATAAAGAACTGAAACTATGAACTACACAAGAAACAAAAAAACATTACTAAAGCCGAAAAGGCTTACAAGCTCAGCTTATACTTAACTTAATAATTACGTAGTGAGTTTTTCTTCCAATAGACGATATTTTTACAAGTCTTCTTTGACAGGATGAGAATTTACTTATTACTCTATCATCTACATATATCATCTATAATGGCGGACTTAATGTTCAGTAGATTTCTGACCACTGACTAGAATATCAAACAACCTAGCACTTTCTAGTTATCTGTTAACCCTCCCAACGCCCAATCGTAAAAATTTCAGACTGAAGTAACTTTTTTAAAACCAAAAAATAACACGAGTATTTATTTAAGCAGTGGAAGTCGTTCACAAACTGACCCAAGCTTAGCATTAGCAACCCTTTTACGAAAGTGGAAGACCTTTCTTGTATCGTCAGCAGAGTCGTTATTGAATAGAATTTCAAGTATCAAGTGTTATGACTAGCCATTTTTAGCCAAAATGTAAGTATTTTTACGTAACACCTGGCCATAATGTGAGTTTTATCGCACGCTGCGCGCACGGTAAAACTCGCATTGTGGCCAGGTGAAGACGTAAAATTGTGTACTCATCACGGGCAGTAAAAAAGAAAGCCCTCTATCGCATATTTACAACCCTCGCCTACGGCTCGGGTCTCAAATACCTGCGATTTCGGGCTTTCTTTCTTTTACAGCCCTTGTTAAGTAATGTAGTATATTATTTGTTTTTTGTCCCGTTGTTTTTTGTTTTTGTTGGTTACCGGGTTAGAACAGTGCCAATCCATGTCTTTCCGTGAATGTCGTAAGAGGCAACTAAGGGCTTGTAGTACTGTTAGGCGATGGGTTTGCACCTTTGCACCCTGTCATTAATACACTGGTCATGGTCTGTCATTAATATCTTAGCCTAATTGTGCAAAATGTGGTTACAGAATTCTCAACACATTTTTAGAGTATTAGTAATTCTGTAGCTCTGCCTACCCCACTTTGGGCATGAAGGCATGAGTTTATGTGTTTTATTATTCGTTTTTTTATCTTCAATTTTTTATTTTTATTATTTTTGGTAGTGGTTATTTGGTGCCAAAATCGAGGTTGTTTATAAATTTAAGTATACTTAATAACATAATAAATACAGGCAAAAATATGGTACAAAGACATTACAATTAAACTGTACGTTGCTTACGCCAACATCAAATACACTCATATGACATAAAAGCATTTTTCTGTCAAATGTTTTGTAGCTCATTTAGCACTAGCGACCCGCCCTCGCTTCGCTTCGGTTTATGTGAGTTTTCTGTAACACCCGTATATAAACTAGAACCTTTAATACATATAAAACTTTCTCTTCAATCACTATATTGCCGAAAACTGCATTAAAACTCGTTGAGTACTTTAAAAGTACTAAGCGAACGGACATCCCACCAGGAGTTCAGAACCTGTAAGGGGTCTGCTCCGAACTGGCTGGCCTCACGGTCAAACAGATCTTAATTGAAAATAAAAGCCATTAACCATAAAAATATGTCACCGGTTACATAATTAAACAAAGTAACGCAAGACTAAATCTAGCCTCATTTGTGTTACTTTGCTTTTGTTAGGATTATCTCCCTATCATCCTGAATACAAAGGCACTATAATAATATGCTTTATAACACTCCCACGTCCCATCTTTAGACTAAGGCTATTAACAAATCCCGAACATCGGCGTACGAAGATGGATGGGCTCCTTTTTCCGCGTTCTCTCGTGTAAGTATAACCACAATTTGTTGCTTGATGCTATCAATCAGGCTTTTGGTAAGATGCTGTAGGAACATTGTGAAAGGGATTAAGCTTTTTATCTGGTCGTAGGTACAAAGTAAAACATTACTCAAGGAATAAAATACATTTGCTGGAATGAAGCTAGAATCCCTTCATGAGAATTTCCTATGGGACTCTGCAGCCGGTCGGAAAGAGTGGTAAAAAGTTCTGTAGTTTCCTCTGAAAGTAATTTTCACTTAGGTATTACACAATTCAAATAAGTATAAAATATAATTTACAAATTCGTTGTTATGACTCTGGTAATGCTTTAACTCCATTTATTAAAAAAAAAAGCTTTTTCAAAACATATCAGGCACCTTGCACATTTTTTCTATTTACTTTAAAAACAATTGCAGAGCAGGGTTTGCGGGTGGTAGGACCTTGTGCAGGGTCCGTCCGGATCGCTACCACCATCTTATCCATTAACCTACCGCCAAACAGCAGTGTTCGCACTGTTGTGTTCCGGTTTGGAGATAAGACAGCCGGTGAAATCACTAGCATAGAGGCATTCCATCTTAGTCCTCAGGGTTGGCAACGCATTTGCAGTCTTAGGGTTGCATTGCAGTCTTGTGAATGCGAATGTCTATGGGTCACAGTTTCCACTTACCATCAGGTGGCCTGTGTGCTCGTTTGTCTTCTCTATGACATAAAAAAAAATATAATAATAATAATAATAATGACTCAGATTTTTTCACACCACATGCTCGAAATTGCCCAATTATATATTATGCAAACCTCACCTAAATAAAATCATTATGGCCATCGGTTCACCCCCTGGTTATTAATGAGATTTGAATTCTTATGAATTTTTTTAAATAAGGTGCTTAAAGTTTTAATAAAACGCTGTTTCTAGTAAGTAGCCTTTCTTTTTATTGTCTCGCAAAAGGTGAGAAAAGTAGAGTATTCTCTTTTGGGATAAAGCTGTTTTCGTATTGGGCGAGCTTGAATCCCTCGCTACACTCAGGACTCCGTTTTAATTCCCCCGCTTCGCTCAGGAATTAACTCGTAACACTCTCGCTACGCTCGGGACTTCAATATCGCGCCCGTAAGATAAATCAGTGCTTTATCCCCTCGATGTATAATCTACTATTATGGATACATCCATTTTGTAACCAAAAACGTATGCTACCCTTTCGCTAATAAAAGAAGACACTTTCCGCAGAAATATGTATTCCAGTCACATCACAATGGGCAAAACGTATCGGCATAGATGAAATAAGTGGTATCGGTCACTTTTGGTATTCCTGTGGTTTGGCATTATTAATCCCTAGGTACCAGCATTCGTAGTCCAGAATATTCTTCGCAAGCGATAAGCGATGATGGATGACGGCAACAATGGCTGTCGAACAGACGAGGGTGTAGCCGATACGTTTAACGCTAAGAGCCAAGCCTTTGAGGCTCCATTTTGTATGGAAAATTATGACTTTGGCAGTCAATGTGTTTAGACTCTAAGTGGTTCTAAATAACGGTTTATAATAGGGATTTTCAGAGGTGGGGGACAAACAAAAGCAGTTTAATTTAGTTTGAGATATAGAGACAGAGCTATAGCAGTTACAGAGCTATGTCCCTTTCTCTCAACCTAATCTGGATTGGTTTAACTATCATGGTAACGCCTCATTCTTTACTACTGACTAGCTAAATACTAACTAGTAATTGAGTATTGTGTGCATTATTATTACCAGCATAAGTAATGTTTCTTAAAGTTCGGCAATGCATTTGAAATAGGGAATATTTATGTTTTTTTTTACAGCTTCAGTAAAAGCTGATTCATGTAGCAAACAGGTGAGAAAAATCATACCTAGCTATAAAAATAACCAAGATAAGCCAAAAGAGATAGGTTTCTGTCTATTTCTAGCAAAACAGATTTTTTACGTGGAGTTTGGATCTCTCTGTCTTAATACCAATTTATTTTAATTTCACTTTTGGTGATCTTTTTTACGGTAGTTTCATATTTTGTTAAGGTATGCAATTTAAAAATTCATGCAAGTTCCATATTCCACCTGTAGACAACCTTTTATACTTACTTATTTACTTTTCCCCTTGATTTTCAATTATAGACAGAATATGGCTTAATCAAAAGGGAAGAAAAGGTTGCATGATTAAATAAAGTACCAGGAGCGCAGCGGTAATTAGGAGGTGCGTAGCGCAACTTAGATCGCAGATCGGGCGGATATCTCCCAAACGTCACAGCAATGTTCTTTTAATGTTTTTTTTTACTTTCCTGATAATCGAAATGAAAAGTAGTGTTTAACTCGGGTGAAAGTGTCGAAATATAGGCGCACTTTCTATCACTCGTGCAGCCTAAATATCTTTAGCTGCAATTGATCACTTTCACCCCTTGGTTAACAATCTACTATTACATCTCTAGAACTAAAATCCAATTAGAACGTATACTAATTATTTGTCCAAACATTTGCCAATCAAAACTAAGCGTGCCTTGGGTGTAACTTCTCCAATTTGCGCTACGTCACACCTCACCCGAGTATTAACTTGTTCAAGCTAACTGAATTAAATCGCACGAGTTTGGGACTGTCAAATGGTAGTGGCGGTAGCGGATTCTACATTTTCCAGAAATTCTGACGCCGTTGCTAAGATGCATTACGCTAACTAGCGTTTCTACTCGTTTCGTGTTTGACCAATCGCGTCCCTGGTAGATGACGTGATACGAAAAGTCACGTGATCTACCAGTGACGCGATTGGTTTAAAAACGAAACGAATAAAAACGATAGTTAGCGTAGTTCACCTTAGCAAGCGCCTCTGTAATGCAAAAAGAGCGAGACAGCGAGATAAGTAAACCTTGTAGCATGCTGTCGCTTACAAATCTTAAATAAATGTATATCGGGGGACAGAAATGGTCACTAACTACGATACCAGTGTCACAGAACATAATCACATCACTCGAATAATGGTTAAATGTAATTTTTTTAAATTATGTGAGTAAGTTTTTTACTACTTTACGCTGAAATGGTTTGAAAGATTTGGATGAAATTTGGAATTGAGCTTTTACCTTGAATTAACACATAATTAAGTTACCTTTTGTCATAAAGAAAATATTAAATCGAATTAGAATAATGGGTACTTTGAGTAACTCTTAGACTTTCCAGTTAGGTCGGGAAAAATCGGTGTCTTCTTACTTCACGGATACTCATTTCATAGAACATATCACTTCGCAGAATTTTCTTTCCATGGAAAGCTATTTTCTGCTCAACTCGTGTTGATTTCAGGTTATCTTAAATATGATTCACGTAGATTAGGTTAGACCTATAACCATCACAAGATAACCGCAAATAAACATGGGTTAAGCATAAAAAAGCTTTCTTTGAAACGAAAATTCTGCGAAGTGACAGGATCTAGTGAGTACAAAATAAGGGTAAACCAAAAATCACTTCAATCCACTGCTGCGTGAAAGTAAAACCAATCAATTATACTTAAGTAAGTATTCAATGAATACTATCCAATAATACACGTTCAAATCCGCTATTCGCTAGACTACCCGCATACGGCTGTGTAATCCCGCCGGGTAGATTAAGGCACGTCCCGGTAATGACTGGCTGATATCGGAATAATGTCATGTTATTGATAACTTTGCGCTTAGTTAGCTACCGTACACTTTAACCTTTAGACCGTGAATGTATATACCGAGACTGGCAGTTTCATAGTTCAAAGTGGTCTAGGAATCAATTTCCTTGACTGCACGTACCAACTGCCGTACCATTACATACATACATACATTAAATCAAGCCTGTTTCCCAGAGGGGTAGGCAGAGAACACTTCTTTCCACTTGCTACGATCTTCACAAATTTATTTCGCTTATTCCACATTCATAAATACATACATACATAAACTCACGCCTTTATTCCCAGAGTGGGGTAGGCAGAGCTTCAGAATTACCAACAACTCTAAAAACTTGTTAATAATTCTGTAACCACATTTTGCACTTTTAGGCTAAGATGTTTACCAGTGTATTAGTGACAGGTTGCAAGCCCATCGCCTAACAGTACTATACGCCTTTATTCCCTTAGCCGTCTCTTACGACATCCACGGGAAGATATGGAGTGGCACTATTCTAACCCGGCAACCACACGGGTTCCAGATTCATACATCAGATTCGGCCCTTTTCCAGTATTTCTCCGATTTGACTCGAAAAAGTACGCCTAGGGCGGCCCCTTCCGACCCGTCCACTCACTTTCGATCTGTATACCTTTTTCGTCAATCTTCTTTCATCCATCCTTTCCAAATGACCGAACCATCGAAGCATGCCCTTTTCAATCTTAGTCACTACATCTTCTTTTATTCCACATTTCTCTCTGACTTTTTCATTCCTTACTCTATCAATCAGTTTCACACCACACATACTACGCAAAGAGCGCATTTCAACTGCATTTACACGACCACCGTACCATTGTATTTTCGAAAAGGGCCTTAATCCGTCCTACACAAGAAAGAAGTCCTACACGTCCTCAGAAGATGCCTATTCAACTTTTAATGGGCTCAGATTGTATGCACTCGGATATACAGACGCCGGAAGCGCATTCCACTCTTTTGCAGTAGGTAAGCATTGTGAAGGGTGATGCAAAGCGCTTTGTTAGAAAAGGCGGAGTTAAAATACAAATAAAAACCGAAATAACTAAATTTGCATAAATTAGTTTGAATAAATGTGAAAGTCTTAAGATGCGACTAAGGGAATAGAGGCTTGTAGCATTGTTAGGCGATGGGCTTGCAACCTGTCACTAATACACTGGTAATTATCGTAGCCTGTTTGTGCAAAATGTGGAATTATAGAATTATCAAGAAGTTTTTAGAGTTGTTGGTTCCCACTCTGGAATTAGGGCGTGAAGGTATGATGATGAAGTTTTAAGAAATGCAATGGGGCGCGTCTTTCTGGATTTATAAACACTGTTCCCTGCCTCCAGCTTTCATGGTTAAAAATAACTTTGAGAATTTTAGCAATCAAAAATAACTTTGTCAGGTAATTTAACCTTTATTTAGGTGTCAAATGTTTCAACACATTCAGCGCTAACGACCCGATATTGGGTCCGCTGGCCGTAGCAGATTATGGCTACGTAACGAAAAATGCTGCTACAGGCTACAGTGGCGTAGCACTCGTAGCATTGGCTGGGGATGGATGACATGTCGTGTTAAAAAATCCAGAATAAATAGTGTCAGTAAAATTTTTAGTCACTACATAATATTGTCGAAATTCATAATAAATGTAGCTTACTTTTTTATATTTCTGTCGGCCCAATCTACGCAGATATACAGCCTTTATATTTCTAACGATTCCGTTTCCACCATGGTGAAACGTTTCCCTAAAGTTAAGAAAGTTCGAACCCCGATAACGAAGCGACAAATGGTCTTTTGATTTATAAATTGCCTTTCTTTTTGAACTCAGTGTTTTCACAGGGTGTTAAAAGAGTTTTAATGTTAGGGAGTTTGTTTGATAAAATATCTTGATAATTTTTTGAGCAACTAAGTAAGTACTCGATGATTTTAATTATTGAGTTATAACTAAAAAAATGTTGTTTTCCAATGTACCTACTAATAATTAAACATACATATTTAGTGCAATAAATTAACCTTTTTAATAGTTATTATTAATTCATGAAATAAGTAACTGTAGCGCTTATTTAAGAGGTTTGTTTTTTTTACGCTCGCTTACCTCTGTCAATGTATTGCCTTGCCTCAACACTTGACAGATGTCATTCATTCACTGACAGGTGGCTCGGATGAGGGTAGACAAAAGAAAGGTAAATCTTACAGATTTTCACATCAATTGATCTACATAAACTAATATTAAAAAGAGGTAATATTTTGGGGGGGGGTGGGGTTCTTGGAACTACGCAGTCGACTTTTAGGCTTCCGTAGCCAACGAGGAAGCTTTATAGTTTCGTCATGTCTGTCGTTCATCTGTCAAATTTTTTGGGTACTCATATACTTAACGGTTTTTGTTTTATTCGTATATTTAATTACGTTACGTGAATAATATTTTTTGATTCCGAAGGGCCCGTTGTTCGATCAGTAGTTAACTCAAATAATTAAAATTGGAAAAAGTTATCGAAAATTAGACACATTTCCTTCAGATTAGACCTTTAGTTACGGTTTCTAACGATCAGTTACTTTAACTACTAATCAAACAACAGACCCTAAGTTGAAAGGAAAACTATCACAGCTAAGTTGGCTTTACATGTTAACGAGTAATAGTCGATTAAGTTATAAACTGAACCCTACACTGCGCGTGGCCCGAGACTGTCTTGGCCAGTTTCTTTTTATTTAGTTTCAACCGCAGTGAAAGGGCGGATCACTAGTTAACGATACATGTAGAGTATGAATTTTAGTTGATACTAGAAACAATAAATAAACTTCTGGGTCTCTGACGTGTTATCATGTAGTTTTTAATTCGGCCGCCATTACTGTCAAGGAAATAAGAGCTATCGTAATTTTAACGATACGACAACACGTCAAAAGCATTATTGCTTTACCATCTTGAATAGAGGCTCGAATTTTAAAAGGCAGCGGCTTATCAAATTACCAAATTAAGCCGAGATTAAAAGGTGTCAGAAAATTATTTATTTCAGTTTCTAGACGTCTTTATTATTTTTATATTTTATTTTATTATAGCATAGAGAAGACAAACGAACACACAGGCCACCTGATAGTAAGTGGAAACTGTGACCCATAGACATTTGCATCCTAAGACTGCAAATGCGTTGCCAACCCTGAGGACTAAGATGAAATGCCTCTATGCTAGTAATTTCATCGGCTGTCTTATCCTCAAACCGGAACACAACAATGCGAAGACTGCTGATTGGCGGTAGGATAAGATGGTGGTAGCGATCCGGACGGACCCTGCACAAGGCTTACTTGGTTCACCTGCTTAATTGGTTCATAGAGCTTAGTTTGGGACTAGATCAATTGGTGTGACATTGTCCCCTGATATTTATTTATTATTTATTATTATTATTATAAAGACCAAAAATATATCTGGGTGGTCAGGATCTTAAATTGAACCTTTCATTTAAAGCTCAAAAACAATCTACCTTTTCGCTTCAAAGAATTTATTTCCATTTCTTTGTACACGACTTAATTTATACGCAAAGGTCTATTTAGGGTTACGTGACTTTTTCGATCACTCATTCTTTTTTTCTTATAAACACTGTCACACCGGGTACATTGCGTTTGAAAATACGCTTTAAAAAACCTAAACACTTGGAAATGTTAATTCGAGGTGCCTGATATCAATTTACCTACACTTTTATTTCTAAATGTTTATAACTTAATAATCCCGTTGTATTTGTAATTTTGTTCTTATGATTATGCTTTAACGTTGCTTCTATATTTTTTATTGCTTATTTTTTCTGAATCCATTAAGTTTTTAAAATGTTTAAAGAAATATCCATATAGAACAGTCAGGTTAGGTTAGGATTATTTATAACAATCCTGGGAAGTTAAAGTTCTAAATCATAAAAAAACTGATAAATTGAACAATTTGGAAAGAAAATTCGACCTTGTGGTTAGAAATCGTAGACTGAAATTTCTTTAGTAAAGGCAAAATACTATGTATTTCAATTTAGACTTCTGCATACCATGAAATATGCCCGATTGGCTATGTTGACTACATCTGCAATGCAATGTTTTACTATAAAATTTCGCTCCCAAAACTGTAGAAACTTCAATTGTTGAACCACTATACAGTATACAGGGTCAACAACCTAAATGGGGTAGGGAAAGGAAAAAAAACATAAAGCTGAAAGCAATTCAAGATTTAAAAAATCCAGTAATTGTCATCTTATTATTATTTTGCGGTATATCGGGACTCTTCATTTTGGGTTCAGAGCACGAATGCAAATCTTTACTTACCACTTACACTATCAATTACTGCAATAAATCGATGTGTGTGTGTTTTGGGAAAACTTGATTCTATTCCCTGGTAGACCATTTTTTTTATTTGTAATTGCAGTTTTTACCCTTTTCCAAAAACGTACCCTTGGTTACTAAGAACAGACCCTAATCCTCCCTAACTAAATTCCCCATCCTGACCCCTGTGGATTACCCATCCTGTATATAGAACCCGTGCAGAAAAACAGCATCACCCTTTACCTATATTTGGACTAGACTATGTTGTTAAAGCAAATTTATTCCGAGGCTCAAATTAAAGCGCCAGGTGCAGAATTAAGTAAAAAGGCCATTTTACACGCTAATTGGTTGGGCAACGATTTATGAATGGATGTATAAATGAATTTTATGCGTTTCAAAAGGGTGATAATTGCCTGATTAGCTGTTTTAGCCTGGCAGGTTTTTATTTACGAACGTTTTTCGTTTTCGTTATTTGATTATGAAGCTTTTTGCGTCGTAAATGTCGCTTGGTTTTTTTGTGAATAGAGTTTTTCAACGTATTTATTATTTTAGCCGTGTATTTTTTCGCTTTGAACTGGTTGTTTTTCTTATAATTGAGAAATAAAAAATGATATTTAATATAAACGAAGTTCAAGAATCCTAACATTTTCATTGTAACGTCGAATTATGTGTTTAGGAGATTTGAAATTTTGCAGCAAATTATTAGACGCTGGCAATTTCAAATAAATCCGTTAAGCCCTTTATCGTTAAGCCATTCGTTATGCATATTTAAACATCCTAACTTTCACATTTCGACCATCCTAAGATCTAAAGCTATGCAAAGCCTGAATATCAAAGTGTTCACCCTTAACAGTTCAAATAACTATGTCGAAAGTTTCGAGGTAAAAACTGGAGAGGCACCAAAACGAGTCGCTTCGCTTGCGCTCATTTGGCAAAGGAAATAGAACCGTAACTGTGTTGAAGATTGATGTTTGTTTACAGGCAAAGAGTTGCGAGGGGGTAGAGTGGTAGCTGTGTCTTGTAACTTAATTTAATGATAGAAACTAATTTTATATTCAAATTTTATCAAGATAGAATCTATGAACAGCTGTATTTAAATAAATGATGATGATGGTGTAAAAGTGTAATAATAAGCAACCACTAAAGATCCGACAGCATATTTTTAGATTGTCGCGAGTTACATAATACTCGTAATATATCGAAATTAAACAAATCTTACAGATAAGAAACATTGACCCCTTTCTTCGGCAGTAAGGTAAGAAGTAGGATCAAAAGATGAAAAGTAAAAGATGTTTATTCAGTAAGTAGGCCGCACGGCCACTTTTACACGTCAAAAATTTACCAGCGCTTCGCAAGAGACCACTGCTGAGAAAAAACACCGCAAGAAACTCAACAGTAATTTATTAAAATTTACAATTATAAAACTTAACCAAGCATTATATAAAACAATGAATCGAACATACAATAATCGATTATCAAATCCATCGAATCTACCCCGATCCCAAATAATTGGACAGGGCCCGAGGGAAGCAAGTTTATTCATAAAATCACGTGATTAATTTTTCAATAAACCGCTTCGCAAGCGTCGTAACCAATATTTTAACAAACTGCAAAAACTCAAGTCTGTCAATAAAAATCTTTGACCGAACCTACTTGTTGACCATTTGACCCGTATCTGCTTTAATAGCACAAATCGATGCCCATACTAGGTCAACACACAGGTGTGCCGGTCCATATAGCGCGTTATAGTACAAAATACGCTTCAATAATTACAGCTTGATTGTTTCTCGCGTTGGCCGGGTCGTCCGAGTTCAGTTTCGGCCTGTTGCGTTCGCTGCGTAATTACAAAGAAAAACGTTTTGATTTTTCTCCAGTTTTTTTTTTTGAATACTTACATACGTAGTTAATCAAATGACAACCGATGCGCAATCCAACTCATTTTCCAGCTCACTGAGAAAGCATGATCTAAACGAAATTCACCAAGGATTTTAACAACGGTCAGTTTTTCTTGCATTCATCGTTTCCCGCGTTTTTTAGTCATCGATTTCAATCGGCTTCAATTCGTTTTTTTTCACTCCTTTCAACAAGATTTGTTTAGTCTAAATATTGAGTTTTAGACAACCACCATGAACTTATTAAAGAAATAAGTCCATGGATATATCACGGACAATTGTTAGTTAAGAGTAATTACTCTGGTGAACTAAACAGAAGCACAATCGCTCATTGAATACAAAACTGACACATTCCAAAATAATTTGCTCTTGCATTAAAAATCTTATACAAATAGCTTCTAATTTTAAAATTCAACACTGAATCATTTTGAAAAGTGTCCGTTTTGTATTCAATGAATGAATTATGAGTTACCTCAGCGTGTTTCTGTCAAGTCCTGGAGAAAAATAGTTTTAGAAAATGTAATCTGAGAGACAAAATCAATATGTTAAAATAGACTTCAGTCAATTACCGGCAGGATATCGAGATCCCCGCTCGCTTTAGTGCTATTACCTACGAGTTTCGACATTACCGTTACCCACTCTATTGAGATCTCTAGCGTTGTAGCAACTATATGAAATTAGAGATCATTTGTAGGTAGTTAACTTGCAACAGGACAGTAAAATAGCTCTCTCGACTTTATCCATTTGAGATTCACAATATTTGGAAATTTATAGTCATTTCAAAATTAAAACAAGAAATAATAAAATCACATTTAGTTTACTATTGCGTATACAGGGTGTACCATAAACCGACGTTAACCCGCTTACGGCTGATTGAGAAACTAAAAATGTTGTGATTTCTACTAGTTTCGAAGATATTGATCATTATTATAATCTGAATTTTTGTAATTTTCCCTTATGTCCCGTTCTTAGGTCACGAAAACTCATTAATTCCATGTTTTATTTCATAAATTTTCGAGTGTTTTTTAGCTGCTCTATCAGCCCTAGGCGGGTTGACGTCGGTTTATTCCTATAAACCCGAGAATATTACTACTAAAAACGGATTACTAGTATAGGCTTTCCATCTTAGTCCTGAGAATTCACAGCGCATTTGCATCCTTAGGATTGCAGTCGTAAAATAAAGTTAGTAAGAGTCTTAAGATTATAACCATTGAATGCACATGAGTTTCAGATTCCACTCACCATCAGGCGGCCTGTGCCCACTGTCTATGGTATACAAAAAAAAACTTCTATAAATTAATCTATGTAAATCTGCTGCAAAATTTAAAGTAATTAAGCGGCCGAGTAGAGTACGTATCCCGGCTATTACGAGAGATCAAAATAGAGTGGTTACTTAATATTCATCATATTGCTTAGTTTGCTTTGCCAGTTAAAGAATAACTCCATTGGCAGCGCGCCAGAAGCCGTCAAAGAGGTTAAAATTTAAGATTTAAAGCGCCAGCTGGGACCTTATATCAACTTCTCGGCATGCATTCTGCTTCCCTAAGCCAATAGGTCACATATACAACTATCAGCCAAACGGAAATCAACCTTCGACAGTTATTAACAACATCACAATTTGTATTAAGGTTTTTATGGCACATCGACCGTTTTCCCAAGCCAAGCATAGGGGTTAAAGCGATAATTTAAACATTCACGTCTGAAACTTCGATGGAATATAAAATATTGCAAGAGTTTTTAGTATTTACGCAAACATACGTTTGGTGAATCGGTACGAGTAGAATTTGCAAGGCGTATTTTTCTTAAAGTGCGAGGGTACTGCATGTGATTTTGTATTTTACAGCTAACGCGGTAACAAAAGTTTTTTCATCACACTTGCTCGTAAATAGTGTCCTAACATGCTAGAAAAATCGACCGTAAACCCAAAATAATACCCGCGTGCCTTTTTTTACCATTACGTAACTAAAGTGCGTAATAGCTTTTTTTTTTAATATTATACGTGGACTCAAACTATTACAATACGTCAGGACCCCAATTCTTGTGCCATTCGATATGAAGTTTCATTCGAGATGAAATGTCAGTTGAATACTATTTCCTAACAATCTCGCATAATAAACTATTGATCTCATATGCCACTAGAATCGGACTCCGAACACGTTTGACATTATCTGTGGTAAGTCACAGACAATGATGTAGTCTGCCGCTAGTTAATAGTACATTGTGTATTAAGGGTGGTAAAGAAAGAATTACAAACGAGAGTCTGTTAGAAGCCCGAAGCCGAAGGCTGAGGGCTTTAATGACTCGAGCTTTGTATTTCCTTTACCACCCGTGTAACATACAATGTTTTTCATCACAATTGCGAGGAAATGAAATAAAATCAGACAAAAGATCATATTTTTAACTTATTAGCGGCAGACTACATCATTGTCTGTGACTTACCACAGATAATGTCAAACGTGTTCGGAGTCCGATTCTAGTGACATATGAGATCAATAGTTTATTATGCGAGATTTTTAGGAAATAGTATTCAACTGACATTTCATCTTGAATGAAACTTCATATCGAATGGCACAAGAATTTGGGTCCTGACGTATTGTGATAGTTTGAGTCCACGTATAATATTTTAAAAAAAAGCTATTACGCACGTTAGAAGCGTAATGGTAAAAAAAGGCCCACGGGTATTATTTTGGATTTACGGTCGATTTTTCTAGCATGTTAGGACACTATTTACGAGCTAGTGTGATGAAAAAATAATAATATGATCTTTTGTCTGATTTTATTTCATTTCCTCGCAATTGTGATGAAAAATATTGTATGTTACACGGGTGGTAAAGGAAATACAAAGCTCGAGTCATTAAAGCCCTCAGCCTTCGGCTTCGGGCTTCTAACAGACTCTCGTTTGTAATTCTTTCTTTACCACCCTTAATACACAATGTACTTATTATATTCATTTAAATACTCGTAGTATGCCGCAGCGTGCCTGTTTTAACTAATGGTGCCCAGCGGGCAGTTACTATTATGGCAATTTTAATCGACGTGGATAATCCTCGATAAAACGTCTGTCACTTTCTGACTAATATGTGAGATTGAGCCATGGAGCACAGTATTCTAGGTGTTTGGAGATCCTATTGCATTAGAAACACCGACCTGAGCTCCAGGACACCAACAGCCGATGTGGGAAGTAAGACTGCCATATGAAAATGGAATTGGGCTGGACGTGTCTGCCGTAAATGCATCCAGACCGATGGAGCAAGATCACGACTGACTGGATCCCAAGTAATGGCAACCGGAGGTTGAGGCAGACCAAAAATAATATGGCAGGACGATTTGGATAAATTCGAACAAGACTGGCAAGGATTAGCCAAAACAAGAGAATATTCGAGGAGTGAAGGGGGAACCCTCTGGCCAGCAGTGGGGCACTAAATAGGCAAGGTAGATAGATATGTGGGAAAAACGTTGAGTGCGTATAATATGAATGGATAATCACCTATCTGATGAACGATTCTGTACCAAAATGGTTCAAATGGAACTCTTAAGCTGCCTATCCATTGGAGCGGAAAGAGGCAGCGAAATAGTGAGCGAGGAAAAGATCCACCCCTACGAATATTTTAGTTTCCTAGCCTCGCTCAGCGCAGCTCCCCTATTGGTGGATTTTTCCTCGCCCACCGCTCGGCTGGCTCGCTCCGCTCCAGTGGACAGGCAGCCTTATGGTGAGACTTCGGTGTTTACACCTGTGGTTCTCGGCAACAACTATTAGGTACGCATATAATCTCTATGAAACTTGACGCTTATACATCCTTTGTAAAAGCAAATCAGAAAAAACATCTATTAATACGAATCACGCTCTAATAAAAACAACTTCACAGTCTTTGTACATGTTTAAACATACTATTTTACAAAACAAACCCTAAGTTGCTCAAGCCTTTAACAATATTTGAAGCCAAGTTCGCCGCGGTCTACACGGACCTCACGAACACGAGCATGAAACGTGTGTACACGGCATTATAAAGTTTTACCAAACGTGGGCGCATAGTAAGTTTGTAAACAGTAGACTATGTCGAAAAAAATATTGATAATATGTCCTGGGAGGAAAATTCAAAAGGAGCTAGTTGTAGTGATTGTAAGGTTGGAAACAGTGGATGTGTATTTTTTGAAGGATCTTTGTTTTTATGATCATGCGTATTTTCCAATCTAAAAATATAGTAGGTATGTAGATTTATGCGATGAAGTGGAAAATCTCGTCAATAAGAACACATAATACCCAACGAATTTAAAAGAAACACTTAAGACCAAGTAAACTTCATTGGCTGTATGTTTATACGTACCGAAAATCATCTAAGATATCACTAAATAACTTTAAATATAAAATTTGCTTATGCTTGTGGTTTTTGGAGATGGTTGCTTGTGTTTGTAATAACGGGGAATGAACCCTTTGCTTCTCATAGTCCATCATTTTTGCCCGGTTTTTTAGTGTGTACTAAACTAGTTCAACCATGTATAAAAGCAAAAGTAGCTGTCAAAACTACCGCGTAGTTTGGTTTACCGTTCTAATAAGCATAGGCCACTACTGTTTGTTTTTTAGTGTGCTATTCAAGAAACTAAGTACGAACGCGAACCTCGAAGTCTGAGCCTGGTTTAAGACAAACAAAGTGAAAGACCCCCCCCCCCTCCTCAATATCACGTGACAGGAATCAACGGGTTACAGGATACAGATAACTGGTAAAGTCAATACAGTGTTGTGTGTATGTTACTTAAACCTTGTTAAGATCCTGCCGCTGTGTAGGTACAAGCTGTGTAAATTGTTTTAAATCCAAAGACCTAGGATAAATAGAATAGTTGGGTAGTTATACTAGCGTTTCAAATGCTTTAACCTGTCTGGCTGCATTATTAACTGTTTTTATTTTGTAGGAGTGAGACTTACAGGGTAATAGTTAAAAATGCGAAGTGAAAACGGTTAAAATGCAAATAGAACTAACAGTTACATAACTATCCAATACCCGTAGTAAGATTAACTCATTTTTCTCAATAGGAGAAGTATTTAATTTTAATTTAAATACGCAAGTTTGATAAAATAACGAGTTAGTTGTCTATTAAATGTGTTTGAGAGGTAATTTTTTTAATATAATTAAGTATTTTTTTTAACGAAACAAAAATGAATCATACCCCCGTGATCAGTATTGTGCAAACTATTACTGTTTGGCCGTTCTAAGAGGACCGATTTGACAGCTGTCATCTTAGTACAATTTATAACCTCAAACTCATATTTTGTACTCAGATGACAGCTGTCAAATCGGCCCTCTTAGAACGGTCAAACTGTAAGTACCCAGCCAAATATCTTGAAAGGTTTTTAAGACATCCTGTATATATATAGAAAATACTCAAGACTCAGACACAAATAATCGCACTTATCACAAAAATATTTGCCCTTACCGCAATCGAACCCGGGACCACTTGATTCGTAAGCAGGGTCACTAATAAGTAGGCTACCACCTAGGCTGAATGCATTGTGTACAAGTATGTTTAGAAGACGTATCCCTCGGAATCTCTCAATATCGTTTGTTATAACGTACCTATCGTGTGTCCAAATAATTATTGTTTGTCATAAACTGGTTTTCAGTCGGATTACTTTTTAAGTTTTCCAAAACTACCTGCGGTTAGGTTAGGTTATGGTTGTAATTGTTGTAAATATTATAACTACACTAAACAAAAAACCAGCGGAAATGGCTTTAGGATAAACGACGAGACGAACAAAGGATGCATTAAGACAAATGACAATTAGAGATTCCTAAATAGACTCATACGATGATGGATATTAAAAGTGTTCACTTTAAACCTAACGTACGTATTTAACGTTTTACTATTGCCTACTATCGGACTCGGCACCGAATATATCTGCCAGGTGCATGCGGCATCATTAGTTTTCGCTACTGAAACGTCATTCCTATACGAGTGACGCTGAGCCACCTGCATCCATTTAAATCCATTGAACCGATATTCGCCAGTATTCGACGAAATTTCCTCTACGTGCTTGTGAATCCCGCACGTAGCTTCTATTTTAGAATTATTATAGCACAGGGGCCCTAGACTAGCATTCGGCGTTCTTTATCGTTATTCAAAATGTTATAGTGTTGACGTTAGTTGTCAGACGCTCGCGTCGAACGCCTACGTCAATAGAGAATATTCATGACTTTTTTCACAGCTTGAATAAAAGCTGATTCATGTAACATACAGTTGAGTAAAACATTTTTTGAATAGCTAATCACCAAGATATAAGCCAACAAATATATGTTCCTATCTCATTCTAGCAAAACGGAATTTAATGTGGCGTTTATATGGCCTGTTACAATGACGTCACAGTGCACTTCTGTTCTCTCTGTCTTATTAGCAGTTTGAAATGCTTGTACCATCCGTATCTTTTGGCCGATTTGCGGTGTTTTCATATTTTGTTGAGAAATGCTATTTATAAAATCCATGCATATTCTTTTGTCAGTTTTCGAAAATAGCTTACGTCATCGTTAAGCAAACATCTAGGTATATAATTTTATTTACATACATACACATACATAAACTCACGCCTTTATTCCCAGAGTGGGGTAGGCAGAGCTACAGAATTACCAACAACTCTAAAAACTGGTTGATAATTCTGTAACCACATTTTGCACACTTAGGCTAAGATGTTTGTTTTTGTTTTATTTATTATATTAAATAAATGTTTTTTTTGTAGGGTTCCGTGCTTCAAGAAAGTCCCATTAATTCAAACGGAATCATACTAGTACATCTATGCTGTCGATAGTGACCTAGAAATCAAATTGGTTGACTGTACCTACATGTAATTTTCCATCGTAGCTATAAATTGACACGATCCGATGCAGTGCAGGTGAAAGATATTGATGGCTCCCCAGACACTGAATGGTAGTAACTTTAATTATTGCAAAAAGCTACTGAATAAAATTGTGATTTCCCTTCAGACTCGTGTTAGATGCATTCGGAAAACAAATAAAATATTTGATTAACCTGTTTAGGCCACAACACTAGTTTACTAAAAGCGGATTCGACCAAACGAGAATAAATAATATTCTTCGAATTAATCTCCACTTAATCGAGAATAGGTCAGTTTTACATCTTACCAAAGATAACTAAGATGAACTTATTCGGGACTAGTTACTGTTCCACCGTTTCGCGTGGAATAACAGAGTTATACCATGAATAATTTAATGGCGTCCACTTTTGTTTTGTGCTCTCAGTGCTGTCAAATCAACTCAACTCATTTTTTTATAACAGTTAAACTCTGATAGCTGTACTTCTTCTGTAGTTAAACTGTTTTTTTCCAATAATATATGTACATAAAACTACAAGTTTATTGTTGTTGTTATAATTGTTATTAATTTTTGTATTCTTTGATTATTAGTATTTATGTTTGACGATCTCAATGTAATTTCGTATTTTTTTGACATGCAATGCAATTAATATTGTAATATTACATTGATGAATAAATAAACTAAACTAAACTAAACTAAACTAAGAGTAAGTAAAGTTGACATGACTAAAGCTTTGACACAGTTTCATTGTAAATCAATAATTTTTTGCCGGGTGATGCATTCGTTCATCATTCACTCTACTAATTCGAGCTTACGTCCAAGCCTGTGGAAAAAGCACCACTTGTTTGCTGTATAGTAAAATTGTCGAATAGATATATCCCTAGTATAGTTATTCGCGTATTATTCAAGTTTTATCTAATCCGCCCTGAAATCATCATCTTTGATTGAAGATGAACTATCGTTATATGTATTTATACTATGGTCGAACTTTGCTCATGTGAGCAAAGCACTGATTTTACCTACTTTAAAAACGACATTGATAAGAAGAAAAGTATTAACAAACTATTTTTAAGTGACCTATGTTACCAAATTCGACCGTTTCGATTTCGGTCAAATAAATAATTTAGTGAACACTTGAATCATCGAACTGTACGCGTCCCCATTCCCAGTCAGGTTCATAGGGACGTTAATAATTGAGCAGACTGTCGCATCGAAGGGTTTGAAAAGGCTAATATCTATGAATGGAAAAGAAATAGGTACTTGAGAATATAAAACGACAGAATTGTAAAGATTATGTATCATTATAATCCGGTAAAAGTTGTATTATCATCTCTGAGACAGCCGTAGTTCGTAATTTCCAACCCATTTGAGATAGTATTTTAAATGTGAAATTAAAACACCGCGCTAAAAGACTCTTAGCCGTTATTTAAATGAAATTACGGGAAGAGAAAACACCTGGCGGTTAAAAGAAGCGAGTTAATCTATGGGTCACGGAGAAGGTAAATAAATGATATGTATTGCCAAGAATAATTCACATTATTATTAAGTATAGTCATGTTGTTTATTGGACGAAGTAAACTGACAGTTTCGTCGTTCTATTTGTAAAAGTTAAAACAAAATGTAAACAAAAGTTCTTGAAATAACCTCGTTTTAGTACATCTGTATGTCTGTCTGTTTGTTACGCTCTCATGGCTGAACCGCTTAACCAATTTCGATGAAATTTGGTATGGATATAGCCTGATTTTCGGAGAAGAACGTATGATACGTACTCTTGATCCTGAAAATTCTAATTTAAGCTATTTTCTGCCGAACTTTTGTTGACTTCAGGTTATCTTGTAATGGTTAAGTAAGTCTCTAATCTCTATGCAGCTGCTGTTCGTAGAAACCGACAACTGCCTAAGGTTGCAGGACAGGGATAGTAATAAAATGCAAATACGAGTTACATAGGTGGTGGTGCATTAGCGACTAACTCATTATAAAACTTACATGGCGAGCGCAGCCGCTGCAACATGATACGGGAACGCGATGACGTAGGTATGCACTATGGTAGTAGGTATGTACCTACAGTTACAAGTCTAATCTAACCTAACCTACGTGAATCATATTTTTGATAACCAGAGAGCCCAGACAAGATGCACTACGCTAGCTAGCGTTTCTCTTCGTTTAGTTTTTAAACCAATCGCGTCACAGGTAGATGACGTGATACGAAAAGTCACGTGATGTGCCAGTGACGCGATTGGTTTAAAAAGTAAAAGAATAGAAACGATAGTTAGCGTAATGCATCTTGTCTGGGCCCTCTGTAATCACCACAGATTCAGCAGAAAAAACTTTCTATGAAACGAAAATTCTACGAAGTGATACGTTCTATGAAAAAAGTGTCGGTGAAACAAAGAGACAACTTTAAAATCAAACCCATTTTTGAAATATTTACCTCAGTTCACTTCCACTAGTGGTGCTACTCCCTGGTTCCTCGGTTATTGTATGCGTTATTGAATTTATTTTCAATCTCGAACGAGTCGCATTTTACTTCGCGAGAATAAACAACTTAAGGTGACTAAACATACTTCACTGGAATTGAAGTAGAATATTATTGCCACTTTTTATGTGGCAATAATATTATACTTTAAAAATACTTTATGTGAAGATTAAAACATGATTATAATCATGAATCATGAACCAGGAAGAAATGGGCATTTTATTTTATTCAGAACTAGCTACCCACCCTCGCTTAGCTTCGATTCATGTGAGTATGATTATATAGCTTTCTTCGATAAATGGGCTATATAACGCCGAAATAATTTTTAAAATCGGACCAAGTGGCTAAGATTAGCGCGTTCATGCAAACAAACAAACAAACAAACTCTTCAGCTTTATAATATTAGTATCTAGATGAAATGCATGTTATTTTTCAAGTACTTTTTTCCTTTCCATAATCAATGGCTTTCTCTCCTTGTTTCAACAATCACCGTGAACTCATTAAAGAAATAAGTCTATGGAGATCAGATCACACACGAGGACAATGGTTCGGTTACAGAGTATTTACTCTGCTGGACTACAGAAGCATATTGGGCTAGCTCCACGCGCTTCTGTCAAGTGATACTTGTTATTAATAATAAAAAAAAATGTGCTCATAGTCATAAATATTACACCTAGATATTCAAATCTTAACTTCTAAACTAACATATTTTAGGCTTACAAATATCTCTTAGAAACATATAAGCAAGTCGTTATGCTAAAATGATTGACGTCAAGTTTTAGGAGGTCCTTTAGAGTCATTTAACAATTTGAAAATTGACGATGAAAGGAAAGTTTTTTTTATCCTTGGTGCACAGAACATTAAAAGAAAAACGAACAACTAAAAAAAAGTACAGAGCGTTTAAAAGGAACCCTCTAAGGGTTTTGCTGCGGCAGGCCACTGTCAATTTTCAGGGAGATCCTGCTTAGAAACTAAACGAGTAACAAATATAAGATTATTATAATAAATAACAAAAATAAAGTAAAAAGCACTGATAATAGACAACTTATACACTGTGTTGTGTATGACAACAATAATAACAACCCGTTTCTGGACCATTGTAAGCTATAGCCAGTAGTAGTCGTACTCTATAAGCATACTTGCGAGGTCTGCGAGGGACAGAGGTTCGACTCGCTAGCGAGTACGTTAATTGTAACTCATGGTAAGGGTACTGTTTGTTTTTAGGATACAAACTATGCATATTTACAGTTAAAAAAATTACCTCGTAAGGCCCACGTTAGTTCGATAACGAATCTTGTGTCGGTCAACTAAAGTCAAAAGTCACTTTGTTAAATGTCCAAATTTAGGACGCCTTGTTTAAATTCTAAAGGCATTGTCATTGGGCCAGAGGTAACGAATATGTATAAAAATCCACACACGATATATTTCTTTTTCTAAGCACGAAATTCAAATCATACAAAACTAAATTTTCAGCGTTTTTTCAAACGCGAACTGCATATTCCTTTTACATTTATTAAAGTAGACTGCATTTTGCTGATTCAAATATAACTCTGCATTTTGCCTCTCTAGCTTCTGAAAATTCAACAGACCATGCTATTATTATACCTTTAACACTATTTTCTTCAGGTATTCTGATAAATTCAAGTTTATCCATGTATAAACTACCTAAGAAGACAAAAGCACTAAATTAGTGCTTTTGACTTTATTCGTATGATTTACCAAAATGTATACTCTAATTTATAACACAAGATTATACTTAATGGTGCTTTCACTATGGTTTTCATAACTGTCTTATAAGCAAGTAAGTAAACTCTTAATTGAAAAAAAAAAATAGTTTTACAAAAAAAAAACATGCGTTATATCCACAGTATGCACGGACCAATACGTAGGTATATCTCTACCGCCGCGCGGGGTTTTTTGAAACTGTTTGTTTTTACTATCAGTACCTCTATTACAAATTATGTACACAGACTGAGATACTGCGCTTAAGTATAATGAATTAATGATAAATATGCCCATTGAAAAATATATTACAATAATATACTGTCACTACTTTCTTTGTTTTTAGCTTGTAAACATAATCACTATAATTTCTGATTTCGTTATCCTTTACATCCTGTATACCTACCCATATGATTGGTTTTCACACAATTCCGTCCGCGAGATACAAATTATCTGGTCCTCTACTGTTATTGATTGATATTACTAGGTAAAACCATATTACTCTTGACATGTTTTCGTATTCCTAATGCTATAATAGCTCTTATTATCTTGACAGTAATGACAGTTAAACAATACCATAACACGTCAAAAGCAATATTGTTTTATCCAGTACAATAGAGGAGCTGGTTTATATTATAAGTAAAAAAAAACAAAATACGTTATCACTCATCGTCGAATAAATTGCGATAGAAGCCTCCGGGAAGAGTCTTCCATATCTCACACTCTTTGCAAAAGAGTAAAAGATATACTCTGTACACGCTTCATAACACTTAAAGGCTATTCAGCAAGTATAATATCATGAGAGACGGGGAAATAGTCGCAATATCTCCCAGGCTGTTCGCAGCGCTAAATAACAGTATTATTCTGTAAATGGTGCAATCAGTCTTCAGATCATAGTAGAGTTTGCAACAGTATGTCAACGACATACATACATACACATACATAAACTCACGCCTTTATTCCCAGAGTGGGGTAGGCAGAGCTACAGAATTACCAACAACTCTAAAAACTTTTTGATAATTCTGTAACCACATTTTGCACACTTAGGCTAAGATGTTTACCAGTGTATTAGTGACAGGTTGCAAAGCCCGTCGCCTAACAGTACTATACGCCTTTATTCCCTTAGCCTTCTCAACAACACAACGACGACAACAACGACGACACGTATGTACGTATGTCAACGAGTATACCGTAAACGAGGTGAGTAAGGGTTTAGGGGTGAATAGAGATTAAAGGGTAAGTAGGGACACAGCCTAAAATGAGCCATAACTTGCAACAAATAAGAACAAATAATTAGTAACATAATTATGCTTCATTTTAAGCTGTAACCCTACTCCCCCCTTAATCCCTACTTACCCCGTTTTACGGTACACAAGTTTCATTGGGGATCTAGTCTAGACAGTAATTATTGTAGTTTACGTGACGGTTGCGTAATGCCAATTACACACAGTCGCGTGCAATACTTTATACACATAATATACTCGTAAATACTCTAAGATGGGTTCAAAAGCCGAAAGGCAAATGACCAACATTACCTGTGGTGGTAGGTGACAGCGATGACAGCTAGTAGCCTGTAGGCAATGGCCTACAGGCTTTGATTGAAAGTATAATAGAGGACTTATGATATATGTGTGTGGATAGAAACCATTATCTTCTTATCATATCTTTGACCCGAGGAGCTATTGCTTAACGCACTCGTAATCGCAATTGTTCTCATTTTGAAAATCGAAGGCTTGAATGCATACAAAATGAAAACAATTGTTCCGCTTTGAAGCCAATTGAGATTGCGAGTGCGTTAGGCAATAGCGACGCTGGTTATAGTATTGTCAACGTTTTGATAGTTTTTATTTACTTGACAATAATGGCGGCCGAGTTATAAACAATACCATAACACTTCAGAGACAATAATGGTTTTTACCGCCTAAAATAACGGCCTGGTGAGGAAAACTAACTTCAAATCACTTTGTAAAAAAAACTATTTAAGCTGCAACTGTTACAAAGAATTCCCTTCTATTTTCACTAAATATTTAATTACTTCTACTTCATACGCCCGGGAAGTTCATATTTTTATTTATGTAGGTGATAAGGAACAGAGTGTACTTATGTATGTAAACTCTTTATTGCCCATAAACCAAATTACAAGTTCGTACATGAAGTTATGATTAACATGTACAATAGCAAACTTATCACTTTAATCATTCATCGGAAATATACATGATATCAGAAATACCTACTGTCATGTTTTGTTTACTTAATACATTGCATAATCTTAAACGTCACGAAACAACACATTTTGAAAAAAGGGGAAAAGGAAACGTCCTATATATATGTTTTGCACAAGTGCACAAAATTGCTTTTTATTTTACTTGATCACCAAAGTAGGAGGAGAGGTGGAGGTGATGGTTTTTACCTGTATGTAAGTGTGTATGTATTTTAAATTCTTCGTATGTATGGTTCTTCGTTATCTCTTACAGGTTAATCGACAAAAGGTATCGTTAGATTAGTCTTAGCGTCATGAGTGTCTTTGGTTACTTTAATATTAATCAACCATTAATTCTATGTACAAAAATGGTAGATTTAAAAGTTTACAAAATATCTATTTAACATGAAAACTATAACAAAAATTAGAAAGACAAACAAAAACAAACGAAAGAACTTACAAACTTACTTAAACCTACACTAATCTAACAAACTGCTACCAGTGGGCATTATTCCTAAAATGCTGGCAGCATTGCCACGTTGAATGGCAATGCTTAACCTTTGTGCCAAGTACATGGTAAACCGTCATTTTATCGAATTTCACTTCATCGATTGTATCATTGCATCGAATTTCATTTTATCGAACGCTAATTTCTGCTGAAACCATGATGTTTTCAGGATATTTTAAACATCAATTAGGTAGGTTGGGTTAGATTTGTCACTACCACAAAAGAATCAAATGAAAATTCGTTAGTTGCAAGATTTTTAGATAAAATATTAGGTGCCTATTTATCATACATACTCGTAGTCGATCAAGAACTTATAGTCGAGTTTGCAGCTTGTGTTTGCAGCTTGTATATGTGTTATTAATTTAAACTTTTAAAAATCTATATTTGACCAAAACTAGTTTGAGATAGTTCCAATAACCCTGTTACCTCCTTAAGACTCTTCACTGACTCTACAAGATCTCATTTCCTTGAGAGCTCGACTCAAGAGGAGCCCAGCAAAGGCGATTGAAAATATCGCTCTAAAATTCGATTAAAGTACTGAGCAAGACACCGTGAACTAAATTCTATCGGAGAGAAATTTCCGTTTAAATTCTATAATAAAATAAGTTTACACACTACAGTACTCCCAGCTTCTTACAGTTTGGCCGTTCTAAGAGGGCCGATTTGACAGCTGTCATCTGAGTACAAATGAGTTTGAGGTTATATTTTGTACTAAGATGACAGCTGTCAAATCGGCCCTCTTAGAACGGCCAAACTGTAATAGAGTTCGGCTGGCTATCGCTGTCACCCTTGCACTCGCAACTGACAGTACATCTGTCACTCGTGTTTCATACAAAAACGAAGATTGCCGAACTACATTAAGAAAATAAAAGCACTGTACTGAGTTTCGATATTAAGTTGTTTCATATGATTATCTAAATATATTATAGTTTAAGGTTTCTTCACTACATTATTCATATTTTTTCTGATGTCCGATTTATTATAATGTAAATAAAATAAGTATATTTAATAGTTATTATTATTAAATAGTTACATGCCCGTTCAATCATCAATGTGTTCCTTTCCACTATCGCATAACTCCAGCGATATTCAATTTATTTTGTAATCTGACCTGAAAGGGGAAAACTGAAAGTTTATTTTGAGGCTAGTTGAAATTCAAAGCCCCAAGCGCTCTATTTGGAAACTATACGGGGCTTTTTTAATCGTATTAAATGTATGAACCTTTTGACCGAAGTTTCAGTGAAAAATTGAACGCCTAAATTCACCAGTTGGTCTTTTCACATTTTTGGATAAAGCTTTGCTCTAGTCTAGGCGATCGTCCCACTAACAGTTTTCCTCTAAGAGCTTAAATAAACTTTGTCTAGGAATTAAGGGTTTATTTTCAGAATGGGTTTGTAGGGTGAGCAAATTTGAGCAAAAAATATAAATGTGAAAGTACAGCTGGGTGGATCAACTTTTTGTTGTTGTTATTCTGTCCCGTAACCCAGGAGACAACAGTGTAAGAGTTTCTTAGAAAAAAATCTATAATATATACTTCTAGCACACTCAGGAGAAAGGCCATAAATTTTTAGTGGACTTACATCCTTAGAAATCACAGTTTTGAAGAGTGACTCAAGAGACGTCACCATGGCAACGTGCTACAAAGACAAGTTGATTGACCCAGCTACTAAATTATTATAAAATGTGAAAGTCACTCTGCTTGTTTGTTACTCTGTTAAAGCTAACCGCTAACCGATTTTGATAAAATTTGATATGGACATAGCTTTAATCCCGGGAAAAAAATATATATTATACACGGACGGAGTCACGAGACACAGTTATCAACAAACACATAGATTGACAACAACCGACGACATCAAGTACATACTTGAACAGGGGGTTATTATGACATGGCTATGCAGTTCATTTCACGGTGAGCGTAAAGGACAGAGCTATATAAATTATATAGCCCCGTCTGTTCTCTCAGCGTAAACAGAATGGTATAGCTATATCATAATAACCCCCCAGTAGTACATAATTAATTTCTTTGGAAGACAAAATAGTGATCTAATTACAAGTTTGATAACAAAGTACGAGTAGGCTAGAGGGAAACCTACACACGAAAGAAAAGTAAAAGGATATTGGAATAAATACCTTTTCGAAGTCAATTTCGTCTAAGTTCTATTGTTTCATTTTTATCGACTTATTTCTGAAACACGTTGAAATACAGTTTACAAAATCACTCAGTCACATCTGAAATAAATGCAATCAAAATGATACTACGCAATATAAACTACAGGGTGTCATAGATAAATACTATAGTTAGATATTTTAGTTCAGCTTATTTCGGTTCTGTATAAACCCCTTAGCAAATAAAACGTGTTATTTAGATTTTTTTAAAGATTGTGTAATCAAATCGGTTTTTTCTGCTGCAAAATTAAAGCAATATTATTTATTACCATCATAATTTTTTCGTAAAAGGTATACTTTCTTCATTTTGTAGAAATAATCTCACTTAGTTACATTATACAAGTATTAAATTTAAAATTATATGCTTGGTAACTGCAAAAGAAAAATACACATTTTGTTATGAACTTTATTTTCTATGCAATATAATTATGGCCCATTTGACTTGCCAAAATTTTAATACAGATTTTCAAACATTTTCAATTAACTATTTAAAAAAATTAATTTCACATTATTTTTACTAAAAACAGATGCCGGCAAGCAAATTATACAACTATTTCAAATTTCAAGTTGATAGCATTTTTAGTTGCTGAGAAAACCTGCTGGGACATACAGACATACAACGAAGTCTCATTGTAAGGGTTCCTTTTTTACGATTTTAGTACGGAATCCTACCGACTGCGCCAATGTAATGTATGCAAAGTAAAACGCCCTCTATCACGCACTGGCTTTATTCGATTGAGGGTAGGCCAGTTACAAATGTCAGTCTACCGTTCATAACAACTGTGACTTTGGGGTTAGTCATTCTATTTAAACTTAGGAATAGAACATTTAAACATGCTAGATTTTGATATAAACCATCAGAGGTCGTAGACAAGATACTTAACTATAAAATAAACGATTTTTGAAAACTGATAAAATGTGTCAAATTTAACGTTCTCAGAATGCAACTTGTTGACAACCTCATAGATCACTATTAAGTAGACCAGCTATTCTCAAAGTGTGCATGTGGAGCCTTCGGGCGTCGTAAGACCTCTGCAAAGGCTCCGTCAAAGAATCAACTTTTCATTTTCATAAAATGACTAAAATAAAATCAGATTTATTGGGGGCTTCGTAAAATATTCAGTGTTTCAAAAGGGTCCATCGCAAAAAAGTTTGATAACCACTGGATAACACATCTAACTCTTATTACAGTTGGTCAAAGCATCAAATTAATTGCATCCTTTACAATCATTATCATCTCCCCCCCCCCCTACCCCTTAACCCCCGCAAGCCTAATCAACTGTAATCTAATGGATTGCTAACTGATGCGATTAAATATTACAAGGGTCCTCAACCCGAGCACAGCCCGGGTCTCATTTGACGTTGTTGTGGTCTGAGACAGCGGTTGCGGAATATTTAATCTGACTGAGGTCTCTGGGATTGTTGCTTTAAATTGTTTACATCAAAGATTTATGCGACGATTCATTTTACGCCTATGTAAGAGTGAATGGAAACAGAGACTAACAGTTCGCCGGCTGATATTAGCCAGTCAGTTAATTGTTTTAGAACATAAACTATCAGTTTTTCTTATCAAAAAAACAAGATTTATTTATTTCTGAAAGCAATCCGTCAGTATCCAGCATGCAATAATTAAATTTCTAATCTATATTTAATCTAAATTTTTTTCATTTATTTTTCCGCTATGTGTATTATGTAAGTAGTTTACACATATAATATAGTATGTTTGGCCAGCGTGCCGTGAGTCACTGCCGGTACTGGCTGAAAATCAGCGCTGTAGGTGTCTGACACTTCAGCATTTTGCTGAGCCAGTGTCCGTTTCACCGACGCGAGGACACACATTTGCGTGCTATTCCAGTTTCCTTCACTGTTTTGTTGAATCATTTGTATATTTGTGTGTCTTATGGTTGGTGAATAAATGTATTTCTTCTTCTTCTTCTTCTAACCTAATCGAATCTTACAGAAAAGCCCTTTCGGATACCCTTCGACCCTTTAGGATCTATTGTGCAATTAACCTATTATACACTCAGCTGTTTGAATGTGCAGGTTTCGTTATGATGTTTTTCCTTCACCGTAAGAGCATCGGCCTATTTATGTTAGAAAAACTTATTGGTACATGGTGACCTAGGGACTCGAACTCGGTACCTTACGATCACGAGTCGACCCCCTAAGCCACTAGGCCACCGACGTTCTTAATAATTTAAACACAAACTAAACATGATGCTATAAGCTATTTTAGTCGTTAGTGGTGAGTGACCATCTCTGTCGACCGTATTAAAGGAGGAATCCTGGCCGAGGGGTGCCATATCTCGACGATTTCGTGGCCGCTGGCTAGCTGACATCGCGAAAGTGTATTAGTAGTTACTAAATCTTAAGTTATATTTTGTTATGTATGTATGTATTTTGTTATGTATGTTAGTCTGTTAGGTATTTGTGAATATAGACCTTGTTGCCTGAAATAAAATTATTCTATTTTCTTATATTCTACTTAATTGATTGGATAAAGGTTATTTTAAAACAAGTTCTATGTTTCACATCCACGAGAATAACCATCCCTTAATTTAGTTGTTTTCGTGATTCGAATGTTAGCTTAATTTATCATCTGAATATCCGGTCTCTACTAATTACCAATTATTTATATTTAAATCTTGTGTCTCAAATCTTGCTATTTATCATCTCTTGTAAAGTCAATTCAATGAACATAATTATCTAAAGCTGTAATTAAATTAGCAACAAATTATTTAAGCTAAAATCATATTCATGAATAATTGACAAGGCGTCTCCCTCGGGTCGGGCATATGTCAAACGCCACCGGATATACCTGTAAGGCGGGTGCGTGTCTACTCTCATAACTTTTTAAGTCCTATTATCGGAAGTCCGAAAATGTTTCTCATACCATTTTACATCATAATGATCACTCTTCATACTCTTCATATATTTTTTAGTACTAACGATCGGAACTCATAATCATCTGAATTTATAACGCCAATATTAATGAAGCCGTACACTTTTCACAATTTCTTAAATGTCTTACGTTATCAAAAATCTCAAAAAGTAACAGTTTCTTAAAAAATAATGCATTATGAATTGCGATAATTTTGACTTAAAAAGTATGAACAAGTAAAGTATGAGGAAAAAAATTATGAAGAGTGATTATTATGAATACAAATCGGTAGGAAATCAAAAAATAGGAATAAGAATTTTATGTGAGTCAATATGGACCCCTGTAAGGCTAGTCAACTGGCTTAACGGTAACGTAAACGGTTTTCGAATACTGACAAAATACACCCAGGAGAAAATATAACGGGACAGAGTGCGTTTTTCATACTAAAGAGGCTATTTCGAAACCTTGGTTCCTCGCCAGGTGCAGAGTATAATATTACCTTTGGTGCAGAGCATAATATTACCTTGGGGAATTACAATCAATTTTACATAAATAATCCGAAAACTTACAAGACTGCTCCTAACCTACCACCGAACAGCAGTGTTCGCATTGTTGTGTTCCGGTTTGGGGATTAGACAGCCGGTAAAATGATGGCATAGGCATTCCATCTTAGTCCTCAGGGTTGGCAACGCATTTGCAGTCTTAGCAGTCTTTACAGTCTTGTGAATGCGAATGACTATGGGTCACAGTTTCCACTTAACATCAGGTGGCCTGTGTGCTCGTTTTTCTTCTCAATGCCATAAAAAAAAACCTAATAACAACAAATTATATTTTCCAATTTCTTGAAAATCTCTACTTAAATTATTTTGCTAAATAAAAAAATAACCAGGTCACAGAATGACTAAAACAGAATCGTTACAAGTAAATTCTAATTGATGAGAACCGTTTAGTGAGCGAAGGCGTCGCGTTCGTCGAATTGATGCCTCCTCGTAATGAGAATTAATACACCCCGTTTGTAACCATCTGTAAACGCTGGTCTTTGTACTATGAACAGTAGAACTAAAAAGCTAAATAGCTTTCTATGTAGCTTTTTAGTTAATAAAATTAGTTTTCTTCAGGATATGTGTTATTTCGCCGAATTTTCAAAAAATAATAATTACAAGTAGAAGAAACGTTTTTTTTCCACTTATTTTTATTATTATTGATTTTATTTGTACTAAATTGTGACATTCAAATTATAAAATTGTGCTAACATCTAAGTTGATAAGCAAATGTAGTCTACTAATATATACAATAAGGAACTTTTACTATTCTTTTTTGGGAAACCTGAAATAAATATACTTACATATATATTCACTTTTCATGCTCCTAAAATGTTACTTTAGTCTCTGCTTATCGGGACTAAAGCTCCTTATCCTCCTCTAGGCATTAAAGTATTTTTTTTATATACTTTGGAATCCCCCAAACATCCAATACGGTGTTTTTGAATGGAGCATTATCAACATTTTCTGTGATTTTCTATAAACAACTTTTAGGGCATGGAAATAACCTCAAAATGACAACTGTAAAAAATAAAAAAAACACGGAAAAATAATAAAAAAACGATTAAATTTTGTGAAACATGATTAATGATTACGAATATGAATTTATTTAGTTATATTAAGGATGAATTTATTGTATTACCCATGGTCTATTTAGTTTTAAAATTGTTTTCAAGTTTGAATCTATTGGCTTAACATGGAAGCACTTTAAGCGTCAATTTTCAAAAAAAAAAACACGGAACAAATTTGTAAGAAACTTTGTTACAACCAATATAATTGTAATTTTGTATGGAACTGGAATCGATGGAATGGACAGTACGGAACCCGCGGTGCGCGAATGCAACTTGCTATTAGCCGATTATTTCATTCATCATCGTCATATTGTTTTTAATCCTAACAAATTCTAGTCGTTTATTTTAACAATCTTAAATGGGACAGTCATTCTGAAATTCACATTACGGAAAAAATACATGATGATGATGAGCGAAGGTTAAAAAATCCTTTTAAAATAAAGAATAACCTAAATTATTTTGCTATTTTGTTTCATTGCATACTTTCAATAAAATTTTATTTTTACAAACAAAACTTGGAGCGATCACTAATATATGGGAAAAGCATCGATAATTGAGTTACACACATATACACATAATTATACACATAACGATGTAGGCAATCCTTAGCTGTCATTTAATTTTGCCCCGAATATTCCTAGGTCTGAACATCAGCTGACCGCACCTACCGACGCCATTCTTCATCGCAGCCATTTTTAATCGTCTAAATTGGACGTGCCGGTTTGACACCGTCGCGGCTATATTTCAGCTTTGACGCGACCCGGCCGCTGCGTATTTATTAGGCAGACGTGACAAATGGTTTTAATTAAGAAATCACGATTTAATTTGTTTGTGGCTTGTTTTGATAGAGCGTCTGGTGGGTTTCTTCTGACTTATTGTAATAAAAAAATATGACTGCGTTTTTGTTGCTTTAACATAAATACTTATACACAGGTCATAGTGCTGTATTTATTTGACGGTTATTTAATTGATATTTTTATCAATGTTTATAACTCTGACATAATCAGTGAAACCCTGAGCCATTCTTTCTTACTTATTAACTATGTCGTATGTAATAATAACTCCTATTTCCTAGGGCACGCTTCGATGGTGTGGTCATTTGGAAAGGATGGATGAGAGAAGATTGACGAAAGAGATATACAGAGCGAAAGACAGTGGAAGCGTAGGAAGGGGCTGCCATAGGCGAAAATTTTCAAAGAAAAAACGGCGAAATACTGGAAAACATCTTAAGTTCTCGAAACCGACCGACGTGCATATGTGACTCGCTGTATGATTGTGGAAGAAGCGAAAGAGATTTGTCAGGATTGTAGCAGGTGGAAATAAGCGATCTCTCTTTACCGCTCTGGGAAGCAGGTGTGATTTAATGTATGTATGTATGATGCTTTTTTTAATGTAGGTAGTTACCAACTTTAACGATACACATAATATTTATGAAGTTATCATCAATTTGCCTGTTTGCAGGTAGACAGTGGTCAAACCTATTTTGTGTACCAGCATTTGAATTCCAAATCGGGTTTTCAAAGTTTACGTATCCAACTCTGACGCCTGCACGAAAGCCCCGCTAAGCCTGACCTTTATGTTTTTATTTCTGTCCTGTCGTGACAATATGCAAACTACGGCAGCTAGTTGCCAGTCTCACACAGTTTTCCAAAGCAGAGTGCAAACTAGAGGGTTTCGTTTGATGTGGTCTGGTGGGGGAACTTTTAAAACTAGCGTTAAGCTAGGTTTATTTATTTAACGTGTACACTAAAAACATAGCAACAGATTTAATTTCCATGAGCTGTATTTAATATCAATACAAGGATTTACAAACTCACACGCACGTTTGCACTACACATAACGAATTCAAATACACGCAAAGGTAATTAAAGCTATAAAATACGTATCATCCTGTATGTAACAGCCAAAGACTTTTTGAGACTGTGACCCAGCTTAGGTCCAAAGTCAATGTGGCATTCTACAGTTACAAAGTTACAAATGACTTGACATCTCTAATGACACTGACGACTTCAAGCAATTAATTTTTCCAAATTGATCAGAAATTTACGTTCGTGCCCATACGTCCTTTAGCTCTACTGCAACGCACACATTTTTTTTTATTTTTCTACCTTTATACTAATTTAGCTATTTAGTTTTAAGTTAAGAGTTCATTGTTGTTTTATTTTATTTTTACCGAATAAATGCAGCAACACAAACACAACCCTTAAAAACTGTTTTCAAACTTTGTTCGATAGAGTCCCCAGCTTTGAAACCGGACGCCGGACGCACAGATTACAGGATATGGCCGGACGTTTTAGACTCAAGTACTCAACATTAAATCTATTCGCCGCGACCAAGACCGAGGGGAGGGGCTTTAAACTTAGAATTATGCTTCCGCACGTTTGTTCAAGTTAGGTGCATTGTTTTAAGCCGTCTATAAATACTTATAGACCAGGGTAGAAGCCTTTAAAAATAATAAAAAGTGAAAAAAAATAATAGTAGGATGAAACCCATTGGAAAAGGAGGAGAATATTATAAAAATAAAAGGAAAAATAATTTACGGGCGATCTGAGGTCGGGAAGGGGGTGGGGGTGAGTTTTTAAGGGTAAAAAACGGTTTTTCTCGTTTTCCGGCAAAACTAAAAGTCCTATCGAAAAAAATCAAATAGCAAAGTTGTAGGTAATAAAAAGATCTAAAACTTTTGTATTTACACTTTTTTCACATAACCTCAAAATTTATGTGAAAAATCCAAAAAACCAAGTTTTTGGTTTTTTATTTTTATCTTTTACAAACATTATTTTCTTTTAACGAAATTTGGTGAAAACTTACCTTTTTATGTCCCAAATACGCTGTAATTTATTTGATTAAAAATATTTATTTTTTCACCTTATTTTGAATTAATATCGAAAAAACACCCTAATTTTCAATCGAAAATTCACCCGTCAAAATATCAGCGTTTTTCAAAAAGTTGGTATGGTTTCTGTTCGTTGAAATCTCTACTTTCCGATGGTGAAAAAAAATATATATGTTACTACAGTAAATCTTCTCAGAAAATGCAATCATCCATACTGATAATCTGAAAAGACAAAATCGAATTAATAATGCCTTCACTATTTTATCGTGAATAAACTCCCATGAAAAAAAAAAAATTAAAGAAATAAATGTCAAAATGTATAAAAAATATATTATTATTATAAATCTATTAAAAATGTATAAAATATATATGGAAATCGGCCAAAAGTTTGTCATTAAAAATATATCGAATACTGGTTAGGCTAACGGTTGTAACAGCTGCTACGAAATATATAGTAGGTATATAAAAGTAGGTATGTATGTAGTACGACCCAGACCCGCCTAGCCTCTTCCCCACTTCTCCACGAAATACCTTTTGATGGGCTACAATTTTTCGTAGGTCACTCAGGTATATCTACTCAGCGGGCCTAGTATGGCTGCGTCTATATCGCGTGTTAACTGTGGATAAGACATCCGTCACTTGTTGACACGTGTACTTATTCACCTGTCAGAAAGTGACGGATGCCTTATCCAAAATTTATCACGCGATAAACGCAGCCATATTAGGCCCCCAGGTATATATAATTTATCTTAAAATAGTTATAAATAGGCATCTACGCATATAATATATTTATTATTATATATATATACACGGTATTTCGTGGAGAAGTGGGGAAGGGGCTAGGCGGGTCTGGGTCTTACTACATACATACCTACTATTATATACTATATATTTCGTAGCAGCTGTTACAACCGTTAGCCTAACCAGTATTCGATATATTTTTAATAACAAACTTTTGGCCGATTTCCATATATATTTTATACATTTTTAATAGATTTATAATAATAATATATTTTTTATACATTTTGACATTTATTTCTTTAATATTTTTTTTTTCATGGGAGTTTATTCACGATAAAATAGTGAAGGCATTATTAATTCGATTTTGTCTTTTCAGATTATCAGTATGGATGATTGCATTTTCTGAGAAGATTTACTGTAGTAACATATATATTTTTTTTCACCATCGTAAAGTAGAGATTTCAACGAACAGAAACCATACCAACTTTTTGAAAAAAGCTGATATTTTGACGGGTGAATTTTCGATTGAAAATTAGGGTGTTTTTTCGATATTAATTCAAAATAAGGTGAAAAAATAAATATTTTTAATCAAATAAATTACAGCGTATTTGGGACATAAAAAGGTAAGTTTTCACCAAATTTCGTTAAAAAAAAATAATGTTTGTAAAAGATAAAAATAAAAAACCAAAAACTTGGTTTTTTGGATTTTTCACATAAATTTTGAGGTTATGTGAAAAAAGTGTAAATACAAAAGTTTTAGATCTTTTTATTACCTACAACTTTGCTATTTGATTTTTTTCGATAGGACTTTTAGTTTTGCCGGAAATCGAGAAAAACCGTTTTTTACCCTTAAAAACTCACCCCCACCCCCTTCCCGACCTCAGATCGCCCGTAAATTATTTTTCCTTTTATTTTTATAATATTCTCCTCCTTTTCTAATGGGTTTCATCCTACTATTATTTTTTTTGGTTTTAAAAATTATCGACCCTGGTCTATTAAGGATGAGAGTTGCATAATGAAACTGAGTTTCGAGTGTTCTCTGCGCTAAGTACATTTTTACGTGGCAATTGTTCAAAATGGTACAAATTTAAAAAAACGCGAATCATTATACGAAACCAAACAGCAGTGCCAAATGCATCGAAGACGAAAATTAGACTAACAGTAACAGTCTCTTTCAAGAGACTTAGAGCCGTATTAATAAACTAATCTCAACTCTAATGCTCGTCTCGAGATGCGTCAAAAATGACAGTGTTCTATGCTTTGACGTTTACTTTGACGTATGTTGAGACGGGCGTCTCAGCCAAGATGAGTCTATTAATACGGGCCTTAAACTTGTCATAGACAATCACTTTTTAGGATTCCGTAGTCAACAAGAAACCCCTGTTTAGCCATGTCCAGATGGACATGACGGATAGATATCCGTCTGACCCTCTGTCCATATGTCCGCGGTTGAACTTTTGACAAAGCTGTAATTTGGCATACCTAGTAATAGATTTTTATTACGCTGACAAAGATGTACTATAAAAACTTGAAAAAAAGCACAAGTGAAGCAAGTTTTTTTTAAATTATGACATAGCTATTACAATCATTATGAACATGTTCTTATTCAGTTTTAGATTCAGGAAATATTGACCTTGAAATGTGGAATTTTCGATAGGCTTACGTGGATGTGCGTTTGTTTTAACTGACACAAGATGTGGGCAAGTTCCGCTGTCGCGCTGGTCCGCCCACGGATTTTCGACTTTCCCAGGGGAAATCATTATTTTCCTGGGATAAAAAGGCCCACCCGTTGCCGTTAGTGAAAGGTAACATTTACTTATCGGATCAGAAGACGTAATGTTTAATTAAGTGGACCAAAATGATGCACAAAGGATCTCCTCAGCCGCATTATTAATTAAATGTAATTAATAATGTCATTACTAAATCGATAAAGAGGAAAAAACATATTATGTACAGTCGCGGAATTTGATTCAAGTCAATTTGCCGGGTTATACATTGTCCACGTGTCATTAGTCGTGTCACGACGGAAATGTATAACACTGCTAGACAATCTATTTCCTTGACTATATACATGGAGGACCGGATCCTTATTAGAAAGAATTACCATTTTCGTTATTACGACTAGCAGAAGAAGTTTCTGTTCCATACCCAGGAAGAAATCATTATGGGATACCTTTTTTCAGGATAACATTTTGTGTCGTTGTTGATGGTATTTAAAAGTACTTCCTTATTTAAAACGAGAGTATCCATTTCGTTTTATCTTTGCGTGTCAAAAAAATCGTAACTGTATATGCATTAATTATTTATTAAATACTCTTATATAAAAAAAACAACTTTCAAGCTCAACAGTAAAAACATCTACGCCGGTTGTGCAAACTGTGGTTGTAGGATTAACAACAAGTTGTTAGAGTTGTTGGTAACTCTGTAACTCTGCCCACCCCACTGTGGGATGAAGGCGTGACAGTATGTATGTATGCATGTAAAACCGTGACATTGGAACCCCTTATTTAAGAACTAATTAATATATCTTACATAACCTACCCGATTTCAAACGACTTCAAAAAAAAGAGGGAGGTTCTCAAGTCAACGCGTATGTATAAGTATATATTTATTTGTGTATTTTTATGTATGATCACGCATAACTTACAGAGTGGTCCGATTTCAAAAAGTGAAGTCGGCGACTCACAATATTTTACCCAAAAGCTGTCTGACAAGCTGTCTGAGTTGGACTGACCTATACCTACCATTTTTATGTATTTTTGCGTTTTTTGAGGGCTGTTTTCTTTTTTTAAAACGTTTATTTTTATCAAATATAACTGTATCTAAATCGGTCCATCCATTCGGATGCACACACAATAAACATTGCACCCTTCTGTTTGCAGGTGTCCAAATAAACTTTATCTTACTTCTTAAACTTATAGGTAAGAATCTCTGTTAACAGACAACCACCCGCGTCAACAGTATCCATTCTACTCCAACTTGCAACAGTTACCTCATGAAATATTCAAGACCTGCATATCTACTGGTTGGAGCTCACCCTGATTGCATTTGTGTTGCTCTTGCGAGTTGCAAGCATTCGGAAATATTCCGCTGAAGTTTGAGATGCATTTGGAAGTTTGCTAGACGTGTATGCTTAAAGTGTTTGCTTGTAGAACGGTTTAAAATAGAATTTATCGATGCTCACGACTTTTCACTTGAAAATCGTCGAACTCGTTACATTTTTGGGGTTCCGTAGCCAAACTGGGAAAAACGGAACCCTAATAGTTTTGTCATGTTCGTCCGTCACAGACATTTTATCAAAACGTAGGTACAAGATGTACTTCGATCAAATTTGGATTATAGGTGTCTTGGTGACGGTCACGAGCGTTAATTTGTGACCCATTTCAAGAAAAATATGCTTGAAGTCGTCAATGTCATTAGAGATGTCAAGTAATTTGTAACTTTTAGGAAATTCAATCTTATTGTTTTTAGAATGTCAGATTGACTTTGGACCTAAGGTGGGTACCAAATTAAATCTATTGACTGTACCTAGCTCCTACAAAACCACCCCTAGTTCAGTAGATAAATAACAAAAATAAATATTTCTAGGGGGCAATCATACATGAGAAGCGGTTTTTCAGGGGGCCTAGTATGGCTGCGTCTATATCGCGTATCAAATGTGGATAAACCATCTGTCACTCTTGTACTTACGTGTCAGAATGTGACGGATGCCTTATCCACACTTTGTCACGTAATAAACGCAGCCATATTAGGCCCACAGAGGTTCAACAGTGGACTGCTAGTCTATAATTATGTTGCCCTTTACAACTTCACCTTTAAAAAAAACGCTTGTCTAAATATTTGTTTTCCAACCTCGTTATTTCTGTAAAAGTATCAAATGTTACCCGTATTATTAAAGCGGGTTTTTTTTTCAAACCCCATTGCCTTCTCATAACGAAGTCGGCGGTAAAAATCCATCGAATCCTAAAATTAACGGTTTGTGTAACCTCTGTAAATATAGCTTGAATGGCTTTAATGCCTTTGTACTTCTTATCGGACGGGGCCAGCGAAGTAGTGATATACCGTGGAAACGGTTGACTGTATTTTTTTTCCCACTCTGATGCCAGGGCTTGTATTTACTTAGGCGTCGTTCTCTCTCGTTCGTGAGTTCGTCGACGGATATATAGGTGCTTGTAAAGTCGTACTTATATGCCGCCCAAACTAATTTGTAGTCACCAGATATTTTTACATTACATTTATTTATATAAGTCCCGTGTAGTTGCCGGGTTAGAATAGTGCCACTCCATGTCTTCCCGTGGATGTCGTAAGAGGTGACTAAGGGAATAAAGGCTTTTAGTACTGTTAGGCGATTGGGCTTGCAACCTGTCACTAATACACTGGTAAATAATCACAAAAAAATATTTAGATTTTAACATTTCTTAAAGTTTTTTTTTTCAAACCAAAACCGATTTAGATTTGGCTTTTATTTTTACTGAGCAAGTTTTATTTAATGCTAAGATATCCAAGAAAAATCAGAGCAATACATAAATGAATTTAATTTAGCAAATTCTTTGATTCTATGTGGTGAGACATAAATAAAACAAGAGGAACGTGATTGATCCCTTAATTCTGTAACAAGATTGATTCATTTGAGAGTTATCGGTGCGTTTCCTTCCGGTTACAGTAATTTAGAGAGACTGAAAAAGAAATATCGTGCAGTAGATGTTTGTAAGCTAGTGAGCCACAGGGCACAATTTGATGTCGTACCTCTAAATACAGGGTGTTATTCTCTCAAAAACAACGGACGGTCGGACGGAGGAGCGAAATCGCAGCGGCGAATTTAAGTAGTCCCGTCAGAGCGAACAAAACACATTTAAGCGCGAGATTTTCAATTAAGCAGCCTTAAGCTGGGTACAGATTATGCGCGGCAGCCGCGCGAGCCAGTGTTCGCGTGAACATTGGCTCGCGCGGCAAAATAGTACATTGTGTATTAAGGGTGGTAAAGAAAGAATTACAAACGAGAGTCTGTTAGAAGCCCGAAGCCGAAGGCTGAGGGCTTTAATGACTCGAGCTTTGTATTTCCTTTACCACCCGTGTAACATACAATGTTTTTCATCACTATTGCGAGGAAATGAAATAAAATCAGAAAAAAGATCATATTTTTAACTTATTAGCGGCAGACTACATCATTGTCTGTGACTTACCACAGATAATGTCAAACGTGTTCGGAGTCCGATTCTAGTGAGATATGAGATCAATAGTTTATTATGCGAGATTGTTAGGAAATAGTATTCAACTGACATTTCATCTCGAATGAAACTTCATATCGAATGGCACAAGAATTGGGGTCCTGACATATTGTGATAGTTTGAGTCCACGTATAATATAAAAAAAAAGCTATTACGCACGTTAAGGGCGTAATGGTAAAAAAAAGGCCCGCGGGTATTATTTTGGATTTACGGTCGATTTTTCTAGCATGTTAGGACACTATTTACGAGCAAGTGTGATGAAAATATATTTAAATCATAAAACCGTCCAAACTGCGCGCGCGGCAGCGACTGAAGCTTCTTTGATGCGGGCTCAAAAACCGACAGCGCTCTAATCGCCGCGCGGCACGTTCGAGCGCGGCAATGTTCGAGCTGCCGCACGGGGAAACCCCGTCTACATTGCGCGACAAATGTTCTAAATTTAGGACGTTGGGCCTTACGAGGATAAGTACAGTATTTTCATTAGAACTCTTTTCTAAGCCAATATCACCTGGGATGTTTTTTTAATTAAGTTATATTATATTATATTCGGGATGTAAGATTTCTTGGATGTTTTCAGAAACATTTAAATCGGTACACCATTCAAATGCTTTTGCGGAAAAATTTGTATCATTAAAAAAGTCTATGGTATTGTGTACATTTTTATTTTTGATATTTATTTAATTCTCTATAGAACTTTTTAATAATTTTTTTAAATGATTCTGAATCGATGTGCAAGTTGCAAAGAAAAGAAAAACTGACAAAATATTTATTATTATATTACAAAACTTATAAAAATATTGTTACACTAAGGGCCTGTTTCACAATCGACAAGTAAATTTATCTGCCATATAAAGTTAGCTCTCTCTTTGTCTATTTTCAAGTGTAAGAAAGAGAAAGGGCTAAATTTATCTGTCAAATACGCTTTACTTGCCGATTGTGAAACAGGCTGTAAGGGTTTAACACTGATATAAATAAATGCCCTTACTTATAAACGTGGAGTAACCGTGGGGTAGCTAAACTATGCTTTGCCCTTATCTGTCAAAACCAAATGTCACAATCATCACTACATAGTATAAAACAAAGTCGCTTCCCGCTGTCTGTCCCTATGTATGCTTAGATCTTTGAAACTACGCAACGGATTTTGATGCGGTTTTTTTTAATAAATAGAGTGATTCAAGAGGAAGGTTTTGTATAATAAACTCTGTTTTATGTTACGGGTGTTACAGAAAACTCACATAAACCGAAGCGAAGCGAGGGCGGGTCGCTAGTGACAGATACAACAACAAGCACAAGCATGGTTTAACTACCTACCCCACGGTTATTCCACGTTTATAAGGAAGGACAAAAGGCTATAAATACAGATCGGAGCATCTACCAAAAGTTTGCTACGTACTCCTAAAGTTAAATTAACGTCATTTTGGATTTAATTAACTGACGATCATGCAAAACTGCTATATTTTTTGAACGTGCTTATATCCGGTGCGTTTGTACCTAAATACTAACGCATTTGGGAAGTATTTTAGAAGTTAATGTGGAGACTTCACACATTTAATCATGTAATTAGGGAAGTATATAAGTAGGTACGTTAATATTTAATACAGTCCAGTAAAATATAAAGTCTCCTTCAGCGGCAACACGGATTAACCCTGCCCCAACCCTGATTAACTGATCTCTAGCTATAAGTTAGCAAAACTTAGAAACAAAAAGAAGGAAATTAGTTATAGAAAATCAGAATAGTTATTACTTCCCAGACGAGCAAAACAATAGCTACCTATAACATAGTGTTTATCACATTGCGATTAAAATATCTCATTTCTCTCTATAATATAGTGGTAACTGTGGTCTCATTTGTACCAATTCTTCACCATCTGGTCTATTTATCAGGTCTCTAGAACCTGGTTTATATATCGTTCCATGACTTTGTTCCATTTCGTAAGCAGCGGGTTTTTGGTACATTTCGGACGCATCGGGTTTTTGGTACATTTCGTGAGCAGGGGGTTTTCGGTACATTTCTTGAACAGGGGGTTTTTGGTACATTTCGTGAACAGGGGGTTTTTGGTACATTTCTTGAACAGGGGGTTTTTGGTATATCTCTTGAGCAGGGGGTTGTTGGTATATTTCTTGAGCTGGGGGTTCTTGGTTCATTTCTTGAGCACCTTGTCTTTGGTTCATTTCGTACGCAGGTCCTCCTCGTTCATTAGCAGCGGGTCTAAAAATAGATCATTGCGAGTATAAATATTAGAAAGAAAGAAAAAAAAATATTCAGCACATGGCAACATACATCAAACTTAAAAAGGTCAAAAAAATATACATCCAAAAGTAGTTATTTCAACAATTCATATTTTAATGTGTGTGTGTGTAAAGGGGCCAGCAATAATGGTTATAAAAATAAATAATTTTTCACTTCTCATACTCTTAAAACGTTACTTTAGTCTCTGCACATCTGAACTAAAACTCTTTATTAATCTCTAGGGACTAAAGTAATTTTGTTATTTTTTTTGAAAACTCTTAAACAGCCAATCACGGTGTTTGTGAATGGAGGATTATCGCCATTTTCAGTGATTATGACTGTAGGTATGGGTAATTTTTTGACCATGGAAACGCGGTTGTTTTTTTTTGTAAGAAACTTTTTTATAATCAATATTGTAATTTTGTATATGTAGAACGTCGTTTTTTTCCTCACATTCAAAGTGAAAAGTAGAGTGTGTTACGTAAGACTAAACAACCATAATGACACTCGAACTATAGCCACCCGCGCTCCGCTTGGGTCGCTAACCATCTCGTGTCATTATGGCTTGTTTTGGTCCCTTGTTGAACAATCTACTAACGTGTTTGTAACTATCGGAGAAAAATACCTAAATAATCAAAAACTAATAGGAATACATAGTCCGCAGTCTAGTGCGTCCATGACGTGATGATGATGACGTAACTACAGCATTCCTCAGGATGGACATGAACTCGCGCGTATCTTGTAATTTGTCCCGGTCAGAGCAGTACGTGTATAGTAAGTAGATACGGAACTCCTTACGTCGTTGCTTATATTATGTTATGCAGCGTCGAATTAAAAAGGGAATCAATTGATCTTAAGTGTTACTCGTAAGACTGCGCCGAGCGTCCGCCGGATGTATAGTGGCGCCCTCATTACTTTTATTGTGTGTGTTTGTTAAGTATATTCTAAAAAATTGGATTAAATGTTTTTGTACTACAAATAAAAATACAACTTAACTTACAACTCATATAGTTTAATAACAATTCACCTTCGAGTCATTAACTTAACGGAAAAAAGTGACCACCTTAACTACTCAAAGGATAATTGTTATTAAAGTTTGTTACATATCCCATAAATTGTGTTTTTACTTGCACTACAAAAACATTTCGTCTGATTCCAAGGAAATTCTTTAGTTTATTGGAAAACACAATAATAGTAATGAGGGCGCCACTGGACGCTCGGCGTTTGCTCGGCGCAGTCTTAAGTGTAAGTAGTGTTAAAAATGAGTATACCCATCAGGATGGTCGGCCCAGGAGACCTCTCTCCTCATCAGCGTGTAGCCTAGCTTCTCGGGTGGGAGGTCGCACAATCTGCGCCCAGTGGGTGTTGGAGTCTCCCTACAGAATACATACATAACATTAGAAAATGCGCTGAGCCCATTCACCAGTAGTAGTGTCCCTGCCCAAGCAGCATTTTTGTGTGATATTGAGCCTCGTATTTATCTTTGTAAGGGCAAATTGCACAGAAAAATTTAACACTGGGTTAGTAAACGTCAGATTCATTCTTATCCTTCGTTTTCTTAAACTGACCTTTTAACTCGAGTTATTGTCTTAACCCAGTGTAATAGGAAAACACAATAATAGTAATGAGGGCGCCACTGGGCGCTCGGTGTTTGCTCGGGGCAGTCTTAAATTATACATTCGATCAAATAAGTGTCAGTGTAAATTCATGGTTTGGGTTTTGGACGATGAGTATTAGTTCTGTATTTTGTTGTATGACTTTTAGATTTACACGATGCAATTGAGGAAGGCACTGTTGCACCAAGTGCTGGTGAACAGGAACGGCCCGATGCAGTCGGACGTGCCGTTGATGCGGAATACTGACGCGACGCCGATGAGGACCTCGTGCGCCCCCACCCAGGTCACAAGGGGGCCGCCATGATCGTTCTAAACAAAAATGTAAGGTCAGTCAATCCTTATATGACCTATAAAGCTAGCTAGGGTTCAAATCCACACTATGGACATAGATATTTCTGTGATGAGCCTAAGTACTTCTTCTAGAGATATAGATGTTTTCTATCTATTTAAGTATGTATTTCTCTATATATAGCTAAGTTAGTTTATCGTTGTCTAGGACCCCTAGTACAAGCCTAGAGCTTAGTTTGGGACTAGGTCAATTTGAGTGAGATTGTCCCCTGATAGGTATTTATTAAGACTGCACCGAGCAAACGTCGCGCGTCCAGTGGCGCCCTCATTACTATTATTGTGTTTTCTAATTAACTAAAGAATTTCATTGCAATCAGATGATACGTTTTTGTAGCGCAAGTAAAAACACAATTTATGGGATACGTAACAAACTTTAATAACAATTTTATTACCCTTTGAGTGGTCAGCTAAACGGGAAAAGGTGCCCACTTTTCTCCGTTAAGTTGATAACTCGAAGGTGAGTAGTTATTAAACTACGTGATATACCCAAAAAGTTGTGTTTTCATGTGTAGTACAAAAACCTACCGACCAATTTCAAGAAAATACTTTAGTTCATTAGAAAACACGAAAATAGTAACCACGCCACTGGACATCTGGCGTTCGCTCAGCGTAGTCTTAAACTATCTGAGTTCATGAATACTGACATTGAGATAGATAGTACCTAGCTAAAATAATCAAGAAACATTATCATGATAAATAAACTGTCCTAACTATTTGTGCGATTAAATACTGTCCTAGCATTACTATTTAAAACGATAGGTACTCGTCAAATTACTTGGCACAGATGTATCCTAGGACAAGTTAAGCTGATTTAACCCGGTAGCCATCCGCCGGCCCCTGGGGGTAGGGAGGGGGGTATTGAAAGTTACACGTCGGCGCGCATCAGATAAAAATTAAATCGGCTTCAGTCTACCTATCACCTCGAGTGTGGTGTCTTTTCCTGATAAACTATTATAAAACTATTATAAGCAATCAAATCAAATCATTTATTTGTGTTACACAGGTTGGTTACATACAGTAATCAGTAAACAACAATGATCGGAATAGGTAGAGCTAATTTGCCAAAACTTAATGCACCTTCATTCAATAATTTATTCCCATTTCGCTCACGCATGAATGAATATGCGTCAAGTTTAGGCAAATTAGCTCTACCTATTCCGATCTCTGATTATAAGTTTCACAACATCAGCTTATCTTTTTTGTTTCAACGCACAACATTTTTATACCCTCTCCCTATCTCCCAGGGGGTGGCTGATGGCTACCGGGCTAAATCAGAAAAGGACAGAGCTATATAACTGCCATAGCTTTGTCCCTTACACTCACCGTAAAATGAACTGCATAGTTATGTCATAATAACCCCTCAGTTTGTCCTAGTATACATCTGTGTCTAGTGAAATCATCCGATGTCAAACTTTTGACCTTTGTTGATTACCACCCGTAACATTTATTTTTCGTAAGTAGTTGTATTATATATGTTGACAAAATTATGCTGCTGCTGTGATCTGTATTTAATTGCGATTGAACTGTATTAAATTCTTATAATTTAACCGCTTTTTTTATAAACACCTGCTAAAGAGGGCTGTGTGCAATTGGTTAAAACAAGCCTAATATTAGGTAAACTATTTAGTTTATTACAAAACACAACAGCAGTAATGAGGGCGTTATTGTCTCAACCAGAATACATACGTGGACATTGGTAATATTTTCTTGATGAAATATTTTACAAAAAATGATTTTAAAAACTATTTGAATACTTTAATTATGGAATATTTAAGTATGTTCTTGATTTATGATAAAACCGTATTGCTAACATATTACGTTAGTGACTCCGATATTCAAAATAACCTAAAAACATTGGTCCCGATCGCTTCCTCTTGCTTTACAACAAAGCAAGATTGTTTAAGACAACTTAGCAATATAGCGTTTACATTGTTTAAGCCCATGCATAATCACCTGACAGATACCATTTCTTCTTGAAACTGACTGATCGTAATCTCCATCTCGTGTTCTTAAATTCGCAGGAACATGTATAGGTTTTCCCATTCTCATTGCGTATTCATAATCATCACACTATGAGGAAAGAGAGTGTTAGAGTACATATAAATTTTACGGCATGACTAAAAACTAGTCAAGTACAAGTCGGACCCGCGCCCCGAGGGTTCCGCCGCACAGCAGGTATTAAATTCCGATTTGAATTCGATTTCAAATCGTATCACCGCGAGCTCAACCCAACTCTCACTAGGCCATTTTAGTGTTTGCTGTTTTTCCTCAGGATTTGTTTTATAATATAACCATACCAAATTTCACGAAAAAAACTTTTTGATAATTCTGTAACCACATTTTGCACACTAAGGCGAAGATGTTTACCAGTGTATTAGTGACAGGTTGCAAGCCCATCGCCTAACAGTACTACACGCCTTTATTACCTTAGTCGGCTTTTACGACATCGTTTCTTCCTATCCTCTTTATTAATTAAAAAAAAAAAACAGCGCGATGTTTTCAGTCGTTCTAGACAAAAAGGGTCATGACAGTCAGACGAACGGGGGGCGAACACGGAGGATGGGACGGACGCCGTTATAATTAGGATTAGGACTTTTGGTGGCATATCGCAGTTCTAGAATCCACGGAGTCGCTATTTCATAATACAGTCATAATATTTCAGAATGCATTCATTCGTTAAATCGCTAAACCAGGTAAAATATTTTATTTATAAGAGATGTTATCTCCGCTGTGAAAGTGTTACAAACGAACAAAATATTAGTCGCTACCTATGGATAAAACTAACTCAGAATGCATTTGGATTTATTTTGAAATATAGCAATACTAAAAGCCAAAATCAAAGTGGCTTGTCACTACATAGTATAAAACAAAGTCGCTTTCCGCTGTCTGTCCCTATGTATGCTTAGATCTTTAAAACTACGCAGCGGATTTTAATGCGGTTTTTATTAATAGATAGAGTGTTTCAAGAGGAAGGTTTTTATGTATAATAAATCCTGTTTCATGTACGGGTGTTACAGAAAACTCACATAAACCGAAGCGAAGCGAAGGCGGGTCGCTAGTTCATAATAATTAGGAAATAGCGACTCCATGGATTCTAGAACCACAATAACCACCAAAAGTCCCGTTATAATCCCACTCACTACAACGTCAAGTCAGGAAGCACTTACCACTTTGCTACCCCTAAGATATCCGGTATCGCCACACCCTTCTTTGAGGTCATCAACATTAGTCCTCTTGATCAAGTTCCCCCGCACGTCAATGTTGCCTTCGTTCAAGGTGCAGATCATGTAGGAGTCGATGACCTTCAGCAGCATTGGATATTTAGGCCCGTAGTCTAGCTTGCATTGTGTTTTGTTTTGGATACGCACGGCACTGCCACGGAGTTCGTTCTGATTGTAGTCATTTGTGTCATCGACCTGAAACCAATATCGGCGTTCGTTATCGTTATACAAAATGTATAGGATTGACGTAAGCTGTCAGACGGTCGGACGTCGAGCGCGTACCTACGTCAATTCCATACATCTTGTCAGTTTTCGAAAAATCGTTAACATAAGGTAATAAAGGCGTGTAGTACTGTTAAGCGATGGGCTTGCAACCTGTCACTAATACACTGCTAAACATCTTCGCCTAAGTGTGCAAAATGTGGTTACAGAATTATCAAAAAGTTTTTATAGTTGTTGGAAATTCTGTAGCTCTGCCACCCCACTCTGGGAATAAAGGCGTGAGTTTATGTATGTATGTATGTTAACATTAGCGTTAAGCAATTTGTCTAGCCTCACAGAGGCGCTATAGACTAAATGCATTTGGCATTAGTTATCGTTATCCAAATTGTATAGGATTCACGATAGCTGTCAGACGGTCGCGTCGAGCCCTACATGAGTTCAGTTTTCGAAAATCATTTACGTTAGCGTTAAACAACTAGTCGATCCTCACAGGATAGAGTGAAAATAACTTTGTTTCCGATTCGATCCCGGAGTTTGATTTGTTCCCGATTCGACATATTCTTACTTGGTAATTTTCCCAATTCGACATTTTCCCAACTGGTCATACTCCCAACTCGTCACATTCCCGATGCGTTATATTCCTAACTCGTCATACCATGTACATTTTAATGCACAAACTTGTAATAGAAATCCTTCGTGGTAAATGATAAGAACCTCCTTAGATAATTAATAGATGAATGTTACTTGTCTCTATCAATCATCTAATATCATTGTCACTTTGTTATTTATATATTGTATCATACAATATCATTTTAATCAGAGAAGATGGCCTTGCAGACTTGTAATAATGGTACGGACGAAGAAATAGAATAGTAGAATCTGTCGTAATGGTTACTTATTAAATCTTGTAAGCACGTGTTCGCGATTTCACTTGACTGTACTATGACGACTTAGGAATATGACGAGTTGGGAGTATGACCAGTTGGGAAATGTCGAGTTGGGAATATAACCAATTAGGAATATGACGAGTCGGGAATATGACCAGTTGAGAAATGTCGAGTTGGGAATAGAATAGAATAGAATAGAATATATTTTATTTGTAAATCACAGGTATTAAATTAGGTCTTAAATCTAGGAATACAGATCTCTGTGTTTTGCCTGTTGGCGTACAAATGTTCATTAAATTAACTAAAATTAACTAAAATTACATTACATTACATGAATAAAAATACGTACTTAGTGTCAGATACAATTTCCTAAATGTCGTCGTGGGAATATGACCAATTAGGAATATGACCAATCTAAATATATAAAAGGAGAAACTGACTGACTGAATGACATATCAACGCACAGCCTAAACGGCTAAACGTAGGCACTTGAAATTTGGAAGGGACGTAGCTTAGGTGCCGTAGAGGTGCACTAAGAAGGGAATTCCCGAAATTCCCACGGGAACGGGAATTAGCGGGAAAATTTGCCCAACGAAGTGGACACGGGAACAGCTAGTTAGGAATATGACGAGTCGGGAACAAATCGTTTCAAACGTAAACTCAAATGCATAATTAGTATATATAAAAAATAAATTACCGCCCTCCATTTTGCCGGGTGCCCCCAACCGTATACGATGCAATCCTGGCCAGGCTCCTGATATTTCTTCTCGTAGTTAATCGTTATTCTGTTCGGAATGTATGAGCAAACAGTCAAATAAGTTTGGTCTTTAAAATCGAAAGGAGACTCCACTTTAGCAACCGCTACGTCGATCCTCGCCCATTTCTCGATGGCGGGGTAACTAAATTCATATGCTGGAGATAAAACAACATGATTAAGGGCAAGTGGAATGAAGTGGTCTCTGCCTACCCCTCTGGGAAACAGGCGTGATTTAATGTATGTATGTATGTATGATTAAGGGCCGTACTAAAAAACTAATCTCAACTCTAATGCTCGTCACGAGATGCGTCAAAATTACAGTGTTCTATGGTTTGACGTTTACTTTGACGCATCTTGTGACGGGCATCTCAGCCAGATGAGTTTATTAATACGGCTTTAAGATTCGTTAAATATGTCCGACTGCCTGTATGTATATCATCACGTTTTTTGGACAAGGATTAAAACGGGGATGGTAACATCTTAGTTTTTACTGATATATAAAATATTATAAATAAAAATTAAAGAAAACTACGTAATTAATTTATCTTAATCGTAGTTTTCATAAAAATATCCTCAAAAGGAGGTTTTCTCTCAATTCGTTTATTATTATGTATTTTCAGAGTATTTGTAATCATTTCTTAGCATTGCATCTGCCTCGGCAGACACGGGATTGCCTGACTTGTATTTTAGCAGGCCTCGCCAAAACTCGGCCCGCTAACCACCTTGTCATGCAATCCCCTGCTTTACTATCAAAGCAGCACTTTGCTTATCGGAACAATCTTGACTCATGTTTATGTTTTAATGAGATCTTTTTGTAAAGTCTTACCTTTCGGCGTACATACAAATATAACTTTCTTTTTTTTGCGTTTTGTGCATTCGTCCGTGTTAAGGTCCTCGGACTTGACGTACTTCTTGTAGCCAGCGATTGCATACATGAATTGCACGTCTTCGACGCAGGCCGCTGACGTCACTATGTAGTTGGGGGTGACTATCGCCCCTCCACACAACCATGCGTCGTACTCTTGTTGGGAATTCTCCGCTTTGACCAAATACGCCTAATTGCAAGATGTAGATTATATACACGGTGATTTTTTATCGGTGATCAGGAGTTGAAAATTATTAATAGGCAACAAAAATTGAATTTAATGGTTGATGTCTCAAACAATTAACTCACTGTTTAATTTATTCAAGTTAATGATATTGTTAAAACCAATCACCACCAAATTGGTTCCTGATCACCAAAAAAATATCACCGTGTATATTACATGCTGGGCCTCCTTTTTTCTGGGTAAACCCATATTGCCTTAGAAATGTTATCGTATTGTTTATAACTCGGCCGCCATCTTGTCAAGTGAATAAGAGCTATCGTTACGTTGACAATACGATAACATGTCAAAGGCAATATGGTTTCACCCCGAAGAATAGAGGTCCTGTGGGGTTATTATGGACCTATCTGTGCCATTCATTTTACGCTGAGAGAAAAGGACATTTATGTAACTGCCATAGGTCCGTCCTTTACGCGTATGAACTGCATAGCTGTCATAATAACCCCCCTGTATTATCGTTCCGTGTAGGTACATGAGGGTTAACACCCGTATTTATGGTCAAGAAAAGTAATTAATTGAGTAAAACTTAAGCAACGATTTTTATGTGACTTTTGACACTACTAATACTCAAGTAATTACTTTTCTTCGCTATAAATACAGGTGTGTAAGACAACCGGTTAAATTACTAGCATAGAGGTATTTTATCTTGGTCTTCAAGAAATTAATTAAGATGCAGCTTAATGATTGTAGTCTTGAGAATGCAAATTTTTATGTCTCAGGGCCCCCTTACCATAAACAAGCTCTATAAAGAATCGAGGATCGTTTTTTGCACTTTCAAAGTAAATTGAAATATACAAATCCAAAAGGTCGTCGATGTAAACCAATTACACGTTCCAGAGAGAACGGACCGTGATTTAAGTTCTTAATAATTCGATATAGCACAGTTCATAATACATTTAACTTTATAAATACAAATACATACCGTTATAAATCTAAAATCGGCCCTATCTGCACCGGAGAACTTGTTGGAAAGGATTTCATAACCCCAAAATTCTCTCTACGGAACGAAATTTCTAGTTGAACAGTACCTACGAAATTTCTACACTGAAACTCCGGCAATACAAAAAAATTTCAACCGGGAATGGATACAAGAACTCGATTTCGTAAATCTAGTGATTAGGAAATGCAAGCGTCATCATCTCATCATGTATCGTCGGACAAATTCGCAGACACTGAGAAGTGTGTGGCGGTCGGTGGGAATTCCGTTAAAATAAAAACAAGACCAAGTGCGGGTAACCATACCCTCCGGGTATAAAAGCATGTGATCACTAATTTCGTGGACCTCAAGTAGGGCCTTGGTGGCATAAGTGGTACTGTGCCTGCACCGGCCCGGAGAGCCAGAGGAGATGTAGGTTCGAATCCTACTTAAGACCTACGATTTTTTTTCGTCTTAGTATAATTTAGAATTTCATAAACATTGCGGCTAGTTTGAAAAACTCGCACGCCACATAAAAAAGCACCAGCCCTCTTCAGTCTGCTACTGCATGTATACTATTTTACACGATTAAGGGCGGATTTGACCAAACGAGAATAAGGTCTTATACCTAGATTAAGCGCCGAATTTGTACAGACTAATCTCGGATTAAGTCTTATTCCAGTTTGGTAAAATCGATGGTAAGTCTCGTTTTAGATTTATGACAGTAGGTATGTGTAAACATCGTAAACCTTATAATTAACAAATATAAATATGTACTTGAGTATCTACTCTGCACTTACCACAAAGTTTTTCCCGACTATTTCTCCATCTATTATCCTACGCTGACCACTTGTTACTGTAAATAAATAAAATGCAAACAAGTAATAATAATAATATTACGCAAAGGTACCAATAAAAACTGATCTGTACACACGTTACACGTACAACAACCCTCTTATTATACATATAAGCGTTCAAGGCATTGGGTGAAAGTTAAGGAGACACTAATATGCGTTGCAGGCATTAAATGCATCGCATTCTTACACTTATCAGGTTTTATTAATTTAATGAAATATTGATGATGATGATGATGATGATGATGATGATGATGATGATGATGATGATGATAATGATGATGATGATGATGATGATGTTGATATGATGATGAATACCAGATTTTTATTAATTATATCTATACTACTACAATTTGAAATAAATAAATTAAAATACAGAAGCTCAGCGTGGCAAGGCCGCACCATCATCAAAACCAAATAATTTGGCAAGTGGTTTAAATTTGTGTCGTGTACCACGAATACACATGCTGGTGGCCCGGATTATTGATATGATGATACGAGATCTTAGCCATCCCATTACAGAGCTAAGGGATCTGTCCCAGCGATCGGCGATAGCCTCTCCGAGGTGTTTAACAAATGCGGACATTTGTGGTGCCAATACTCCGTCAACTGTTGCTACAAGTGGAGTAAAAGTGGCATGTCGCACTTCACAAGCGTTAGAATATTTCCTATGATTTTTTTGATGATGATGATGATGATGTTGATGATGATGATGATGATGATGATGATGATGATGATGATGATGATGGTGGTGATGATGATAATGATGGTGATGATGGCGATGATGGTGATGATGATGATGATGATGATGACGATGTTGATGATGATGATGCTAAAGATGATGATGGCGATGATGGTGATGATGAAGATGATGATGGTGATGATGATGATTAAATAAACTATAGGTATTACACAATACACAAATTAAACACAAATAGCGGACTTAATGCCTTGAAGCATTCTCCACACGTCCACCAATAAAGGGCTAAACAGAAAACATAGCTCCCCGGTTGCGGACTTTAGATTCAAAACTTTGGTCTGAAATCACACAAATTAATCCCATATTTTCAACGCTTATTACTTACAATTGAATAGAACTAAAACGTAACCAGCATAAATTGATACGTAGAACATTTTGCTTACTTAGAAACATCTAAATAAAAACGTTTATAGCCAAAGTTAATGTCACGGTAGAATGGAAACTTTGATTTGCCTTAGCAGCGTCGTGGTTGGATGAAGATGGAATTGTTTTATTTATTTCGTTTGAAGTGAATTCTTGCTAGGATAACGCTTTGTTTTTAAAGCTGTTTATTTTTATCACCGTACTTTTGATAGTATCAATTTTCCACGACTTAACTGCAAGATACGCAAGATTATCAAATATATTTATGCTATGAATATAAGTAATCAGTTACTACCTTACAGCACTTATGGTCAAACTCAGAAGTACATTTAATACTGGATTCATCGAGCTCACTCTTACATGTAGTGGCTCTAGCAGTGTTTGCGAGAAATGAAAACAACTACCGGCTTTACGTTAACGATACGTCAATAGATTTCCACAGCGATTGATATACTAGATTAAAACAACATCACTTCAACACGTGTCTGCGACAAGGTTCTGAGTTTAGCTTTACTCCTCATTGACTATCTTATAGTTAATCGCGGCGTTTGAGGGGTTCTCGAGCCTTGTGCAGAGTACATCCGGATTGCTACTACCCCCTCATCACTATACTAGGACAGGCAACAATGCTCTCTTTGTTCCAGGGGGTGAAACAGGTGAATCGACTTACATAGAGGCTTTTCACAATTTCACTATTCAAACTGCTAATTCCAGGGAATTGTGATGAATAACAGTTTAAGGATTGGTTGCTAATGTCTACGGTCTACGGGTTTCATCCGGTTACTAGTCACTATAATAGCTCAATAATTATGTATATCTAGTAGTCGCGTTCCCAAATTCCAATTCGAATGTTCTATAACAATTCTAGAAACGCCACTTCGAATGTTCTAGAACACAGTTCTAGAAGTTTCTTTTACAACGGTTATGATAATTTGTGCAAAATGGAAGCTAGCAGATGCGTAAAGCTGAAAAATGAACGCCAAAGGCGGTATCCTGCCTTTTGGCCAAAAATGGATCGGCAAAATGTATCGTTTCCCAACCGTTTCATTTGCCAACCCGCTTTTTTTCTAATACTTCAGGGTTTATTTCAGTACCATCGTGTACATCCTTATAGCTTAGGTTAGGTTAGTTTTTATAAAAATCGTGAAATATTTAGTTACAAAAAAAAGCGGGTTGGTAAATGTAACGGTTGGGAAACGATACATTATGCCAAACCTATTTTTGAAAAAAGGCAGGGAATCGTCAACGTCAATATTGTCTTTAAAGCATCCGTTACTCTCGTCCTTATGTACGCTATGTACGTGTCGAAACGTGACGGATGTTTTAAAGATGTTTGATTCGAATTTCCTAACGCATTTCATAACCATAGAAAACCTACCTAATTGGTAAACGTAAAAAAAATGCTTAAAGAAAGGAAGTCAATCTGCGAATGTCGTGATCGGTTCGCTTCTTAGGCATAAGAGGAGTTTATGCCCGTCGAACTTTCTTCTTTGCATAAATTTGTTCAAGGCGGGCGTAAAGCATCTAACTTTACCTATTTGGGTTAGCGAGATGTACTCGGGCTACAGACGGAAGAGCATCTTTATAAATAAATACGGTGTTGTGCAAGTAGGGATACCATACGTCTGGTTTTGTACTGATATTGTCAGGATTTGAGGGCTTTTGGCAGGATTGCCGTCGGACGCAGCAAATGTCAGCCTAGGATTTTAAAAACACGTATTGTATATAAAAAATATATCTAAATCATTTTTACGATTCGTTTATCCAAACAATAAGATAAAGGACGCCAAAAAACACTTTTGGCAAAAAAGCCTGAAATTGTTATCAAAATAATTTGATTAAATTGAACGAATAGAGAATGAATCTGTTGTTTCGAGAAAGTTCAGAGGGCCTTGCCAAGATACATTACGCTAACGCTAGCGTTTCTATTCGTTTCGTTTTTAAACCAATCGCGTCACTGGTCGATCACATGACTTTTCGTACGACGTGATCTACCAGACTCAGTGTCACGATTGGTACATGATGATTGATTGACTCAATAAAAAATACTCGCGCTCGTCACACAAATATCTGCCCTTCCCTGGATTTGAACCCGAGAACGCTAGCTTCGTAGGCAGGGTCACTGTCAACTAGGCTAACGTGTTCTGAAATAACCCTTTTAAGCAAGAAAAAAGCATATATACCTATAGAAATACCATATCAGTCAAGTCGGAAAACCAATGTTCCTAACATCTCAAATAATACTAAGAGCGTCCGTAAGTCCTATGATCCATAAAACGCATAGATGGCTGTACTAAAACATTAGTAACCGAGATTGCTGGGAACACATCACATTATTTTATCGCAGCTCTCTCTTATATTAAAGCTGTAACTTCGCAAAAATTGCCTGACCCTTGGAATAAATTTAGTTCGCACTACGCACACAGGTATGTTGCACGGGCTTACCCTTGTTTCACCGACATTTATTTTTTACATAACGTATGACTTCGCAGAATTTTCCTTTAATAGAGTTATTTTCTGCTGAACCCCTGTAGATTTTGGGTTACTTGTGATGGTTACAAGTCTAACCTAACCTGCGTGAATAATATTTATGATAACCTGAAACCAACACAGGTTCAGCAGCAAATAGCTTTCTATGAAACCAAAATTCTGCGAAGTGATACGTTCTATGAAAAGAGTGTCGGTGAAACAAGGGGACACCATGTTACAGGTTATAAATAACGGAGGTAACAAATTTGAACGCCAAGGGTCTCCTTTCTATGGGGAAAAACCATTATTGCCTTAAGTTACGTTGCGAATGTTACGATAGCAGTCATTTATTTACTTGACGGTATTAGCGGCCGGGTTAAAAACAATACAATAACATGTCAAAGGCAATTTGGTTTCATTTATTTATTTAACCTTAAAAAACACAAATGTCTGACTTAATGCCTAGAAAGACCCAGTTCAAATTATCAGCAGAGCATTTGTATAAAACTTAACCATTCCGGATCCCGATTTAATACTAAAATTACAATGTGTGTAAGATACAATTACCTAAATAATTTCCCAAGATGTCAAAAAAACTACATATCTACATACATACATAAGCTTCCGCCTTTATTCCTAGTGGGGTGGGCAGAGCTACATAATTACTAACAACTCTAAAAACTTGTGAATAATTCTGTAACCACATTTCGCACAATTGGGCTAAGATGTTTACCAGTGTATTAGTGACAGGTTGCAAGCCCATCGCCTAACAGTACTACACAGCCTTTATTCCCTTAGTCGTCTCTTACGGGACCACTAAGGGAATAACCTCCACGGGAGGACATGGAGTGGCACTATTCTAAACCGGCAAATACGTGGGGAAATTATTTAAAAAAAAAAGGCTTTTTTTCTTAAATACCCCATTTATGCACTTATAAGTATAGTAACAAAACAGGAAATTACTTTTCTATTGACCGAAACCTTATTTGCTCAGAAATAATAAAATCACGAGATCTGTCACGCGACTCCATACGCGAACTTATTTTTATTTATGTAGATGTAGGTAAGTAACATTTTAAAGAGCAGCGATTCCAGCTTTACAACCAGTTTTTAATATAAAATCACATCAGTCAAATGCAAAGCCAGGACTCTCTGTCTAAACGACCTTAGTCGTTAATTAAATTTGTTTGCCTAATTAAGAACGAAAAGGTGAATGAAGGTCCGCGTGGTAAAAATAGACATTTATTTAAGGACGGAATTTATTTTCGGTGGGGAATAGGGCATGATTAAAATTCTTATGCTTAGGCTGCGCACAAACTTAATTTAGTATAACTAAATATAATAGTATAAAAATAAAGTAGTATCTTTGTTTATGTAAACTTCTTTGCACAAAATACAATAAAGTACAAATGGCGGACTTGTGGCCTGTGACTTACTTGGCCCATTCTCTACCAGTCAACCAGTATCTGTGTTACAATCTGACAAATTAAATTGTCACAATACTGTTACAAATGAAATCGAGACTATCGAGTAAAAGCTTACAGTAAAAAGCATACTTAACAGAACCTTGACGTTTCGACCGTGTCCCAATGATCGTGGTCACGAGGGTGGGTCACGATGGGTCCACATTTGTGACATTTCATCAGAAAATGGTTCCATGACCGTGTCAGTAACGCGTGCCAGTACCGGTTATGTGGACGGTAGGTACAGATGTAGTGCAAAATGATTTTCCTTCGGGAAAACTCGGATCTCAATCGGAATACGATGGCACCCGAACTGTCAATCAATGATTGTATTAAATGAGTGACGTTTTCATGTCCATTAAAATGGAACTTTATTGTTTAGTGTCAAATGACAAATGCTGTCATTTGTCACTTTGCCATCGTATTCCGATTGAGATCCGAGTTTTCCCGAAGGAAAATCATTTTGCACTACATCTGTATTTGTTATGTTACGAGATATTCTCGCGATGTGCCCCACTCCAAACGCATGCTTTGTCCACATTTAGCGTAACAAGTCCTGTAGATTTGCCACGTAGTCCGATCCGATATACCCCTATATGTGAGCCCACCTTTAGGCGAAGACTGTATCTCATTAACTGTAAGGGCCACTATATAGTCGTCCCGGGGAACCTTGATCCCTGACACTGACAGGTATTCCCATGACACAACTTTGTAGTGGCGTCACCGTTACATTAGAATCGAATTGGAGGGGTCTAAAAATTACATTTATTCATTTTGGGTAGATATATGCCATTACAGTGATATTCCGTTGGAATTATAACAATTCTTAACATTTACAAGAAATTATCTCAATCAGACTTTACATTTACGTCCATCAAAACTTACTTCGTTTGGAAGATATCGACTAGTGCGGAAGTATCGATAAACAAATATCGACAATGGAAACGAGTCCAGACACATTAAATGGAGATATCCTAATTCATGATAAAATATATAAATGACCTGGTTCCCATAACGAACGCGTGTTTACTTTGCCTATAAAAAAGTTATGCTACATCGACACGACCCATCACTAACATGAACTGTCATAGGGATCAAGGTTCCCCGGGCCGACTATAAGGGTGGCCCCACATTGAGACACTAGTCGCGACCACTAAACGCGACCACTAGTGGTTCAGGCAAACCACTACACGCCGCTACCAGTGGCAGCCACTGGTGGTTGGATGCGGCCACCAGTAGCAGCCACTAGTGGCTAGAATACATTGTTCATTTGATCATTTGTGCGCGTAAGTCGAACGACACAACGACGGCTACTCGAACGCTCGCTTGGTACGGAACCCTTCGTGTACGAGTCGAGCTGGCACGGGTGTAGACCCACCGTACCACTAACCAAAATAAGTATCATAAATATGAGGTAGGTTTAGGTTTTGTTAGTTCTTCAGCAGGCCCGGAGGGCCAAACTACCCAAAAATAGGACCTCTACGACAGCAGAGCTCCGTCGACTCTATTCAATTCTATTTTAATAGAAATAATTGGTCATAGTTACACCAGTGGTACGGTTTAGTGGTACGGTGGGTCTGTAACGGCTAGCACTTATCCGGTTTTATGATTAAGGATATAAATTAACCTATTGAACGCCTTACGTCAAATACAAAATGTGTTACTCACACGCCAAACATGTTTGCGATGCAATTACAACTTAAATCCCCACGAAACAAGGTCTCTTTTATATTAATCCTCAACTTGTGTCGGCAGTGGCCGACGGTGGCGTCTGTGGCACGACTTTCAGTTCAAAAGGTTAATAAAAGTGTGGTTCTTCGAGCGACGGCATACGCCGTCCAGCAATTACAATGTGTTTTAGGCCGTGTCAGCCACAGGGTTAAGTACAATGGGCAAAATGGAACACTGCCCCACCATAGTCCTGTGTCATAGTTGAAACATGATTTATTTATATATATTTTTCCGGGACAATGTCACGCCAATTGACCTAGTCCCAAACTAAGCACAACATATATAGTAACATGATGTTTGACAATTCTTAATATTGATTTAGAATTTTACTGTGTCACAGTTATATGCTACTACCTTGGGAGTACGTTACAAAAGGAGGGGCACGAATAAAACCAACAAGTTATCTAATAATCTGACATTTATTATACACGATTAAAATATGTAACGGTTGATTATCACTTAGTCGTTTGTGGTCACCGGATATTTCTCGAGGATCAAATTGCTTACAAAGAACGCTAACAGCTACTACAAACCGTTGCGAACACTAAAAATAAGTAACTTTTACAAAATGTACATACACGAATTAACATTAGGTACTTATCCTTACAAAACTATCCTAACACCGTTGGTTACAAAAATTGGAATATTTAAAGGGATTTAAAGTTAAGGAGATGTTTATGTTAAAAATATAAACGCTTTAATTTATTCATAAAATAGTATTTTCTTCTTCTAACCTCGCTACTTAGCCTAGATATTATAATTGGATTCTGTTTTGGGGCTAGCATTATAATATTTGCAGTCACAAAAGAGTTCTAAAAGCTAATGGCCGGTTTCTTCTATACAAACTAAACACTTTAATACTTGAACGCACCATTAAAGGACCGTCATACATAGCGATACAACCACTTCCCAGGCTCTGAACTCCTAGTTGTAGAGCCTCCTAGCTATACAAGCATAACTGCAATTCTACCGTTCTATTCTGCCTTCCTAAAGCAATAAACTGTATCTCAAATTCAATTGCCAAAGTAAATTAAATCCTCTCCTCTTAGTAATTATAATATTGTGATTGCTACAGGAGTTTCATTTGAGATGTTGGTATTTGGTTTAGCAAGGCAATATTGCAGTCCAGGAAACAATGTTATGACGAATATTTGAAGCGAGTACTGCTTAATATGGACATATCCCCTTTTAACTGGTCAGTAAAAACAGAAACAGAAAGGGACCAAGGACAAAATAAAAATGCGCTAACCGCTGTGGGCGTCCATTCTTCTAAAAACCATATTAACTTTGATATGTTATCGTATTGTTACGGATAGCTCTTAATTACTTCGCGGCAGAGTTGAGTACAATAGGATAACATAGCATGTCAAAAGCAATATCGTTTTATCGAGTAGAATGGCCCTGAAGTAAAACCTGGTATTCATATAGTTTCGCAAAAAAGAGTTTGGAAACAATGGGGCACTATACGGAGTAAAGATAAAAGATAAAAAAAGAACAGCTAGTATTATAATGAAACAGTAGTTACTATCTCACAGAATCATAATATTCATAATAAACCATTTCCACATTCCTCATTTTTCTGGGATTCAAAATACCAGGTTTAACTATTTTTGAGAACATAAATTGAGCAAAACAAACTGCCTCTCAAAAAGGCTCTATACAATATAATATAACTAACAAAAACTCTTCGCAATCATTTGATTACTTTGTTCCGAGATGAGTGACTGCAAATAATATCGCATATCATAATATGAAATAGGTATAATCATGCATTGATAACACTTTTAAATATTTATTAATTAGAGAGCTACCTATTACAATGGAAAACTTTTATAGAATCATTAAAATATTTCGTTTAGTTCAGTCAATATAGAAAAATTATACCTATCCAATATTATTAATAATTATCAACAGATTACATTCCAACAATCTAGGAGTTCTAAAATATTTTAAAAAGATACTTTTGGAATAAACTTTGAATGTGATAAAGGTAATATTTTTGTTATAATATTGGTAGTATTGGAACACGACTATACATTTGCGAACTATAACAAATATGTCAAAGTCTAAAGCCGTACCCAAATGCTTGGTCTATGCCGCAAACACTGCAGGACGCGACTATATGTTAGAGTGAGCACGATGTACTTCCATCTCACTCCAACGTATGGTTGCGTCCTGCAGTGTTTGTGACAAACACCAAGCATCATGAGCTGGCATAAAGATAAGTTGAAAAAAAATGCGCGCGATTGTCCCACGAAGTGACTTGGGATACCTCGAGTTGTGCCATTACGAGCCAGAACGGGAATTACGAAGTGCTACATTCAAAACTTCGGATAGCCCATTTCTTTCACTTCTCATCGGAGATTAAATCGAGAAAAAAGGACAAAGATAATTATACCTAGTTGAAGACATTTAAGTTGCACCAATACGAGTGATCGATTTATCTTTAGAGTATAGATATAAAACAGGAACAAACGTGTGTTGTCTTCGTAAAGTAAGAGTTATAAGTAAATTGCAAACCACTAGTTTAAATAGTTTTAATAAATTGTAGGTAGTTAATATAACAAAAAACTATAGTCAATTTAGTAATTTAGAAAAACATTCATTCATGAATAAGAGCGTACGCCTTTATGGAAAACGTTAGTTGTACTCCTGTCATTGTTCAAAAAATGTGTTTGAGACATGTTTGAGGCTATTACTAGAGGCTCGATTTGACAGCTGTCAAATGGAGGCTTTACAGCTAACGAGAGTTAAGATGACCTAAAAAAACAAAAGATAAGCCGTTCCATTCATCGGCGCAACTCAAATGTTCTGAACCATACCATCACTTCGAACTCCGATTGTCAAAATAGTCCCCCGCTACACAACCCACCCGCTCTATCGCCTGACACCACGTCCCGCGCTGTCGCTCCGTGGGAGAGTCGCGCATGAAATTGTTCGACTATAGGCACCCGTGTCGCTTGTAACAAAATGAACGGATCAGTTGTAAAACTACCATGTTTACAATCGAATCAAAACACTATGGTTGCTTTAGAACTGAGCGAATCAATTATTGTTGTAGAATGAGTGGAAGACCCCTGGGACCAATCAAAAGGTAGATATAATAGCATGCTATGGTTTACACATGGGGGCACTTGAAATTGACTGTATTTGTCAAATGTCTTACGTCCCTTACGTTTGTCATATGGAGTGAAAGAGATGTAATGATAATATTTGACAAATAAAAGCCAAATGAAGTGCCACCATCAGAGGTTTTGCGTCACATCTCTCTCGTTGTCTGTGTAAGGTGAAATTCAATTGGTATTTGTCGTCTATTTGTATACCCTTACACACGCAAACGAAAGGTCAACGTGATTTAGCTTTACAGCATATTTTGTATTAAATACAAGGGGTGTTTCACTTATTATCTAACATACATGCAGTGATGAATTTCACGATGATGCAAATTTAGACACACTAAAGCGATCTGTATGACCGTTTGTATGCACCAGTAGTCAATTGGAGCCACATAAGGCGGCATTGCGAAGCGTTATGGACGCGTTGTAAAAGCGGTATCGAGTGTTAAAATAAAATGTATAGACGGAGCAACGACACCGCTTCATAGGTCACATACATCGCAACGCTTCCGCTTGTGGGCGTACAGCTTTAGTTGTCATACTCAATATTTTTATTATAAAACAAACGTTTCCAACAATTATGCTTGTGTATTGTGTGATTTAGGCACAGAATAATTAAGGCTGATTCTAGAATCAATGGCGGCCGATATACCTAATTAAATATTGTGATGATCTCTTTGAACAATGAGTCAAATTAATACTAAGGGTGTGCACCGCAATTAGACGTTGCCGTGTTTGCTTGACGTGTATAGACGTCGGTGACACTAAAGAATCTTGTTTCAGAACCGATGTCAATCCCTATTTAAACGGAGAACGAACGAGACAGCTGCATCATTAAAATTTCGAAACATTTATGAAAATGCCGAGTTTATTGCTGAATAAAACTTGTGGTTCATGGTTGATCTCAATTTATTGGATAATATTTCGTCAAGCAAGAAAATACAAATAATATTCCTGTGGCTTTTCCTTTTTCATACAACCCGCATGCAATCTAAATTTGCCACCATGCCACTATGTTTTACTTAACCCCAACCAAAAAAATAGGAACTTCTATTAAATAACTTGAATTTTTCAGTTATGCCGCCGGTTTCAAACCTTTTCCTGTTTCCTGTTTATATTCCGAAAAAAAGACATTAATTTTGTCTACTTTATCCTATTACTAGCGACCCGCCCTCGCTTCGCTTCGGTTTATGTGAGTTTTCTGTAACACCCGTACATGAAACAGGATTTATTATACATATAAACCTTCCTCTTGAAACACTATCTATTAATAAAAACCGCATCAAAATCCGTTGCGTAGTTTTAAAGATCTAAGCATACATAGGGACAGACAGCGGAAAGCGACTTTGATTTATACTATGTAGTGATAATCAGTCCAAGCCCCATCAGCCGTCTCACTCGCCCCGCATTTCGGCTGCCTAACTTTAACTTAATTTATTCCGTGCCTATATCAAAACACTTACGGCCGTCTTAATCAACTGACCTTAAGCGAGCCCATCTCAAGACGACGTGCTAGACGCCAGTTCTCTATGACTTGACATGTTTAACGTGGCTTGAGACTAACATCTCACTTGAGATCAGTTTACACGGTCGTGATATAACTTGTGATATTTTTCACCGATACTGTTGCGCGCGCCGGCAGTTGTGGGCGATGGATCGGAAACACTCCTCGCACACGCGGACCGGTTTCAACTGACCAAAGCGTGGGAGCGGGATGGAGTTAGAGCTGCACGAAGCGCAGAATACTTTGCCTGTGAACACGAGAACATTCGAATATAAAACACTTCTATATAATGTTAATTTTAAATATTGTTTTTAGCTGTAAATGTAAAAATGTCCAACGACCCCGATCTGTCATGTTAACGTTTTTACTTTAGGTATCTGAGTAGGCAATTAACTAAATGTAAACAAAGCATTCTAACCAATTAAGACAGGCATATAAATACAGATACAAAATAGCGGACCATTCAAGTAAATCTTTAGCATCTGTGGTTTATCTTGATTGGTCAGCACAATGAGTCACGTGATTTTGATTGTTTGCATTTAGTATAATTACCTATTCAGATAAATATTGAATGTTTGTCTTTACATTTTAGTCCTTTTTAATTATTGTGTCAGTGTCACATGAAATTGGCAAAAATGTTAACAAATTAGTACTGTTTCATCTCAAATATTCATCAAACGTGTTTTTATTTGAAGTAAATTATATTATAATTAATAGGTATTTAAGTTTAAACTTAATAAGTTTCTGTCAACAATGTGCAAAATGTGGTTACAGAATTATCAAAAAGCTTTTATAGTTGTTGGAAATTCTGTAGCTCTGCCTACCCCACTCTGGGAACAAAGGCGTGAGTTTATGTATGTCAACAATTTATTTTTTGGGACAAGCTTTTATTGCCGACTGTACTTTTTGGCACAGTCGTCATCTACTTGTCGAGACAATTCTAATTTCTAACAAGCCCTAACACAACCCTTGGTTCTTCGGTTGTTCTACTATTAATGTATTTTTGTGTCTCTTTTTAATGAATAAATATCAGGGTCTCGGGTGTGTGTGTGTGTGTGTGTGTACGCACCGCAGTTCCGGCAGTGGTGGCGGCGGCGGAAGGCGGTGAAGTGCGCTGCGCAGCGCATGCAGGCGGGCGCCGCGATGTCGGGCACCCACTCCGGCGCGCGCTCCGGGCCCGCGCGCTCCGGCAGCGCCCTGCGGGGGGGGGAAATACTAACTGAAGCCAAGTGGGGGGCTTTGAATACAATCCCGGGATCCCGCCCATTTTCTAGCCCCGAAAATTTTGGGTCCACTTGGCCAATCTCGAAATTTTCGGGATTTTCTGACCCCAAAAATTACAGGACCACGGGATTGCCACAAACAGGTCTGGTATGCATTCCGTAGTCAGTTGCGCCCTGACAATGACAATGCCTATATTATATTAATATAATTTAGATACGCCTTGGAAGTCATACATTTGATGCTTTAATATTTTCCAAATTCTAAATAGGATTTAGTTTGATCCTTTTTTTTTCTTTTCTTACTATAATATTGTGATTTTTGTTGTGTGTGCAGCAATATTTTTTTATTCTCAAGTTTTTTCACTTGAGCCCATTCAGAAACCACGTAGTCTAATCAAATAATCTAATCGATCTCGGGATTACGCATCAAAAGTCCCATGATCCCGAGATTGAAAATCATGCGCGGGATTGTATTTTCTGATTGCGACGGACGCATAAGACGAATTCCCTGTAATTAATATGGTCCGTATCACATGGTTTGACGACTGTCTCAATCAACCATTAAGTAAAACTTATCGTATGCGATATACGACTTAATATGCTGTATAGTCGAATTACAATCGGTCAAAGTCAATCAAAGACGTTTTGTATCTTATCTTCGCCTATTTTAAATGTCAATAACGATAAACGAAAGACCTTGATGTGTATGCAATAAATGATTACGATAAAACTAATTCGAATTAGTCTTTAGCAGCGTGACGTAAATTTTGGGCCGACACGGCACAAAATATACGGGATCTGGTTACAAGCGAAGTTAATTATTATACACCGTACTCAAAGACATTTTAGAGACAATAACTTCGTTCCTTTTGTATGAAAAATCATCACTAAGAAACAACAACATTTTGAACGCTATGTCAAATACAAAAGACATGATTGACATGCCATTGACAGCTTAAAACCGAAGCAAATATCAACCAGTCATGTTTATTTTGCGGTGGCAACCATGACGGAAATATCCATCAGTGGCATTTGAAGACAACGCCCGCGACTTCGTACGCGTACAATTACTTTCTCGTTACTCCTCCTATTTTTTTCCGATTGCGGGTCGATTCGGAAAAACCTTTCTTAGTGCACCCTAAACCTCCAAAGGAACTACGTGCCTTTGGAATCTCTAGAACTAGCAGTTTAGGCTGTGAGTTGATATGTTAGTCAGTTTCTTCTGTTATAAATTTTAATTTTGATAGCGTTACGCATCTTGTCTACTCCTAGGCTCGTATCATGTTCGCCTTTATCGCGTTGGATACAGCATCCGTCACTCTCGCACTTACATACAGGTCAGAATGTGACAGATGTTAAATGCATGCGACCATAATAAGCGCGCTAGAGGTGAAATCGCAAACAGAAAAAAGTGGCCACCTTTTCCCGTTAAGCTGACTACTCAAAGGGTAATTGTTATTAAAGTTTATTACGTATCCATTGATTTAGTATATACTAGATACACAATCAGCACGAAAAAATGGCAAGTCAAAACTACTGCCGAATCGACTTGGGCAGTAGTTTTGCTATTAGTCTTGTTCCGACCACAGACAGTGGCAGTTGTCAATCATGACAAAATGTGTGGAGAAAAACTGCAAAAATAATAACAAAAAAACAAATAAAAAGGATGGAATGTCTTATTTTACGTAAGTTCTATTTATTTATAAACGTTTCTAGCTAAAATTATAATGTTTTCATTTTTAGGAATTTATTTTGTGCACACAAATTATGACTTACCAAGGAACAAAATTATTATGGAGTAGCTATTACTTTTTTAAATTTTAATATTTTTTATTTTTAAATTTAAGCTTTCCTCGAAATCCTTTACGACGTGCAAAATGGGTCGCAATATTAGCACGAGATAGGGGTGAAACTATTCAAGGCAAATAAGTCGTCTGTTGTGTGCTTGACCCATCTTCGTACAATTATATAATAAATTAAACTTATTTCAAGGAAATTAGGTTAGGTTGGGATCGCATCATAATACCTATATAATAAGTTCAAAATACATAACGGGTCATATTACATAATGGTCATAATAAGTAAACTTTTCAATATTTTTAAAAGCCCATTGTATAGAACCCATTAGGTTAGGTTAGGTTTGTTGCATAACAATCTTGAAAAGTTCAGGGTTTCAAAAAAAAACCATTATATATTATGACCATTATGAATTATGACCCATTATGTATTTTGAACTTTATGTACATATTATGATACGTAACCGGTTAGGCTAGGTTGGTTATGATAGGATAAGATCTTGTCTTGTCTGGAGTAAAGTGTAATGTTTTAATGGTTCATTTATGTATGTATGTATAATTCTTTATTCCAACATAACTTTGAACACCTGAGCCAATTTATATGTGTGTGGTATCGTTAGAATCATTTCACCATTCCAGGTGACAAAGGATACCTAAACGTTAAAATTTGAATAAAAACAATCGACGGGACGGGTTTTTAAACCTAGCTTTACATTAATTTATTCATTATTATTATTGTATATATACAGTGTGTAAATGGTATACGGGCGTTTATTAAAACTGGACATAGATTAAGACTCTACTAATCATTAACAGAAATAATTATTTTGATTACGCTAACGTATACACCGTTATTAATTTTTGAACATACTATCGACCCGCAATGTACATCGAAGTCCATCTGTCAGGTAAGTACGTAATGTTTAATTAATTGCATTTTTCGTTATACATTGCGTGTTAAATTAATTTGTATGGTTTTTTTTTTAAATTTAATTTTAACAAGAGCTGCCTAAATGTGCTCAGTAGGGGTTATACTAACCACAGTTAAAAGGAACGCCCGTATACCATTTACACACTGTATAGCTTAAGTTGTGTAATACAATGACAGCATTTATAAAACATGTCAAAAGTTTTTTTGTGTAATTTGTTATTTCGTTAAAACTAATACAATATAAATAGAGAAATTCGTCTCCATTCATTCGATGTCCACTTTTGTCATAAATAGTATGATAATGGCGATTTCACTAAAGAGTTCTAAATATTTTACAACACTAGTTTGCAAATTTGACACTTGACTGCTAGTATAATGTAATGAGTTCTTTTTTGCATGAACGTTTAAGGTAAAAAATAGCGATGTTAGCATGTATCTGAATGCAGCTATCAATGTCATTTGGGACAGTTTATAATAAAGTTTTGTGCGGGATTGTGTATCTTGTATATACTAAATCAATGTACGTATCCCATAAATTGTGTTTTTACTTACACTACAAAAACATTTAGTCCGATTCGAAGGAAATTCTTTAGTTAATTAGAAAACACAATAATAGTAATGAGGGCGCCACTGGACGCTCGGCGTTTGCTCGGCGCAGTCTTCAAATACGGACCGTTGAGCTCTCTTCGGGCATGGAGCCGTCAAAATGATCGTTAACGTTACCTGTAAGTGAGATCTCCGGTAGAGACCGAGCTCTGCAAGCCCGCAGGCCGCTCGGCGGTCTTCCCCGGCTCGGCGCGCGCGTTGCTGTTGACCGTGTTGCGGCGGCAGAGCGAGCCCTCCGACGGGGACTCGGACGTGCTGTCGGCGTACACCTCCTCGGCTGAGTACACGCTGTCGAACGAACTGCCTGGAAACATCAATATTTAGGGGTTTAAGGTGGGTTTACGACTGGAAAAGATAGAGAATAAGGGTCACTTTTTTATAGGAACGAAAAAAGACCAAAACGAAGATAGTGGGACGAATTGGATGTTCAAACCAGACTGGTAAAGATTAACCAAAATAATTTGCGGGAGAAATAGCGGGGAGGCGTTTGCCCTGCAGTGGGCCACAAATAGGCTATATATAGCGATAGATAGATGGCAAACGAACAAAGGGGCAACCTGATGGTAAGTGGGGCAGTTCTGGGTGTCCCTTGTTTTGTCGACAAACTTTTCGTCGAATTTCATTTCATCGAAAACGCTTCAAGTAAAATTTAGTTCATGAATTATTGTTTGGTGTAATTTTATTTCATGAGCAGATCATTCCAATTTTTATTATGTCATAGAATAACTGTTCAGGGAATATTATTTGGCAAATTATTCATTTTGTATGAATTTTAATTGGCAGAACAACAAAACAACGAATTTCATTTGTTCGACGTTTCATTACATTTGTTTTTAAATAATCGAATACACATAGCGCCACAACTACGCGGAACACCTACTAGGTCTCAACTAATCTATAGGTTAGGTTAGGTTAGAATTGTGTCAAGGCGCGAAGCGCCACAACTACGCGGAATAGGAGCTCCGCAAAGCGGAGCTCCGTCGACTTCGTCTCACGGTCTAACATTGAAATAATAAAGTACAATTTCATTTGTTCGAAATTTTATTACAACATTACAAAATAATCGAAAATCGGTTCCGTTCATAACATAATGCCATAGATAACTGTGTAAGCCAACTATCTTAAATTTAAATAATATTAATATGTTAATTAAAAATACTTGAAACAATATATCACGAAACGTTTTCCATGACATAATTCAACTATTTAATGAATCATCCGACAAGTAAAAATACACCATTTAAAATTACTTGCAATGACCATTCCACGAACTGAATTCTCGACGAAATGAAAATACATGAAATGTTGACTTTGAAGTGAAATTCGACGAAATAAGTGTCGACAATTTGATGATAAACCGGCAGTTCTACTAAAGAAGGCGGCTAACTGCGCTGTAGTAATCAAAGCATTCTATACTCTATTGCTAGCCACATTAAATTTAAAATACTTATACTATTACTATGCAGTTAGCCGCTTTCTTTGGTAGGACTGCAGAATAGACACTACATCACACGACTGCAAATGTGGCACTAATCCTGAGATGTGCCTCAGATTACCTCTATGACTGACTCTGAGAGTGCCTCTGATAGTAATTCTACGCTAAGGATACAACAACACGAACACCGATGATTGACGGTAAGTTAAAGGATATGATGGTGAGAGCGTTCGAGACGGACCCTGTACAAAGTCTTACCACCATTTAATGGATACTCCAGGGCCATTAAGAAGGTATTTTTGGAAATTCATCCGCTAAGGGGTTAAAACAGGGAGACTTATCGCCACCAACGGTGACTAGTGACTAACGAAATCAATCTATAATTCATAATTCCCCCGACAAGTTCGAGGGTTTAAAAAAATAGTCAGAACTCACCATTCTGTATGACCTGGTCCTCCGAGACCGCGTACTCGATGCTGTTCTTGGGCTCCGGCTCTGGCTCCGGCTCCGGCTCCGGCGGCTCAGGCGTCTGGTTCATCAGGAACACCGACTTGAGGATGTTGCGGAGGTCAGCTGCGAAGTTCGTCTGTAGCTGGTCTGCCACGCCGGCGATGCAGACGAACAGTCGATGGATCAGGTCCTCGCTCGATCTGGAATTGAAAGGGTAGGACCTTGGTTGAACGAGTGTTAGTATTCTTGTTCCAGTGTAGATTTAAGACAACTAGCGTATTGCCATCTATCCATGTTAGTTATGGGGGTTACCAACGCAGTTTTCAGATCGTAATTATCTGTTGGCCTTGTCCATTTACTATCAGGTAGTCTTTGTGCTCTCGTTTGCCTTTCCCATGCCCAGTCATACAAAAAATATGTCAAAAATATTTTTAAATGTTTTTAAGGGGGGCAAGAAAAAATTGTTGACTGACCCCATCGAGTGGGGTATTGTTATATTTCTTACAAAGTTATGTTCCAAAGAATTTTTGAGTTCCCATTGACCTTACGAACTTGAAATTTGGTAATAATGTTTATTATTACGTACATTTTACTAACAAATACCTACCAATCTATTGATAAATGTTTTTTCTTAGGAAGCAACAGAACAGAATTTGCGAAGACCGACATGCATTTGGCAGGTATTTTTTATTTTAATATTTATTTTAAATAACATTAAGGCACTGTGCTGTCCACAGCTGTAGAATAAATGGTTTAATGCAATAGTATAGTTACTTGAACTTCCCCCGCGCCTGCTGCCGCGCCGCCAACTCCTGCGCTTGTAGCGCCAGCGCTATTTGTTCGTCGTCGGCGCATTCTGAAGTACCGCTGAAATTACAAATATTTCGTTCACAGGTGTGTTTTTATGATAAATAATTTAGAATTGAACCAAATTTATCAAAATTAATTCTGTTTTCAATGACAAAAAGCGCTTTAACAGCAAATAGTATGGAAATTACCTTTCGTCAACAAAATGGTCCAAATTTAACCGCAGTGGGCTTTGGCTCTGCGCCGGCCGTCGGTCCAGTATGACCGTACCCGGAGACCACATCTTATTCTTCTTCTTCTTGATCTTCGTGGCAGACTTCCTCGTCTTCTTCTGCCGACTACTGCTAGGCGAGCTATTAGGCAGATCGGTGTTGTTCTCTTCTATAAAACTAGCCATGTGATGTACTCTATGCCTTCTCAACTCTCCTAGAATTTTATTTATCGTTCCCATTTCTCCCTCAGGAACATTTGCACCATCTTCTAACTTCTCACTATTTACATTTGAACTCCCCCCTTCGCTTAACCTATCTAAATTTACATTAACGTCTATATTCGATGAGGACGCTTCATTCTTTTGAGTATCTTGCTCCACGTAACTAACATCTACGCTGACGTCACCATTGTTAACGCTGGAAAAGGAACTTTCTAGCGTGTTAACTTTATCTTCCGTCGTGTCGTCCTCCGGACTCTTTAGTACCCTGTTCTGTTGCATGAAATGGTTCTCTTTAATGTCTTTGCTCTGGTCGGTGTCAGGCGATCTATCTAAACTAGTATTTTCAGTACTGACGCCTGAATCGACCGGGGATTCGTGGTCACTTTCATACCCAAGCATGAACTTAACCCGCTCTTCTTCGCTATCTTTGTCTAAATATGTGTTGTCACCATCTATAACCTCGTTATTGTCAATGAAGTTCTGTCTGAACTCTTCGTTAGTGAGTAACAAAGAACTTAAATTAGCGTTTGCTATACATATGTTAGTGTTTACAATGTCTGCGTCAATATTGTCAGGTATAATTAAAGGGAGATCTGCGTTAGATATTGCACCATTTGTATTGTCTTCTTCTTGGTTGAATACGGCGGAGTTATTATGCGATAAGGAGGCTAGGACGGCGGGCTCTTGGCTTATTGCGTTTGGTATCAGATAACCGTGACTAGTAGAAGGCATGCAGCTTAGCTGTTCGTTCTTAGGTCCACCAAAGCCGTACGGTTCCGTAGGCTCAGTGGATATAAGAGTAGGCACGTCGTTAGTCGAGAACGAATGTATTTGATGCTCTAGTATATCTACATCGCTAGCGACTATCGACGACAATCTATCAGCTATTTCTGTGACTTGTTCATTGAGTGACGTCACTAGATCATGATCTGGTAACTGTCTGTTTGTGTCCCCTGTATTACCCGCGTTTATGACTAACGGATCGAACATCATGAGCCCGTTGGTCGATAAGTTTCTTAGTGACGATAGATCGCTGCTCTCCGCTCTGCTGGTTTTTCTCGTTTTCGTGCTAGCTTCTAGGTAGTTGTCGTTGGTTTGGAATGTGTCGGTGCTTGTGTCTGTGGAATAGTGTCGGTCTGTGGGTTTGCTGTCTTCGGACTCGTGGTCTTCCGTGTCTACCGTGGTCTCGCTGAGGCGGCGCAGACCGTCTATGATGGGCGTCATGACTTCTATGTAGTCGGGGAGATAGTCGCTATCGGTTATCGTAGGCTCGCTAGAACTGAAACAATGGAGAAGAATTTTATTAAAATTAATTAATGCCAACACTGTTTATATTACTACGGTACTTACAAAAAAATCGGGATTAAAAAAGGCCTACTAGCTACTAGTCTTTAGTTTTGAGTCGGTTGAAGCGTTTTAATATTATTAGAATAATTGAAGACCATAAAAACAAACAAACACTTTCGCATTTATAATATTAGTACTGTTTAGCCTTACTTTACAGTAATGTTAGCCTCTTAGAGGGTTAAGATAGGCCTTGTGTGCGGCTTCGACTATCGCTGATCTTTTGTTAAGAGTTAACCGCTAAGGCCAGCAGCATTGCGTCCAGGAATTTCCAGATGCTTTAAGCAGTGAGGAGTTGTATCTCTTGTGGGTCCATGTCGCTGTACGTAAATACTTCTGTTCTGGCTCATCATAATAAAGACTGTATCGTTAAGTATAAATACAACTTTACGTAGTCGTCTTTCTTTCCTAAAGTATTTTTTAGATTTAAATGTACATGTGTTTAATTAGTGCTTTTATTAGGTACACATTTCATCCTGCGGGCTCGACTTGAGGCATATGGTTTAGTCAAAATTTACCGAATCCATCTGAGCGATGTTAACGAAAGTGGACAAATAGCAAAATAAATTTTACTGTTTGCGAGCTAGACAACGTAACCAAAAAAAATTATCATACTACGCAAACCATAATTACACATGATTCCCAAAGTAAAACATCTGAGCATTCTCTTTAATTTATTTTTAATAAAAAAAAGGCATGGATGGCGATGGGCGGTGGCCATTTTGAGAATATGGCATATTACTCATTACAACTCCGACTTTGACATCAATTATAACTATTAAGAAGCGTTTCTATCGACGTGTTTTACCGATGGTTAGACGCCACGATTGTCCATTGTGCTTGGGTCTGGCTGAGACCTTTGGTTAGTCTCCCTCCTCCCGCTCGCACCAGATATTGATGGGAAACCAAAACATTACGTAAAAAGTCGCTTTTGTGTGAAAGTAAAAATCTATCATATTTATTCTGCGGATGCTCATTCGGGTAAACATGAAGGGGACACTTAGTTCACATGTTTTGGCTGCATACCAACCTATTGCATTTTAAAATTATACTATAGGAGTTGCTGAAATACTTCAAATTGAGCTCAATAGGCTTGTCCGAAATATATTTTGGGGACGATTTTGAATGCATCATAAAGTCTCCAAGACACAAAAGTTAACCATATTATATCAGATGAAATGGTTAAAAAACACCTGCAGGTCATATCCTCACAACATTGTAATTTAAAAAAATACGGATGTCAAAAGTTAGACTAGGTTTTGTATGTATTTATACTAAACGATACAGTCTTTAGTAATGTTAATTCCAAAAGCTAATTTAAACTTACCTTTGCGTGTAGAGATCGCGACAGTGTGCGTGGTCGGCGTAGAACCGTGATACAAACTCGCCGATGTCCGGATACTGACAGGCCGGGTCGTCGGACTGTACCGTATCTGGAAAGATTACAATAAAATAATTTTTAGTCAAAAGTTTCACAAATTTCAGAAGCTTATTTCTGTTGACTGTACTTTTTGGACGTCATCCGCAATTCGAAACTAATACATAGCTGGTCACTTAATTGGAAAACCTTAAAACTAGTATTCGTATGAACATCAAAGTTCATTTTCTTTCCTTTTTTCTTCCTATTCCACATGGATAAATTACTGTACATGTTTTAACCGTACTTAACGATAAACGTAACGAACAATAAAATTGTTTAAAAACTTTTTAATTGGTTGTCAAAGATTAAGTCATTTCTTTAATGACTATCGTATTGGAAAAACGCAAGCGTTTCTAATTACATGACCACCGGCGTATACTCTTATCACCCATGCAAACTTACCCTGTGGTATCTCGAGACCAACTAAACTGGACACGTCCTCATTAGTACATAGAAGCCGCTCCAGAACTATGAGCTCCCGTCGGTCCAGGGTCCAGAGCAAGGATCTGATCTTGTGCAACAGCGTCCTGAACGGACGGAACATGTCTGACATCTCTTCTGTAACAAACAAGAGGATCAACTATACCATAAATACAAAATAGAGAACTAGTATCCCTTATACGGTAACTAATATTATAAACGCGAAAGTCTGTTATTTGTTTTTTTGTTCCGTTTTTATTCAACGTCCAACAAGTTATGTAAAATTTTAAGCAGGGCCAGTTTACAGCCTTGGAACGGTAATGGGAGTCGTGGGTCGCGGTCAAAAGCTAGTTCTTTCTATGATGTTATTGGTAATATTCATATTCATATAATTATATTCATATTTATTTGTTGGTAATTTAATGGAACTAATACATATTATATTAATTGCCAATAAAATACATTAAATTATTTACTTAAACATTTAATTATGGTTTATGGTTACTTTTTAAGGGTCGTATTAATAAACCAATCTCAACTCTAATGCTCGTCTCTAGATGTGTCAAAAATGACAGTGTTCTATGGTTTGACGTTTACTTTGACGTATCTTGTGACGGGCATCTCAGCCAAGATGAGTTTATTGATACGGGCCTAAGACCTCTTTCTCCGTACACATCACATCATTTAAGTGTGTGGTCCTTACCTGGTGTCTTGTCTATGCTCAACGGCCCGCTCGAGTATATGAGGAGACCACTGACGATGGCCAGTCGAGGCACCGCGAACATCAGCGCCGGGTCGTATGAATCCACCTGAAATCGGTTGACAAAAGTAGCATTTATAACTGATAAATAATTAAATGTATAAAGCATAGCATAGTAATACAGTTTTTTAGATTTGTAGGATTGACAACTTTCAATAATTGAATATTCATGGGAATATTGTAATGATTGAGAAAGCTTAAGAATTATATTGAATAAATCAGGCGCTTCAAAGGTCCAACTACATAGAAGCACGAAGGATGACAGCGGGTATACCTTTGAAAATGCCGACTTTTGTGTTTACAGGGCATTAAAAAAGCTTAGTAAAATAGATTTGTTTATCAGGAGTTAAAAAGCGCTATTTGTAACTAAGAAATAACAATTTCAGCAGATCCTTGTAAGGTTCATAAAATATCCCGCAACCTAAATAACTTATCCCGCCACTCAAAAATTTACTCAGTGTCAGAAGCCCAATGGGTTTATTTTCTCTAAAAGTTCATCGTTGTAAGGTTTAACATCTCCAACTAACCTGTTCCTGAGTAAGCAGGGACTGTTTGAGCGCCCTCCGTAGACTCTCTGAGAACAGCACGCATATCAGCTGTTGCGCTTCGAACTCGTGGGGGGTCTTGACGTTCACCATCGCGCTCACGTAGCAGAGCTCAAACTCTGCAAATAATCTGAAAAAAAAAACAATCTTAATAAGTCATCATCATCAGGTACAGATGACATAGACGGAGAGAACCATATACATGATTCCGATGATGGTGACCGCCATTGGGTCGGCACCTTCCCTAACACATGGTTGAATGAGGCGATGGGTGAGATACGGATCACACTCGTGATCAGGCTTCGCTTGCAAGGACCTGTTTTCCAGTTAGTTATTTTAGCTATCGTTCCTAACGCAGAGATCTCGTTGTGTTGTTATCCTAGTAATTATTTTTAACTTAATGTTTTTTATTTGCAAGGATTTTATTTGTGCTAGTTTGAATAATCATTATTAATCATTTTATTACATACCTTGTAATATAAGTTACTTATAATTATTACTGTATTTTATGATTGAAAAACTGACCTTATGCTGGAGTTTCCTCTTTTATTTTCGTCTTGTCCGAAGCGCTATTAGATTCACTCCATTTTACCGACATGTAAAAGAGCCCTCATGTGGCTAATTTACTGAATAAACATTTTGTATTTGAAATGGTATTTTTTAATATAATCACTTAAACAAATGGAGCATATTACATATACTTCTGTGTTATATCTATGAACTACTTCGTTTAACCCTGAGAGTAGAGCAGTAAAAACAATCAACAAACAATTTGTTATCGTTTGCACTCACAATCCAACCATGCAATAAATCAAATTGGAATCACATGTTTCAATGAAATTCACATGCGGTCTGAAACCGTAGAAATAGGGCGATGTGATTCAGGCTGATGCTTAATGATCGTAAGAAACGTGTACGAAAATACGTGGATCGATGCAGACAGAAACTATTTTAGATAGTAGTTTAGGTAGTAAAATAGTCTGAACGATTTTATTAATAGACTACAATTTATACAAGTATAATCAGAACTATATCAGCCGCCAAGCTCAAATGGGAATTGGTTGGGGATGTCTGCCGCATGCCGAAGGAATTGAGGGCTAAAGTGTGTACCAAATGGGTCCCACGGGATAGAATTTGGCGTCGCGGCAGACCTAGGCGACGTTGGCGAGATCAGCTTGTTGCCTTCAATTGGGACTGGTGGGAGACTGCCCAAGATAGGGCTACGTGGACGGAAGGGAGGGAGGCCTTTGTTCAGCAGTGGGAAATTACAGGCTCTTAAATAAAGAATATTTTATTTTATATACTTAAGTAGAAAAGATTAGTTAGCAGTTCTCAAGATGAGACGATGAGGCAACCTTGTTCAAATGTAAAGCAAATATAAGACTAGGAGTAAAAGTTGATATGTTTTTTTTGCAGTGTGTCTATCCAATTAATATTGTGAGTTTACGTTTGAACACGATGATAGAATGTTCCTCTTCCAGCGTCCACGCGGGTCGATACAACCATATTACCCTATCACCAAGCAGCAGTATTGGCATTAATTGGAGTAGGTACGTTACCGTCGAAGGACTGCATAGCATTCCATCTTAGACCTCAGGTTTGGAAACGCAGTGATAAGAGGTTCTTAACACAACATTTTGTATTTGTCTTGCTTTCCTTGCTTAGCATTAGATGGCTAACTGAGAAAGCAAGATAAAAACGACCTTTCCCGACCAAAACCGATGAAGTGCGATTATTATATTAAGGACTCACTTGTCAAATATCCTGAGGCTCTCGTGCAGCATATCGTCATGCTGGGAGAGCGCCAGGCCGCGCGGCCGGAGGCACTGCTCGCGGAGTAACGAGCGAACCGTCTCCAAGCTTCTGGTCAACGCCTTGGCGAGGGGGCGCATGGCGGCTGACTCTTCTTCGCGATTCATTATAGATGAACCGGCGGCTAGACACTGGAAAAACACGCGTATGTTTACGTTAATATCATTAGTATCATAGCCGAAATTCGTCCACTCCTGGAGACAGACCTACCAAAGGATCACCAGTATAAGTTGTTTCAGCGGACTCATACGACCTTCACCAATTCATAAATCAACGTTAGATCTTATCTCTTTATGAACCACCACTGTTGTAGTTAACCACGCAGGCTGTTACATATAGAGACGCTCAAAGCAAAAATGACGACAGTGACGCTGCGTACGAAACTAGCGGTCCCGAGCTTTGTGTAATGACCACAAATACGTATTTGTTGCTGACTCTGGGATCTGTTCTAAGAATTCATCAGTGTGCATTCCAGTCAGGAAGTATTCCTTGTGTACCCGAGGGGTGCACTAAGATATGCTCACCATTATTCTCATATTTATAATATTAGTAGGAAGTATTATTATATACTATTTAACCTCAGCTCCGAACCACAGCTGGCCAGCCAAGTTGTCATGCAGGACATTGTAGGGGAACTTGTCGCGGAACCCTCGCGCTCGTCACAACAACTTATCCATGATGTGGCTGATGATGTGAGCACGGGTGCTAAACATCGTCGGCTAGATCATGGATTAGTTAATATAGAATATGTTGATGGACCAAAATCCAAACATCCTAGCTAGCTTTCTCATATTTATAACATTAGTAGGAAGTAGGATAGAAGGATTAAATACCAACCTCAGCTCCGAACCACAGCTGGCCGGCCAAGTTGTCCTGCAGCACGTCCTCGGGGAATTTGACGCGGAACCCCCGCGCCACGCGCTCGTCACCGAGCAACTGGTCCATGATCTGGCTGATGATGTTGAGCACCCGGTCCTGAGGAAGAGGGTATCACTGTTTAGAATTTTACTATGTTAATGTGTTTTGGAACCTTTTTATAAAAAAAGCATGCATCATCAAATCTGGCAGCTGGCGGTGGACTGAGTTTTTTTTAAATTAAGTTGTGAGTGTTTTCAGTTTTTGACGTGCCTTTAATTTGATGCTCTATTTCAACGCAATGCCTCTAGTCCACCTTTGATATCCGCAGGCAGCGTCGTCTTTTACACTCGACATTCGCTATTTTCCCAGTAAACGAAACACCATATTTTCAAAATCGTGACAATTTCAACCTATCACTGTTTGGTTCTTGTACTAATTCTGGTTCAGTTAAGGACGAAAATAAGGAGCGAATTTCTATAAATACTCGGTGTAAGTATCCTTAGACAATATAGTCGAATAGACACATTTGGAAAAAAAACCAGGGCTCAATTCAGTGTTGTACCTTTTTCATGGATCATTATTATAGCTAACGTTTTTATTGTTTCTTCGGCAATTATTCTGCTAATAGATGCCAAAAGTAAAACTTACACACTTACTGAACTTTTACTTAGTAAAACCAAACGATCCTCCGTGGTTTTTTGTCTACAAAAATACGGTCTACCTCGTTAGCAAAATGTGGGCATAAAGATGCTAAACTGGCGAAATGCCAAAGCGTGCTCCTACTTAAGAATGACATCGCAGCCAAGAGATTATATAACATAACATAAGGTTTAATAGAGGTCCATATAAGATACAACCTACCCAAGACTTTATGGTCGCTATATTCGCTGTCTATCTAGCCAAAAACTTTCTAAATTAAACTCTAAAACCTACATATGCTATCTATTTATTTGACAACACATATAGGTTCTTTCTTGTAGCTTAAGTAACCTTACACATTCGAGTACCTATAGATACTACGCCATTAACACACTAAAAATTCATTATGCGCAAATAACAGCATTTTGTTGAAGAGAAATATACCCGTAACGTTTACTCGAAAATCTCCAGAATACCATAAAACTATGTTATTCTTTTTTAACAAGTATGATGTGGCTTTTGCGTTGTCTTCTGGGATATTACGCGAACGATCTTACCCGGTCAAGACTTGAAATAAAAATAAAGGGTTTCAGAAATGCCACCATTGATTCCATTGGGTCGAAGGGTACCTGGCATAACCCCCAAAACAACAAGATTAGATAACCTTGATATCAGTAGATTGTTTCTGAATTAGTGATGTACTTCTGTACCCTTATACCATGAGTTACAATTAACTACTCGCTAGCCAGTGAAATGCTCTGTCGCTCGCAGACCTCACAGTGTTCTTATAGAGTGCGAGGGACAGAGCATTCGACTCGCTAGCGAGTATGGTAATTGTAACTCATGGTAAGGATACTGCTTCGCGCAACCCTCACTTTAACTTGGACGCATTCGTTAAGCAATTGGCTTGAAGAGATATGAAATAGGAACTCATGCCGATCGAGATAAAAGGGCTTTGCCTATAGTTAATACTTTTAGGTATTTAAAAAAATGTAAACATTACAAACCACGTGACATTGTTAAACAGCCAATCAAAACTGTTTTATCGAACTTTGACGTATCAGTGTTCTGCTTCTATTGGCTGACGAACTACATCACGTGGTTGTTTTGTTTTCATTTTTTTAAATGCCTAAAGGTATAGACTATAGCAGTGGGATACTCATATAGGCAACAGAGAGAAAAAAAAACGTACCTCGACTAGCGGTTTTAAACAATGACCTTGGCGCGAATACATAGGGAGGAAAACGGCAAGCGAATTAGATTTTTAATGTTGTATTTTCAATATACCCTAGCCTATAGATATATAAACATACGAAGTAAGATTAACGACATATAATTGGTCTAGTAACTACCTATGAGTCATAACATCACACCATTAACTCAAGTGCCCACGACTCTAGGAGTCTCCAAATCACATACAAATCTTACATCGTGGCATTGAAACCCTAAATGGTGCGACAGCTGCACGTGGAAACACGCTACATACATGCATCGCAATCACTGCATGACAACGAAAATACCAATATCCCACTTGACTCCTATAATATAAAGTTCAATTCTGCTTGATATCTATATAAGAGTAACGTCATTACAAAATGAATCATAGCCTTATAAAGATAAAGTATCTTTGTAGTTAAAACAATGTATTTTTTCTCAACAGTTACGCAACAGATAAGAATTGTAAATTAATAATTATTATGAATGTCAAGTGCAGGAATAATAATCATGTGCGATAAATAATTGGCTTTCGGCTTATTATGACACCAGTTAATGCACATGTAGAAACCGGCAAGCATCAGTTTCTTTATTTAAAGAAAAGACGGATAAGTTTTAACATTTTTTTTATTCTTAAATACCGACTGATAATAAACTCACATTAAAGAACCAGTTAAATGAGTCTAAACTCGAAAGATCTACTGTGAGCCATTGAGGAGTTCCTATGGTTACCTTCCGTCTCTATCATCCTACTAGCTATATGTACCATATTACTGTATTGTCCTCCAAATTGTACAAGTTTGCAAATTTTCTACTCAACCCGACAATCCGAAGTCGGTTAAAATCGACTTCCAAGATCTTCCATACATACATAGGGTGACAAAATCATTACCCTTCCTTTGCTTCGCTCTAGTCGGATAACAGGTAGGTATATTGCTCGTATTGATCAAAACGTCAAGAATAACAATATTTATTTTACGCAATTTAGTACCATCTACAAATATAAAAGGTTTTCAAACTATGGTCGGTTTCAATTGAAATGGGCAAAGATGTAAACAAACCAATGTACCATTTTATTACTCCACTAGCGACCCGCCCTCGCTTCGCTTCGGTTTATATGAGTACATAAAATAAAAAAATAATATACATATAAACCTTCCCCTTGAATCACTCTATCTTTTAAAAAAAACCGCATCAAAATCCGTTGCGTAGTTTTAAAGATCTAAGCATACATAGGGACAGACAACGGGAAGCGACTTTGTTTTATACTATGTAGTGATAGTGATAATCACGAACTTTTGAAGATCATTTGTGGTTTAATTCATGATTTATGTACTTGTTTATCACTTTCATATTAAGTTTAAGATTGAACAACTATTAATTATACGTTTTTCTTAAATAAAAAAACGCTCGATGAAATTTTGTTTACATTTTTGGCGATTTTTACTGACACCAACTGTAGGCATCTGTTGCTTTCTCTTTTTTCTACTGTTTATAGTTACGATTTTGTCGTTCTTTTCTTAGTTTTTAGGGTCTCTGAAGAAGTAAGAACAAGTTTCTTTAATTGTCTTTGGTCTGTGCGTTATCTATAAATTTGTCAGTCAATGTAATAATAATATTTCTAATAATCCATAATATAACTCTTTCCTTGTTACAGTCAACCAATTTAAGTAAGGATAATACGGACTAAAACTAAAACTAAAATACAACCACGCAAACAACCGAAACCTCGACATGTTAAGTAGAGTAACTTTCTATAGTTTGTGATCAAGTCGAACTAGGCGCGGAACCCTATTGGAAAGTAGCGGATCAAGTGCACCGCAATGGATATATCTTTGTATGTATACTCTTTATTGTCATTCATCATTAAATGCTCTTGTCGGTGAAGTAATTGCCACTTTTCTCTACTCTGTGCTAGCTTTTTCACTTTATTGTACAAGAATAAAATTATTTTAAAAATAACAATTGATACAGTTTAGCAACTGAATAGATCAAGGGTGTGATTATCTCAAAAACGCGGTCGGACGACCCAACGAGTGAAGTAGTCCCATCAGTGGGGTTATTATGACGTATCTGTGCAATTCATTTTACGCTGAGAGAAAAGGACAGAGTTATGTAACTGCTATAGCTCCGTCCTTTACGCTCACCGTAAAATGAACTGCATAGCCATGTCATAATAACCCCCCAGAGCGAACAAAACACTTTTTAGGGCGCGCATTTTCCATTTGTCAGCGCGCTCTTGCGGGACTACTTAAACTCGCCGCTGCTGCTGCGGGAATCACACCCCAGGGATTCGTTTTTTTCTTGATGCCGTTAGCCTGATTAGATAGTGTAGTGATCTAGTGATCCTTGCTGTATACGTACATATATGATAGCCAAGGTAGCAGACAAGAGGGATCTCCCCTAGCATTCGCAGGAAGAAGACGTCGCTCCACAACATCCGGGAGTGGGCAGGAATGTCTACATCGTTCGAACTTTTCCGCAATACAAAAGATGTGAGACAGCGGATCTAGTATCTAACAGCCGTCGACAGATGAAGAGCGAAATTAAAGAAGTGTTAGAAGAAGTGGGAAATGAAGGTGATTAAGTGTGAATGAACTATATGTATATGAGTATGGAAATAAAATATCTCTTGTAATTATACCTAGAGTTGACTCAAGACAGGTTTTATAGGGTATCTCAGATAGATGACTAACTTAAACTACGTCTTGGTTGCTTAAAAAAAACCGATGCAGAGGAAGACGAGAGTGTATAATCGAGTACATAAGTAGGTCAAAAAAATTAACAGTGCAAAAAAACTGGGAGAAAAGGGGCGGAGACATTTCCCCAGTTGGTACTCCTTTTTAAATAGGACACACAAAGTGGTTACAAGAAAGCAAAAAGAAAAGCCTGTCTTGCATTCAACAATCTGTGGATATTCTTTAGCATGGTGTGATAACGCTGATGAGTTTATAAGCTATTTGTAAATAAAACCTGTCTTGCAGCTGCTTCGCAACGACGCATATAGTAATGCAACATTTACTTTGGCGACAAAAACCACAGATGTTTAACTCTGACAACCATTTTTAAATTTAACCTTCCTGTTTTTAAAAACGGTAGGTTCTCAACTCGTCTGTTTTTTTTTTCAATTATATTAATAACTTAACTTTAAAAAAGGTAATTTGAGATTCTAATATGACATACCTAGATATCATCAAAATTTATTTTTGCACAGCAAACCATACTTCTAATGTATTATTATTATAAATGTTAACCTAACTCAGTTTGTTTATTCGTTTTACATGCTTTCACAGCTAAATCGCTGAACCCATTTCAATAAAATTTGGCATGGACATAACTTTAACCTCGAAGAACTGAGTACTTTTGATCCCGCAAAATTCCTGAGGGTATAGCGATAATCGACTTCTACATAGACGGAGTCCCAGGGAACACCCTCCGATGCAGGGACAACCCCATTCACCATTCTTACAGTTATAATACAAACAATCTGAGCCATGCCAAGTTACGAGATAGCGAACAACCTTCGCGGGCAGCACACGTTAAAACAAAACACTCCGCCGTTCAAGGATTACAAGATAGCTCGGTTGCGATACAAAAGCACGTGTTTCGACGAGGCCAGTGAATCTTTGGATATGAGTTTAACTCTTGTATGTTTTTACAATTTGAACGATGCGATTCCTCTGATATTTGATCTTTGAACCCGAAGAGACCTGGGCCCTACTTCGAAAATCGAAATGGCCCCCACGAATGACAATAAACAAACACCAAGCATACATTGTATAAATTCTCGGGCAAAAGTTAGTAATTAATTTGCATAACACGTAAAAGCAAAAATAAAAGCCTGGCTGTAAAACCTGTTTATTTTTAATTCAAGGTAAACCAACTTAAAATGATGCTTTTTGCAATAGTTCCATTGACCCCTTTTAAATATTTGAGTATCAAGCTATATTGCATTTCGGTGTCTTTTTGTTATTGTGTGATGCGGGTGCATAAGTATATTAAGTTACTTAATTAAAAACGTACCTACACTAAACAAATCTGAAGTCATCCGACCATTAAGAGAATTAAATAAAAAGTAAGGTAGAATAAGGGAGAGAAACCTTTTTTACCAGCACGAGACAGAAAACGGTTTCACCAATTACTTTGGGCCACTGTAAATAACGCAGACACAACAAAATATACTTGATGTAGTTATCTACTAACGAGATATACGAGTAAATTTCGTGCCAAATGATACTTAAAATATTCAATGCCTGTGGCACCTTGTTTTTTATACAAAACAGACGCTTTTTGGAGTTCCTAGAAATTGAATTAACGCGGTCAACTAAATAACCTTTTCACGTGTCACTTTAACATAATAATAATAATTATTTGAATAATTTGTCTCGTCACTCTCGTCAATAGCGCAATGCGTCATAGTTTTTGCTAAATAAATGAGTAGCTCTAGAAACTGGAATACAAATTAACCACAACGCAATAACAATCATCATTCAAAGTTACATACTGCATCCGCAATGTACAAAAAGAAAAAGCCTGTCAAAAGCATGTTGGACCATACTCAGCGCGTTTAGGTTCTATATAATCCTAATCCTACCTCGTCAACATTCCCATTTCATCCATATTCCCATTTCGTCCTGTTCCCAGTTCGTCCACATTCCCATCTCGTACATATTCCCACTTCGTCCACAATCCCACTTTATCCAGCACGCGTAAAGTAAAATCAGAATTAGAATAAAAACAAAAATAAAATAAAATTAGTGGACGATAATTTTACATCTTTGTTGGCCCAATGTATACGCTAAATTACAGTTTTCTAGTACCTACTTATTTATCAACTGAGACAATTCGAGTTAAATCGCAGACAGATGGATAGACGGACATGGCAAAACCATAAGGGTCCTTTGTTGACGGAGCCCCAAAAAGTCTGGATGTGATATATCGAATACCATTTTTTTTTTTTAATATATTTTCAATACAAAAGAAACGTGTGCAATAAGTGCATTAATCGCAAAGATCGTCGCCCAAAATCAGCTTACTCATGCCTCACGCCACGCCCTATGTTGTTTATAGGATTGTTTGCCTGACTTAAAATAGGACGAATTGTGTTGCCAAAAGATTTTCCAAAAGCTAAATTATTTTAAATACAAAGAAACCTGTGTTGGTAGGGACAGCTCGATAATAAGAATAAGCGAATCATGGTCCGAGGGTAAACTATTGTAATATCTGGGTGAATTGCAAAAATATTGTACATAGTTAAGGACTTGACTGAGACAACGTTAACTTTTTACTACTACGAAAGTTATCCATATGATTATATGACTAATCTTCGTTACACAAAGAAAAAAGTAAAGGATTGTTAAGGATTTTCTAATTGAGCCCTTAAAACTATGTAAGTACAATATTTTTGCAATTCACCCATTAGATAAGAGTGTATGTATTAGAGTCCATGAATCGTATATGACATATGACGCAGTAAATAGGACAATACTTTAACGAGTACGAGTAGAAATATTGTTTTTATAGCCTATAAAAGTGTGTTACGGCTCGGAAAAGGCCTATTTCGCACTTTGTTTGTCCTTAGGACTCTCCGGGTCTCAATTCTAAGCGGTACAACCCTATCGTCTTTCCTGTACCATATCTACTAACCCAGGCAATACTAAACTTGCTATTAGGCGGACTGTTGAGTGTTGATAGACCTATACAGATGTAGTGCAAAATGATTTTCCTTCGGGAAAACTCGGATCTCAATCGGAATACGATGGCACCCGAACTGTCAATCAATGATTGTATTAAATGACAAAGTGACAAATGACAGCATTTGTCATTTGACACTAAACAATAAAGTTCCATTTTAATGGACATGAAAACGTCACTCATTTAATACAATCATTGATTGACAGTTCGGGTGCCATCGTATTCCGATTGAGATCCGAGTTTTCCCGAAGGAAAATCATTTTGCACTACATCTGTACAAACTGGATGGGGACCTGGGTAGTGATTCTGTAAACAACGCCGGTCGTACGGACTGTCGAGTGATATCCAAGCGGCGAGATTAAGTAGTCCCGTCAGTGCAAACAAAACACATTGTAGCGCGTGCATTTTCAATTTAGCAGCATGGTTCCTGCCGATGGGTCGAACGTATAAGGCTGCTTAATTGAAAATGCACGCGCTAAAATGTGTTTTGTTCGCTCTACTAAACTACTTAAACTCGCCGCTTGGATATCACTCGACAGTCCGTACGACCGGCGTTGTTTACAGAATCACTACCCTGATATTAAAATCCCTTACGAGTATTTTCTTAGCAACAAAATAAATACACAGTTCCTGCAGGGAAAAGATACCCTTACCTTTTCATGCAGGTTCGGCGCGTCACGCATCATCATAGGAGTCTTAGAGCTTAGCAGTAGTATTCGTTCTGTTTCGGTGTCAAGGTTAAGGCCTGGGCCCTGGGTCGTCCTCTCCCGCCACGTCGCCACGCTGGTCGTTCTAGCCCGCCGTCGGGTGGACGTTGGACACGGCGGGCTAGAACGACCGCTCCCGAACATTTACGAAGTGGCGGGTGAGATCGACAGAGGCCTAATACTATACCGGTAATATGATAGTAGGAGGTTGTCAGAATCGCTACCACCATTTTTAGCGCCAAGCAAAATTTAGCAATTTTGTATTCCGGTGAAGAGGTACATTCGGTAAAACGAGTTGCATAAAGAATGTTATCTATCATAGTCGTAAGGGTTGCCAGATAATTAATTATCGGCCTCGTAACCCATTTATCACCACGTGTGTTGCCTTCTATAAAAATAAATAACGTACAAAGAGGCCGTTTCTATTGTAAACCTCCCTAAACGATTGTAATCGTACAAACGTTGACCTTGGTTGTCTTTCCTACTAATCCCCTCTTATGATGGCGTTATTCTGATGTTAGCCTCGTCTATCGATCTTACATTTATTTATAGTTTACGGCCATGGAGAGAATAAAATATGTAACAGGGACTTTTCAAGGGCATTGGTAGGGTTATTTGCTTTCGTAATTAAGAATTCATTAATCATTACATTCCCTATAAAGTTACTTGACTATAGCACTAAGCCGGAATTCCGGTTTATTAGATAATTTTCACGAAATTATTATTTCCGTGAAGCAAAATCTTTTTTCACACTTTTTTCCATTCTTGATTTTACGCAATTGCATTTTTCTTTTACAGTATAAATTATGACTGTTAGTTTTGCATCAGACCCGGAGGGCCCAAAACCCAGAAATAGCGGAGCTCGGTCGACTCTGTCAAATTTTATTTTAGGAATGGGGAAAACAAGGCATTGGAAATATGAAATATGATTCTTATGAGGTCATTAATTAAGTTAATGATGTTTGTACTAATACACAGCAAGTCATTAATTAGTAGATAAATATTTTCTAGCAAATCGACAGTATGCGGACGCACAGCGACGATTCACAAAATGGAAGAAGATTTAAGTATGTATGTGATATAATATACGCTTACTTAAACCACTGAAGCTGTATTAAATAGGCATAGAATTACTTTAAACTTTCATGGAAAATTCATCAACCCAAAGACGTTCACTGTTAGATATGTATATTTGGCTAGTTATCCAAATAAACATTTCCTCCTTTGTAAAATGAGTGGTTTTTTTCTACATTTGCATAAACTCGGTCTTTACTTAGTTTTACAAAAACGACACAAAACATAGTGAATGAATAGCATGACATGCAGGTACATAGTATTTAAATAACCACAAAAAATTTGCTGTCGGTAACCTTCAAGAAACGAGACGTGACAAAAAATTTTTACTACATAATTACATACATTCTAAAAGCCTCTATGCAAAAGATTTTAATTTTAAAAATAAAGAAAATAGCTGTTCCCGTGCCCACTTCGTTGGTGAATAACCATTTTTTTAAGCTGGCTTTCTATTGGTAAATCAATTTTCAAAATCGGTTCTGTAGATCCAGAGATTACCCCCTACAACGTCATAAACTTTACTTCTTTATGATATTAGTATACAGGGTGACACCTAAGACGTAATACAAAATTTTATTTTCTGGATCTTCTCATGAGTACGATCAACTTTTACTATGGGACTAATATCGAAATCGGTAGAAAAAAATTGAATCTCCCATACTAAAAGCAATCAGCTGGTTTCACAATTTGTATGGAGACGTCGATTTTATGTTTACGTTTTCGAAGTTGGTCCCGTATTAGTTGATCGTAATCATGAGTAGATTCGGAAAATAACATTTTGTATTACGTCTTACGTGTCACCCAGTAGAGTATAGATTAAAGACAATACCACAATTGCTTCCGTCCCTACACCCTAAAGTAACTCTTTTTTTATCTGTGCACACGTGCCGCATCCTTTATGCTTTATGCAAAGCTGTACAAACGCACGTACTTTATTTAAGGTAAGTGTCTTCAATCCATGAAGATTCGCCCCACTAAATAATTTTAAGGTCACTGACGCAACCGCAAAGCACCAAATTTGCTAAGCGGAGCAAGCCATCGCGTATCGAAAACTATATTGGGTAAAGGGAAGAAAACGCTTATGTGCGTTGCCGGCAGTGACCGCGTTAAAAACCGTAGCTTCTACAATCCAAATGATACTTATCAGAAAGAACTTTCCGCTTACGTCACAAGATAAGCAATGTTCTTCAAGCCAACTTGCGAGGCAATCACCATTGTAAACAATAACTATTTACGCAGCGTCGAGTGGCATTATGCCTATTTATGTTATACCACTTCCGAAAACAATTAAACCAATAAGACCGTGAAGTTACGTTCGAAATTTAAATGTGATCTCGAGTGGTTACACGAGTTATGCTAGTTTGTTATCAAAACAAAACGCGTTAGAAAACAAAAGCATGAATGAAACTACAACCTCTTTTCGTTTTAAACCTCTTATTACTAGGGGCATTCGAGTACTTATTTTCATGTTATTGAGCGTATTGTTGGATTAGTATAGGTATGTATAATCAAATCGCTGTTGACTAATACCCCTGTAAAATCTCAATCCAGTGAAATCTTTAAATTTTATTTGAATATCGTATAAAATTAGTAATTAAAAAATCGAAGAAATACTGGAAAAGGGCCGAATCTTAAGTACTCGGAACCGACGTGCTTGCATGACTCGATGCATGAATGTGGAAGAAGCGAAAGAGTTTTGTCAGGATCGTAGTAAGTGGAAAGAAGTGGCTGCCTCTGGGAAACAGGCGTGATTTAATGTTTGTATGAATGTATGAAAACCGTATACCTAATCGCTGTAATTTGTTTTGTTTTGTGATTATCGTGGCCCGTGGGACCCAACCGACTAAGACTTGGTTCATTTCTCAGTGACCACGTAGTTTCCCCTGACACTTAGTCATTGGTAGTCAGAATTACTATAATGGATTGTATTCAACAACAATGCAACTTATAATGAATCATAAATGTCTACGTATTCATCCAGTAGCATAATAACATTAATAACTGACATACAAGCAATGATGACACGGTTCGCCAAGTTGATATGTAGTGAGAAGTGACCCTGGGCCTCTTTAAACTCGGTAAAACCATAATGTCTTTGAAGTGTTTGATGGTATTGTTTTAATTCGGCTGCCATTATTGTCAAGTAAATACATACATACATACATTAAATCACGCCTGTTTCCCAGAGGGGTAGGCCGAAACCTCTTCTTTCCACTTGCTACGATCTTGACAAACTTCTTTCGCTTCTTCCACATTCATACATCGAGTCATGCACGCACGTCGGTTTCGGGTACTGAAGATTCGGCCCTTTTCCAGTATTTCTCCGATTTGACTCGAAAACGTACGCCTAGGGCGGCCCCTTCCGACCCGTCCACTCACTTTTGATCTGTATATCTCTTTCGTCAATCTTCTTTCATCCATCCTTTCCAAATGACCGAACCATCGAAGCATACCCATTTCAATCTTAGTCACTACATCTTCTTTTATTCCACATTTCTCTCTGACTTTTTCATTCCTTACTCTATCAATCAGTTTCACACCACACATACTACGCAAAGAGCGCATTTCAACTGCATTTACACGACTTTTATGCTTGTCCTGCCACACCGAACATTCACTACCATACATCAGGGTAGTATAAATGCCCTGTCTGCTCACAAAGGAGTACAGGGCCCCATTAATTTGATTCCCCGCATTCACCCTTCAAGTAAATAAGAGATATCAAAACGTTGACAATACGGATACTCGTCAAAAACAATAAGGTTTGAGGCTGCGTTTCCTCCAGAGCTGTGCGAGGCAGCGAAGCGCTGCTGTGAGGAAAAATCCACCAATAGGATGATTTTGTTTTACTAGCCTCACTATCTTATTGGTGGATTTTTCCTCGCAACACCGCTTCGCTGCCTTACCGTCTACAATCTCAGCCCTGCCTTCGAAGCTTGAAATAGTTCGCAGTTCGATCCCTAGTATAGGCAAATAAAAAATGAAATATTGTGTTATGTTCGTGAGTTTTGGATGTGGTTTCTAAAGTATCTAAGTAGTTTTCTTTCCATACAACTTAAAATACGTATTGTTACCTAGCTTAGAGCATAGTTTATGACTACATTTATTTCCCCCATGTGCTTTAGATAAGAGATTTTCATAATTCCGTTTTACAATGATATTATTATTACCTATGGTAATTCAAGGTCTTCAGAAATGAGCGAGATGGTTAAGTGCTTCCTGTTTTGCTGCATTTGCATGATATGCAAGACGATTGCAAGGTTTTACGCCACAAACCTTCAGAGTGAGGACACTGTAACGTAATATCAGGGGTGGGTGTATATCGGGTGGTCGATTTCTTTTGATCTAGTTTTTTCGCAACATCTTTTGTCGTTGGCATGACGAATGGTTAAAATGTCGAAAATTCTTTGATCGAAATTGGCTTTGACGAGCTCACGAGTTTTAGGGCCGTATTAATAAACTAATCTCAACTCTAATGCTCGTCTCGAGATGCGTCAAAAATGACAGTGTCCTATGGTTTGACGTTTACTTTGACATATCTTGTGACTGGCATCTCAGCCAAGATGAGTTTAATAATATTTCCCTTAGTCCCGCATCTTGGCTGAGATACCTGTCTAAAAAAACGTCAGAAATTACAGATTTGTATGGCTTGACAATTACTTTGACGTATCTTGAGACGGGCTTGTAAGTCAAGATCATTTTATTAATAGGACCCTAAGTGCGGCTGCGTACTGCACTGCACCCGATTCTTATCCGAAATTCCATGACTAATAGGACAGGCTTCTGATAAAAATAACAGACAAAAAACCTGGCATTTTGACTTCTGCCCATCGCATAAATAGGTTGCCAGCAAAGCCACTAGTCATTTAAGAAGAATGCATGCTGTGTGATGTGTAACCAACTAATTAGGTACCTATTTATATAAAAGAAACACGCGTCCTAGTCTGCATGTGTAATGCAATGTAGGTTAGTTTTTCTCTGTAGTAACTTACTTGCTTCCTCACAAATCGAAGTGAAAAAATCAAAGAACTTCACTTCACATATATGCATAATCATCCCCAAAATTTAGCCTAGTTGGTAGTGATCCTGTTTACGAAGCTGGCGGTCCCGGGTATCAGCCAATATTTGTGTCTTGAACGCGATATTAGTGTATCGTTGCCTAGTACCAATCCACATATACATTGTTATAATTTGTTTGCTATTTTCGATGTTTTTTTTTATTTCATTTATGAGAAAAAAATATTTATTATATTTAATAAGCAGAGGCTCAAGAATCTAAGCAACCTTGTCAAATATAATGTCCTAATAACATAGGTAAAAAAGACACATCAGGCCGATACGTCGAGGCGACAATCATCTATATCTATTTTAAGGCAGTTTTCACTAAAACGGTATTTGACAAAAGTCAAATCAGCTTATTTTTATGAAACATCAAAAACGCTCCGTCACTATGGAATTTTTAGGGATTACTATCTTGTGACGTCACAATCAAACAGCGTCCTTATTGTTGGATTTTATGAATTTAAAAATCTTAAAATAGCAAACATAAATAAAAGATTGATGTTTTCCTAGTATTTTTATAATGTTTATCTGTTTTTCATGAAAAAGTCATTTAATTTCACTCTTGTCAAATACCCTATTAAGGACTAAAATTAAGGAACTTTAACTTAGTCAGATTTGTGACAAAAATTACATGATGTAAACGCCCCCAATCATTATTACATCCAAGCGTTACCCTGTCAAACAGAATGTCCTAGTAACCTAGGTAAAAGAGACACATCAGGCGTGCCAATACGTCGGGGCGACAGAACCATCCATCTATTCCAATCATTATTACATTCAAGCGACGCATTCACGCCCCAATGTTCGGTAATTTATGGAGAATTGACACGCCGATGTCTCCCCATCGACGCCCAGTCCCGCCCGCTTGGAGACGACCACTCTATAAGAACACTGCGAGATAGCGAGGGACAGAGCATTCGACTCGCTAGCGAGTACGTTAATTGTTACTCATGGTAAGGGTACTGAAGTGAGAACTTAAAGGAGATTTGAACAGCTAAGTTCGCCCGACTTCTAATCCTTGAATAATTTGACCTAGTTTCCAGTGGTTTAGTTAGTGACGACACGTTAACCTAGTTGGTGGTGACCCTGCCTACGAAGCTAGCGGTCCCGGGTTCAAATCACCGGTAAGAGCAGATATTTGTGTGATGAACGCGGGTATTTGTTCCTGAGCCATGGATGTTTTGTTTTACATTTTCTATTTAAGTAAGTTTATCGTTGCCTAGTAGGTACCCATAGTACTAGCCTAGAGCTTAGTTGGGGCTAGGTCAATTTGTGTGACTGTGCCGTGGTATTTTTTTTTGTATTTTTAATATGGATAAAAGTTTTACCAATTGAGTATCCAACATTGGGTCATAAAACCAAGGGCTCAGATATCATATTCAAGCAATATCCATCCATCCATCCAATCAGCCTGTATCCTCTCTGTAGGCCCTCTTCCTTATAAACTCAAAATAAGTTTTTTATTTCGATATTGTAGTAAGGAATTAGTTTCTAATGTATTTCTCTACATAAGTAACTTAGTACAAGGCTAGAGCTTAGTTTGGAACTAGGTCTAGTGTTTATTTACCTCTTTATTTACTTGAGCTTGCCGCATGCTAAGATGTGGTAATAAGAAGACTTTAGCGTAGTAACCTACATGTAAGAAATAAGGCTGTTTATCGCCGTATTAACCAACCATTGAAGGTGATTTCACTGCCATATTTGCCATTATTTATGCTTGCTACAAGTGTAGACTAGGCTTAGAGGGCGCAACCACCTTCCAGTGCATATTTCAACAAAAAAGTTTATGTGTTTGACCTGTAAGTATGTCCGTTCCTATGTTCGTACTTAAGTACCTACTCACCGCCCCAACCGATTTCGATAAATGATACGTCATTAGATTCGCCTAAATGGCGCATGCCGGCGACAATATCGACCACAGTAAATATATTCTTATTCTTATCCAAAAATGCAGTTGGATTTTTAAAGCTTGTTTTTTTTTTAAGACTAGTCAATTGCGGTCCAAGGTATTATGGTTATGGGTACTTGTCTTTATGTTGTGGTTAACATTACTTTCTACTTTGTCTCTCTAAAACTCACTTGAGCATGTCTCAGCTGGTTGACCAGTGTAGAACACCTCTCGGGGTCTTTCCTGCCATCGAAGGAGTCCAGCTCGGCTGCAACCATGTTGAGAGCATCGTCCGCGAAAAAAAACTGAGCGAGCAGTGACCGGTCGTCCCTCTGAAAAGAAACACATTTGTTAAAATCTATCTGAGGGTTAAACTAGAGTTTCTCAGTTTGATAAACATTGTCGACTAAAATAGTAAGATGACATACATGATATAAAATTGAAAATATATGATCATAAACTTAAGCCCGTCACAAACGCAGCTAATATATTATGTACTATGTTATAACAAAGAACCACACATTACTAAGATATGGAAATATATATCCATCCCATTCATTATATTGTCGAAAGAAAGAGATAAATATATCTTATGTGGTGCTCTGCGTGTGTGGACTCTGTCAACTAGAACGGAAAACATATCGTAAGTCATACACACACGAAAAAACAAACATCTTCCCTGTGGTCAATAGTTAAAGTCTTGGGTGCATACAAGTTATATTATTATCTGATAGGACTAAAGTAGACCTGATACGGGTTTATGCGGAAGGCTTCATAATTAGCCCTTAAAAACGTTAACTGCGGGTATGTCCAGAGGAAATATACGCTAACCTAAATCTGTATATGACCCTAATATATATATTACAGCTCCGTGTGGGCGAGCCTTAACTGATATTTGGGTGAGTCGCTACTCTGGCGCTCTATAGCGTCATTAGTAAGCTAAAGATATAATTTTGTTCGACGTTTTTTGCCCACTACATTTATACAAACTAGTGTTGTATAAGGAGCAGATAGTTGTAGAAATACTTAGGTCACTTTAATGGCGAGTTTCCGACGCACTAATCACGTCATTTCTGATACCTATACAATATACCTACTCAGACAATGCAGAAAATATTACAGTATAATAGGAACTAATCTGATTGTTTCAATCTTTAGAGAAGCGCTATGTCTATGAGCGGTCGACTTTCCACTGACGTGATGTATGATATTTATATCTTAACTGGCATATACATATATCCTATATATTCTATTTCAGCACTTGGACTCCCTTTGTCCCAAATGTAATCTATATTCGTTCAAAGCTTTGTCTGATTAAAGACAAACATCCAACCATCTTCACAACTTTCACATCTACACTAATATTATAAAGAGGAAAGATTTGATTGTTTGTTTGTTTGAATTGAATAGACTCCGAAAATACTGGACCGATTTGTTTTTTTTTGCAGCATTTCAATCACATAGGCTATGTTTTATTTTTCTGCGCGAGCGGAGTCGCGGGCAACTGTTATTTATAACTAGCTTCTGCCCGCGACTTCGTCCGCGTGGAACTCGAATACTCTATTTCACCCTCTTAGGGGAAGAATTTCGGGAAAAAAACTATCCTATGTCCTTTCCCAGGATTCAAACTATCTTTGCACCAAATTTCACCTAAATCGGGTCAGCGGTTTAAGCGTGAAGGGGTAACAGACAGACAGACACACTTTCGCATTTATAATATTAATATGGAATAGTATGGATTAGATTAGCAGAACGCCTGTTGAAAATGACTTTTCGAATGGTACCAGCAGCCAACACTCAAACAGGAAATAAGCATGGTTATTGTTAAAGCATAATTAGTAAAAGACTTGAAACCAACTGAGTGACTCGACCTTGATCTCTGGCCGTTCACCGGCGGCACCGTGAATCATGCAGATTATGTATCGAACATGGGCTTGTGTCAAAGATGGTCAGAAGAAACTAGGTCAGCAAGGATGGCCATGAATGAGCGCAGAACAAAACAACTGAGTGCTTTCTTATCATGTCGTAACTTCAGCACAAATAAATGTCGATGTTGCCAAAACGACCTTCACACAATCAAGGCCAAGAACATGGTGCAAATTGCTTGGGAAAGTAAATAGCCAATGTAAGTAGCGAAGAGAAACAGAAACAATAAGAGTAAATTAAGATAGGAATAAAATTGCATGTGTCTTGCAATTAAGCTAACAAGGGGTATCGCTGTGTTATGTGAAAATCTAATTTGAAGATCATATCTTAATCATCAGCTAATATAAATCAAACCACTGCTGGTCATAGGTAGCTAACGCAAATAACCGGTTATAACCAGTTATAACCGATGTTAACCGGTTATTTTCATACAAAAGCGGTTATTAACCGGTTAAATTGCATTCTCTGGTCATAGGCCTCTCTTAATGCACGCCATACAGCCTGACTGTTCTCCACTTTCTGCCTGCAACCCTGCGTTCATCGCTCTACCTAGTCTCAATTCTCTACAAATTGTTTGCCGATTCGCAGTCTCCACTCTACGACGCGTCTGCTTCAGCGGTTATCAGGCCAATATTAGCAGCCAAATATCATTCAGATTAGTGTGGTAAGCATGGGTATTACCTCATGACACTAACGTAGATTAACGACGTTTGACGACGCGCTGGCCTAGTGGGTAGTGACCCTGCCTACGAAGCCAGTGGTCCTGGGTTCGAATCCCGGTAAGGGCAGATATTTGTGTGATGAGCTCGAATATTTATTCCTGAGTCATGGATGTTTTCTATGTATTTAAGTATATATTTCTCTATATAAGTATTTATATCGTTGTCTAGTACCCATAGTACAAGCCTAGAGCTTAGTTTGGGACTAGGTCAATTGGTGTGAGATTGTCCCCTTATATTATATTATTATTATTATTAGATCTATCAAAATTTGCGTAACACTAACACAACAATTGAACAATGGTTTTTCTTATCATGACAAAACTCAGTGGGTTTTATTATGGTCCCAAAAAATCACGAAAAACGACTAGTGTGGCAGTCGAAAGCTATACCTAATCAATCAATTCTAAACTATGCCTAATCGCTAAAATATGTGTCAAAATTGGTTTCAGAAACGTCAACCCTAAGTTCTAACATTACAGATGAAATGATTGTATTACAATTATCCTCATGGTTATTTTATATTATAATAAATGCTTGGTCCATAAGCATAAAACATTCTAAGTTAAGTATCTACCTATTAAAAACGTATATACCCATCCATCATCTTATCAGCCTTTATTTGTAATCGGGCATATCCTTCTTCTGCAAGATACCCACGTCTTGGGGAGACGCTATAGTTTATGTGGGATTTTAACGAGTTACAACTGGCAGGAGGATACTGCGGCAGTATTCTGGACCCGTGCCGCAGGGAAAAAACTTATCAGCTTATTATTAACCCACTGCAGGGCAGAGCCCTCCTCCTTATCACATCACGCCTATCACATCATATATCATTTGGAGGAAATTATCTAGTTATCATGTAGATAAAATTGGTATTCATTTGAACACATATTTATTACCTTATCAATGTATAAACGTTTGTGACTAAGTTCAATAGCATATGCAATGAATTCGATAAAATGAAAGTTTTAATTAAAAGATTAAGATAAAAAAGATAAAAGACATTTATTCAGTAAGTAGGCCGTACAGGCACTTTTACACGTCAAGAATCTACCAGCGCTTCCCAAGAGGAGACACTGCTTAGAAGAAACGCCGCAAGAAACTCAGCAGTCAGTCATTTTTTAAACATATTAATTAATTAATTAATTAGACTTACCGCCTGTTTCACAATCGACAAGTAAAGGTTATTTGACGGATAAGTTTAGCCCTTTCTTTGTCGTACACTTGAAAATAGACAAGGAGAGAGACAACTTTATGTGACAGATAAATTTACTTGTCGATTGTGAAACAGGCCCTTAGATAAGGTTTGAAAATGTATTTAAAGGCTTTATTTATAAACTTATACTGTTTATTGAGATAGTAGAGACACTTGATATTACTGACGGTGTCATCATCGTCCTGCCCTTATCCCACACTAAGTGAGGTCGGCACAACATGTCGTCTTCTTCCACTCTTCTCTATCTGCTGTTAACTCAGTCAGTACTCACACGTTTTATAGACATCATTCTTCACAAAGTCCATCCACTACACTCTTTTTTGGTCTTCCTCTACCCCTATATCCATCAACAATCATTATCATTAATCTTCTAGTTATGTGTCCTTCGTCCCTCCTCATTACATGTCCATATCACGTCAATCTATTACTCCTCAACTTTTCCACTATCGGTGCTACTTTCAAGCTTCCTCTAATATCTTCAAAATTCCTAATTTTATCGTTATATTACTGACGGTGTAAAAGGGCCAAAGGTTCATGTGGCTAATTAACTAAATAATTTCTACATTTGATTTTCATACGAACCTTAGTTTCACTTTATGGCTGTGGCTGTGTTCTTAGGCCAATCTGATTTGGTCGGCCACGTCATTACTTTATCAGCGGGCAATCGCTGGCAAGCCTTTGTAAAAACCACTGTTTTGTATATAACCTAGTTACCAAATGAACGGGATCGATTGTTTATAACATTAACTTGTACCCATTGGACGATAAAGACTGTTCCTTCCGGTACGAATCTAGGGTTGTCAACCATAATGACAGTGACGGAATCACCATGACAAAAGAAAGTCGAAAGATAATACATAGACGTTTATAAAAACAATTAAAATACTTATATGAATTTTAGAATTTGAAGATTCTACGACGCCTAGGTATATTGTTTTTTTCCCCGCCTTTACTGTTATATGAATTGGCTAAATACTAGGACAACAAAGTGGAACAGAGGCTCTTTTCAGGATTGTGGCCGAACTTAGCACTAATTACCCAGTCATTCCTTAATAAAAGCACTAATTAAGTTAATTAACACAGCAGAAGCACGCTAGGGTGAGGCAATTGGACCTAATCATTATATCTCACTTGTGTGGACCTTTCACGAGCCGGTTTGACCGTTGCTGATTTTTGTATCTTTCAGCATTTTTCACAGATATCGCCACCTTTTTCAAGACATTTTAAGAGGATTGTGATTCTGACAATTTCGTTACAAAATGCGATAACGTTTCTCTCCCCTTAAACCTAGTAGATTTTTTCAATTTTAGAATAAGTTGTATATATTAGGAAAAACTAGGGCTGTACTTTAAACTTTCCATGCAGATGCTATTTGAAAAAAAAAACATGGGAATCAAACTTGATATAGGCCAGGGGTGAGATACTTTATCGACCGTACGGAATATTTTTGACAGCTACGCGATTGAAGTTTCGCTTAAAAATCGTCTTGAGTCGGCAACTAGGTACAACATTTTACATGATTGGTGATTTTAATAGCATGAATAATAAGATATTAAGCTATGACCACGCTATAAAACGTTCAATTCATTTGTATAAATCAGTAGCAACCTAGTAACCCTAATTACTATACAGGAAAGGTTCAGTTTAATATGTAGGCTACCTCGTTTACGCGAACTAAGCCCTACAATGAGGAAAACATTCAATGCCGTCATTTACCTTAGAATTGTACGAGGGAATCCCAATAACGTTATTGTGTTTACGTCTTAACAAAACATAAGGAAATAAGTTAGGTGTGTATCACAAAGCGGACATTAGTAAACAGAGTGCAGGATTTCTGTTTTCGCCGGGTATTCGACAGAACAATCAGAATTCGACATCGTAATCGTCTGTTGACGTTGAAGCTGTCATATCTAATAACGCCAACAATATCGAAGCAAGAGTGGCTAGGCTAAACAAAAGTAAAATAAAAAAAATGACTTTTAGCGGCATTAGCGAATTAATAATCGTTGACAGTAAAGTGCATATTAGTAAAAGATCGATTTCTTCCTCGCCAAATAGGATAGTTCCCAAAAATCAGTAACGAAGTGGTTTTTAAATTTTATAGGTAATATTAAGATAAGTTCTCTTAGCAAATGAAAACATGGCAAAGGTCGACATTTCATTATAAATATTTACACACACTTCAAATCGATGTGTACAGAAAATTAAATAACTAAATCAACTCGAACTCTAATGCCCGCCTTCCACTGCGAGCGGACCGGACCCTGGACGAACCCCGTTTGGCTTACAATGGTGACTTCAAATCAAACGGAGTCCTTACGCAGCCCACTCCGCACGCAGTGGAAGTCGGGCATAATGATATGATTCATCATAAGTCATAACCAAGATAGGTACCTATTATAACTTCTAAGTACATATTACTAATACCTTTAATCCAATACATCGTAGGCCGTTGAGGACGCACGTATGCGTATCCATGAAGGTAATTACAATAAATGCGTAATTACCGTGCATTCATAAAAAGGTTACACATTCAAACAAATATATGCGTGTTTTATATCCTGGTGGAATATTAAATCCATTTTAATTAAAGCGAGACTACAAGACTACTCGGCAAAGGAATTCGAGATCAAAATCTGTCAGTTGCCATCTTGATTTTTTAGTTATATTAACATTATTTCACAAAAACATGAATGAGAAACCGTGTAAACAGAAATATTAAGGTTAGTTTACATACATACATACATAAACTCACGCCTTTATTCCCAGAGTGGGGTAGGCAGAGCTACAGAATTACCAACAACTCTAAAAATTTGTTGATAATTCTGTAACCACATTTTGCACACTTATGCTAAGATGTTTACCAGTGTATTAGTGACAGGTTGCAAGCCCATCGCCTAATAATACCTACTATACGCCTTAAGGTTAGTTTTATTGATAAAAATACCGACACTTTAACCAAAATTCAGTAATCACAGCAAATGTGCGCCCGTTGAGGTTAGGATTTTGATCTCGAATTCCATTACAGAGTTTACTGCATTGCACAGTAAGTAAGGTCATTTAGTTAATAGCTCTTTAAAGATACATGATAAAACGACGACATAATTTTAGTAAGTACTGTAAAGGCGGTGGATTTAAAAAAAAAATCGGTAAACGTAGAATGCCTGAGACAACCCTATTTTATGACTCTTAATTTGACAGTATCCATCACAGTGAAGATACCTACCATAATGTTCACTTGTTTATTTCATTTTTAGTTATGATGGTTCAAAATCAAATAAATATTAGTCATGTTAAGGGTTAACACACTAGTAAGTAAGGAAAATAAAATAAGTGTTTTGGTATTTGTTTAATTTACTAAACGCCATCACAAGGTTTGTAGTTGTATCAGTATACTTAATATTTATAAAAAGTCAAACAAACAAGTGTAATACGGGTTTACTCTAAGCTGTGTAACACCCCAAAATCGGGTTGTCATTTTTTCTTTGACATACTTACAGTCATCCTTTCTTTTGTCTGAAAGCCTTCCGCGCTGATTCCTGGCTGAGTTTAGCGTCTACTGTTTGACGAGCGAACGAGTTTCAAGCCACATACACCTGGTAACCGGTGTTTTAGTATATCAACGTTGATCACAAACGGTCGACATAAACACTGCCGTTTTTACACTTGGATACTCGTTTTGTCTCACATAGTTCAACACGGAGCTTTTGTATTCCAGAGCTAGGTTCCTGTGCCTTATTTGGAAGTCGTATTTAACCGGTTTACACTATCTATTCCTTTTTATTTTCAATTGAAAACCCAGACATTGTTATCGTTTGTTAGCCGTTGTTGTCATAGTATGAAATGTCACTTTGACTTTTGACAGGAGGTTAAGGCGTTCGCACATCGGCTTTATTACTCTGTTTTGGGTGTAGTATCTTTTTATTTTTGAATTCTTATTTACTCGTTCTAGATATTTTTTTACTTAATTTCAGCTAAGCAAAAAGTATTTTCTTTATTGAGAGGAATCAGAGGTATTGAAGTTTTAACGTCAATGTGAGTATGGTAGGCGGCAACACCGGTAACGCCAGAGAGCGTCACTTGGTGTTTGCCGATCAAGGATGGAGATTTAATTTAGAACAGGCCTAGGTGGTTTCCTTGTTCTTGACGCTGTGTCTTACAGTCTAGATGTCTTATTTTCACCAAGAATAACTGAAGTCTTAACGTGCGTTGTCACGCGTCTGAAGGGTGAGTATTTCATTTGGAAGGGGCGCGTCGCAATTGTGTTACGTAATCGCCATGTTCTATTTCTAAAAGTGTATCGGTCTATTTCAGATGTTCTTTACGGTGTTATTGATAACACCAACTCCGCGGTCTCCGAGTATAAAAGCCAATTGCCTCTAATTTACTGCCCGAAAGGTAAACTTTATTCGTTAAAAGTGATGTGTTGTCTGAGGATATGTCCTTGTTTGTTCCTTTACTGAGACGTTATATTGTACGTTTTAGGGTTTCAAGGCTACCCCGGAAATTTCAAGTCTGCTCCGGAGATGTTCGGGCTAACCTATAACCTCAAGGCGGAGGTTATCTTCGTGCATGCGGTGTGCTGAGACTGCTTCGACGGGTTTGTGCACGAGGAAGCAGCCGTGCGATGACGAGTACACTTCGCGTGGGATCCTGACGCCTGCGTTCACTGATGTCGCGTGACGTTGACTTTCTTTTCTTTTATTTTCTTTATTTTATTCCGCGTTTACTCTAACCTATTATACGTCGTCCATCCTTAGACCGCGTTGGTAGCAAGCGCCTCTTTTGTAATGTTTATCAATTCTAGTAATGGAAAAGAACTGTACGGGTTTACTGATGCTAATCTCGTAGGTAACCCGGATCTTTCCTTACTTACTCTTTTGTAAGGTTATCAATCCTAGTAATGGAAAAGAACTGTACGGGTTTACTGATGCTAATCTCGTAGGTAACCCGGATCTTTCCTTACTTACTTTTTAGTATAATAAATATTTGCAATTACTAGTAATGGAAAATTACGTTACGGGTTTACTGATGCTAATCTCGTAGGTAACCCGGACCTTTCCTTACTTACTTTTTAGTATAATAAATATTTGCAATTACTAGTAATGGGAAATTACGTTACGGGTTTACTGATGCTAATCTCGTAGGTAACCCGAACCTTTCCTTACTTACCCTTTGGTATAATAAATATTTGCAACTATTTCTTATGTGTGTGGAAAGGCGTGGTTAATTAGAATTTAAGAACTAAAAGGGAGGACGCTCTCTAATCTTATTACTCTGTGTTGTTCATTCAGAACATAGTGTGGTGCGAAGAATCTGAGTCTGTACCTTCTTTTTACGAAGTTAGAAATTAAAATAAACTTAATTTAAACAATTTGTCTAATTTATGAAACCACCACCATCGATCCTGTTTGTGGCCAGTCGCTCTCTCTCTCAATCTACGGCGCCCAACCCTTTAGCGATTGGCCCTCGAGCCAAGTGACCACACGACCCCAATCTCATGCTGCGGGCGAAAATCGAGTGTTACAGCTGTCATAGGGATAATTTTGTAAAACAAAAATCCATCCTTCAATTTTAAAACAATTAGTTTAGGTATTAGGAAACACATTAATATTAACTAGCGAGGGCCACTGGACGCTTGGCGCAGTTTTAACCAGTATAACAATACAATAAGTGATGCCATCCGTGGAATATTATCGTGGTCACGTATAAACATATGCCGAGTTTACTTTAAATATAACATAAACAACAATAAAAATCACTCCGCAGTACAATTATATCTACCATGGTATTTTCCCAATAAAATACCTACTAGACAATTGTGCTATTGATTGAATGTTCAAGGTGGAAAGCGTTAAGGCCAGGTCAAGACAGTACCTACTATCTCTCCTTATCTAGAAGTTTTTTCTCGTCTTGATTAGTTTTTCCGTTCTCTTTCTGCGGCATTTTATTTGAATGCCCAATGTTGGGTATATGCCTCTCAAAGTTTCTTCCAATTTGCCCTGCTATGACTGTTATGAGTTAAGGTACTAGTCGGTACCCGACCGCAGACAGCAGCAGGAGACGATGTGTCGCTGCGACACTACTGGAGTTAATATTTCTATGATATACCATTCGTAGTTTGCGACACGAAGGTAGTCCGAACGCAGATCTGTACCCTTACCATGAGTTAACATTACCGTGCTCTGTCCCTCGCATACCTCGCAGTATACTTATAGAGTGCGAGGGACAGAGCTTTAAACCGCTAGCGAGTACGGTAATTTTTACTCATGGTAAGAGTGCAGTACTTAGTGCCGCCGACGCTGGAGGAACCACACAGTGGTTGAGTTTTTCGTTTGACTAGATGTCGATGACGCTACTACTTTACTGCTGTCCTTTGCAGCCGGCAACGAATTTGTACCATGATCTAGTCCATCGCAGGCCAGCATTTTCCTTAATATCGTCAGACCATCACGCCGGTGGTCTGCCAACACTTCTCTTCCCTACCTAAGGCCACAAGACTGCATGCAACGAATTTACAACCGCCTCTTGTCATCCCTACGAAATAAGTGACCTGTTCCTGTCCGTTTAAATCTGACACGGTGCACCACGTCAGTGACTTTAGTGCGTACACGTTGGTCTCGTTTCTGACCTAATCTCGTCCCACAACTATATATTCCAAGCATCTTGGGTTTCACTTTTCGCGGGTAACTTTGAGCTTTTGGATTACCCCGGTGGTCAGATTCTAGCCTTATGCCCATTTAACTTTCTGTGGGATGTTAGCCTTACCTATGCCTATTTTACACACTCGGAACAACCATGCAACTCAATCAAGATCAAGTTGTCTTCTCAACTTGATTTCATTGAATTATCTAATTTTACCAAAACAAATAGTCCCAAATTTCATTTGTTTTGGTGAAAGTAATACGGTACGGATATAAAACACTACTAAACTATTCGGCAAAATCGAACGTCTTACCCACACGAAGTAAAAGAGTAAAACGCATGTGTACAAAGCCCAATATGAATCCCAGTTGGAAGTTCAAACAACTTTACATAGCCTTACTGCTTTTACATGATGTCAACATGGCTGGTTAATGTACACATTCTATTTTGCAATAGGTAACCTGTTAAGGCCTGGTGGTTCTTTACTAATATAAGACTAGTTTTCAGTCTTTACTCGAGCTGCGTTATCGTGGAATTTGTTCATCGGTATATCTTTTGACTGTCCAAAGAGGACGGTTTCATTTGACCGTCCAATACTTTTAAAACTCCACGAAATCCAAAAAAAGAACCCCTTTGAACTTGAACTCTTTAATTGTCCCAACTGATAATTATGAAAAAAACTAACCAGCCAGCACATGCTGAGTTGTTGTTTCGCAACAACAGATATCTAATGTTATTTTGTTATTTTTTTCTTTCTATTCGTTATCTGTATTTGTTGTTGTGAATATCTTTTCTCCCTTTTTTACCTGTTCAGATCTTAAGTTGCCTCAAAGACATTAATTATCATCAAGGTTTGTTACCCTTTTTTGTGTGAAGCCACCTTAGACCTTACTCAAGTTTCAGGTGTGATTTTCCAAAGCACATTCAACACTCTTCTTTCTTTCACTCTCCAGTTATTACGCCATCGACAAAGAGGATAACATAACTTTCAACTTTGATTGTGAGAGTTGTCCTTGGCTATTTCCAATTCAGAAAGCCAATGTTATTGAATGTATGCATGAAACAGAAGGCGAGCACTTGAATTACTTCGACAGTCTCCCAACGGATGTTTTCTAAGATGGACTATGACATCATCAGCAATGGTTTATCTTATCTAAATTTCTCGAACGATTACTGTGCAAGCAAACTTAGGTATAATGTGACAACTGATGAATTAACATGTTTAATTTACGTTTGTAAGATTATTCGACACGTTAGCTTAGTTGTTGTTCTTCCCCGTGTGGTAGCCGGATTAGAATAGTGCCACTCCGTATCTTTCCGTGGATGTCGTAAAAGCCGACTAAGGTAATAAAGGCGTGTAGTACTGTTAGGCGATGGGCTTGCAACCTGTCACTAATACACTGGTAAACATCTTCGCCTAAGTGAGCAAAATGTGGTTACAGAATTATCAAAAAGTTTTTATAGTTGTTGGAAATTCTGTAGCTCTGCCTACCCCACGCTGGGAATAAAGGCGTGAGTTTATGTATGTATGTATGTATGTAGTAACTCTGTCTACGAAGCTAGCGGTCCCGGACTCAAATCACTGGTAAGGGTAGATATTAGGTATTTGTTTCTGAGCCATGGATGATTTCTATGTATTTCTCTATACATTCATCGTCGTCGTTGTTTAGTATGTAGGTACCCAAAGTACAAGCCTAGAGCTTAGTTTGGGACTAGGGCCCTGTACCTGTCCCGTGGTAATTTTTTTTAGTATTTCAATGTGGATGAAAGTATCCAATATTGGGTAAAGGTTTGTGACCGAGTGCTCAGATATCAGATCCCAAGCAATATTCATCCATCCAATCAGCCTGTATCCTCACTGTTGGATATAGCCCTCTTCCTTAGCACGCCAATGTCCTGTCATTGTCTCCCCGACGTTTTATTATACGGATATCTCCACCCCACATGCAAGTGGTTCTAGGACTGTAGATATAATACCTTCTGGTCAGTTTTACTTTAATTATTATGACCTTGCTGCAGGTTACTTATACTAATGTGAAAACGGTAACATGTGTGGCGTTACGGCTCTGCCTAATTTTGAGGGTAAGACATAGTTGAGGTTCCGTCCCTAATGTCGAAAACTGAAAATGTAATAAATTAAATACATACGACATTTTGTTTTCAGTCGCTCAGACCTGGGTAGTGATTCTGTAAACAACGCCGGTCGTGCGGACTGTCGAGTGATATCCAAGCGGCGAGATTAAGTAGTCCCGTCAGTGCGAACAAAACACATTGTAGCGCGTGCATTTTCAATTAAGCAGCCTTATACGTTCGACCCACCGTGCTGCTAAATTGTGTGGCCGAAAGTGCAATAGATGGAGTCGTACTTTCGATCTAACTCGTCCATCTAATGCTTGCTTTCTAACCTCTACAACAATGTACTATTCTTTTATAAAAGAGATCTACCCACTTTTTAACTACATCAGGAGCATAGCCAACTCATCTCTACTAATAGTACCTAGGTATAACTTCCTTGCCTTCACGGTTAAACTACTGAACTAATTTTAATGAAATTTGGCAAGGTATAACCTTCAACGCCAGTCTTGGGAATGCACGTGTCTATGGGTCCCACATCTCACTACCAAAAGGTGACCCTATGCGGTCGTTTGCCTACTCTATGCCACAAAAAAACCGTAAGTTCAACTCGGTAAGCACCCGGCAACATTCGCAAAACATTTGGCATAACGACCGAGTTTCGCTCACCTATTGGGAAAGCGACAAAAAAAGTGAAAGCGCCGATCGAGAGGACGAGATGCGGCTGCCACTAGGCCAGAGCAGGACAGCGGGTGACATCAATGTCCGAAATTGCGGTTGGATAGTTTTGATTGCCTTCCAATAAATCGATCGTTAAGTTTGTTGATTGTTGTCAATTATAATAAATATTAGTGGACAATATGGAAGATTAATCACCTAATTAGGTAATTATTAATACACACAATAAACTAATGAACACATCACTACAAATGGTAAATGATAAATACCTATCTCTAAGTATGAAAGGTATAAGAGGAATTCAGAAACCAAAGATATTAACGCGGCATTGTAGGTACCACTTTTGTGGGATGCGAAGGTTAGGTATCTACAAAATCTTCCATTCCAAAGATCATAGGTCGGTATAGTCTTTATTATTTCTAGCGAGCCGATCTTCTACACAAAGGCCATTGTTTGTGTACAATACTATTGTCTTTCTTTGTGTCCGTAACCGCAAGCCGATTACATACGAAAAAGTTAGAACTACATTGAATGTCCATAGAATTATCAACCCTATCCTCTTAGTCAGTAGGTTTAAAATGTAAAGTACATCCCTGGCAACAGAAGATGGTAATATTGTGTAGGGAATAAGACCGGTTCAAATAATAAAGACATATGTGTATCCTGACACTTTACATTTTAAACCTACTGACTAAGAGGATAGGGTTGATCATTCTATGGACATTCAATGTAGTTCTAACTTTTTTGTATGTAATCGGCTTGCGGTTACGGACACAAAGAAAGATAATAGTATTGTACACAAACAATGGCCTTTGTGTAGAAGATCGGCTCGCTAGAAATAATAAAGACTATACTAGTAATGATCAAGGCCTTTATTCCACTTTATTCTTGCCCATTTTGCTTCTATATCGTAATCATATTGTTTCCGCTATGACAGCTCTTAATCACAACAATATTATAAACAATTGGATTTTTTGTTTTTATTTATTTATTTAGAACACATACACTTATATTCGAATGCAATATAGAAGTACTTTGTACTATACAATATAAGTACGAAAAGACCTAGAGGTTCATTAGTGAATACACATAATAATTAAAAAATGCGCATGATTAAACTAACAATACGAATGAAGTGAAGAAACACTACAGATGACAATATAAGATAGGTATAGTCTTTATTATTTCTAGCGAGCCGATCTTCTACACAAAGGCCATTGTTTGTGTACAATACTATTATCTTTCTTTGTGTCCGTAACCGCAAGCCAACTACATACAAAAGAGTTAGAACTACATTGAATGTCCATAAAATTATCAACCCTATCCTCTTAGTCAGTAGGTTTAAAATGTAAAGTGTCAGGATACAGATTATGTCTTTATTATCTGGCGACAGAAGATGGTAATATTGTGTAGGGAATAAGACCGATTCAAATAATAAAGAGATATCTGTATCCTGACACTTTACATTTTAAACCTACTGACTAAGAGGATAGGGTTGATAATTCTATGGACATTCAATGTAGTTCTAACTTTTTTGTATGTAATCGGCTTGCGGTTACGGACACAAAGAAAGATAATAGTATAGTACACAAACAATGGCCTTTGTGTAGAAGATCGGCTCGTTAGAAATAATAAAGACTATACTGGTGAACAAAATATAGTTATATACCTAGGATACTAAAACAATTTACATTTGAATAACCTTTTAAGGCTAGTAAGAGAAACATGGAAAGGATCAATGTTAAATAGATGCTTATTATAATATTTAGGAACTCGTCTGAAAAAGGTATGTCGGGAGTAATTTGTGCGGGCAAAGCGCACATGAAATAGAGGTCTAGGACGTAAAGGGTGGTGCGGTACACTGAAGGTAACTGTTTCCAAAAGATTTGGACACTGAATAACACTTTTAATTAGCCGGGAGCCTGGTTAATTGTGTGATACATAATAGATAAAAGTTACCTAGTAATGTAATGTAAATGTACCAGAATAACTGACAGCGTAAGGTTTTGATTTGGACAAACATATTTTGTGGTGCAAGACACGAGCGAAACGCGGAAATAGAGATATGTTAATCCTAACACAAAAACGTTCGCTGAATGTGGCTTATCTAGGCCCACAGGACACCAAGAGACATACAAGATGTAATGAGCTAGGTATTTAATGCACTAAACGGAGTTCTTATTGATCTAACGTTGATCTAGTTTGAACTATATAATTATAGTATAAATAAATCAAGGGACAATGTCACACCAATTGACCTAGTCCTAAACTAAGCTCTATAGGCTTGTAGGTACTATGGGTAGCAGACAACGATAATAGAAATAGAAATAGATAAAAAATTAGGACCCGCCTTCTCTTTGCTTCGGTTTATGCGAATTTTCTGTAAAACCCGTACATAAATCAGAATTTATTATACAATAACTGTTGCCCGCGACTCAAGAAAAATAAAACATAGCCTATGATACTCAGGGATAATGTAGCATTCTAACGTAGCAAGAATTTTTGAAATTGGTCCAGTAGTTTTTGAGTTTATTCGTTACAAACATACAAAGCTTTCCTCTTTATACTATTAGTGTAGATAGCTATTTATGTTAATACCCATGTAGGTAGGTAGTATATAGTAATCATTAAAAATTGCAGGAGTCAACTGCTGATACCTCCTAGTTTTATGTTACAAATGACAGCTTTGCTCTCCATGGCTGACCTTGGATCAGCTTAAATCCAGCCAAGCTGAGCTCATGAACGCTTTTTTCATTGCCAAATTCAAAATAAATTTTAATAATAATGTATTAATATCATGAAACAAATGAATTTGAATTGTTATAGAATCTCTCCGAAAATCGCTTCCACCTATGACTTGTGCGGTTAAAAACTAAATTACTGTTGAATGAACTGCTTCGTAATGGAAATGTACCTAAACAATTTAGTGAGTCACTGATAACGCTATCATTACCGTTTACATGATTGTCATCTTATTGTGTATTTGTTGTAAGAAATGTTATTACCGTACACTGTTTTTGGGTTGTTTAAGTATACAAAGTGTTCAAACATTATCGAAAATAGAAATTATAAAAATAATATCATGTGCCATAGAACTTGTATGACTGAGGTGACAGCTTACTAGGGTTGGGGTTTCCATTATTTTTTTGGGGGATTTTTTGTAATGCGGTGAATAAGATAAGATAATATTGTAAGGAAACCTGCACATTCGAACAGCTGAGTGTCTAAAAGGAGTAATTAGTAATTACCCAAGAGCCTTGAGGGTCAAAGACATTTATTTCGCCAAATAGGAACCGGGCATAAGTCACGTCACAATCAATGCTAAGATATCTTAAGACAGCTTGTATGACAAAATCCAGTTATCAACTTTATTTAGCCTCTATAAAGAAATAAAGAGCCATATAGATAGGTAGATTGATACCTATGTATGTATACAAAAACATGCAGGTTAATAGAATTATACTCCTTGCATTATAAAATTGGGCAGTGACATAAAAAAAAAAACACATACTATTTAAACAACCTGAATGAATAGAACTAAATGATTCACTAGCACCAATAGTGCTTTTCACTGTAGCTGTAAATTTTCAGGGATTCGGGAACGTAGTTTTCGTTTAGGAAGATAACTATTGCAGTTAGGATCCGAATATGGTCAAACAAGCACACTATCCAATATGAAAGTTTAAAGAAGTCTGTACGGCACCCGCTCCGCTCTGTTCCCAATCCCAAAGTTGGATAACATAATGTAATTTAATAATTAAAATGTTTGATTATTTTTCTTCTTTACTACATCTTTTAAAATAACTTTCTGTTTTCCTTTCTTTAGCAATATGGCCACATGAGTCTTGTACACTATGGTAATATAGATTGAATTTACTAGCAATTCGGACATGACCATCATTGCAATGAATTGCTGCAAGAAATATCATATAATGTTAACATAACGTAGTCATGAGAAAGAAGAAATATGAAAATTAATCATTAACTTTCTGTGACAGGCAGGTGAGTGTAATAATAGCTCAACAAAGTTGTTGCAAAACTTTACTTGTCAAATTAGTAGGTAGGGTAAAGTCACCACTGGAAGACTGACTGACAGTGTGAAGAGTAGGAAATATATCTTTCCCACTCTTCCCACTCATGCAAAGTAAAGGCAGAAGCCGACTACAGGTCTCTGGCCGACCACTGATGACTTTACCCTATGTTGAGTTATGAATTCCATTTTGGGCTAATAGTATCCTGTGTTTAGCCACAATATAACTTTCCATGAGTACACCAACTGGACCCTTATTATAGCTAAAGGATTAAATCAATACATAATAGTGATGGAAACATTAAATATAGCAATACAACAATTTACACTGTGACAATGACGCACTTGCCACTTGTTTTTTAATGAAAATCTTAAACTGCTGAGGCTCCGTGGGATAATACTGTGAATATAATTCATTATAATTTAGTGCCCATGCGGCCTACTGACTAAACTTTTTTTTTTTTACCTATTATAAAACAGCATTATGGTTACACACATTAAAGAGATTTTCCGCCTAACCAAACCATGCCACAGTTGTTCCTACACTACTCACAGCCACAGGCACAACAGCCATAATAACAAAGAAGCCACCTAACTGCATAGTACCTAATAGTATAAGCATTTTAAATTTAATGTGTATACCAATTGGTATTACAGCAGACGAGGTAAGGCTATGGGTAAATTTTATATACAATGAAAGAGCCAAACCCTCAATGTATTTAGGGCCACCAATGCCTATTGCAGTCTAATTAAAAACAAAAACAAAAACTATTGCAAGATAATAATTATCCATGGCATCTCGCTGTAGAAACTAATAAATTACCTTGTGATTATGCTTTTTATGGCCACAAACAATTCAATAATGAATTTTATAATACAACCTCTGATTGTTTTTACATAAATATTAATAGCTATATTTAACTGTTTATAATTCAAAACGAGAAAACAATAATCTGGAACAGCAACCAAATCACATTTACAAATAGGAAAATAACCATACACAAGATTTGCATACAGAATGATAACAAATACAGAGTTATCGGAGTGGGAGTGTAAACAAGATTGTTAATTTATGCTAGTCGGACGCGTAATACTGCTCTAAGATCGGAAAGGGTAAACCAGACATACCATACCAGCTCGAGAGCATGACGTAAGGCGCTTTAACTCAAGTATTATTACTACTCACAAGGATTTATAACACTTCACGCTGCCCAGAAGGAAGTAAAATAAGCCTGAAACCGACTAACAAACAGAACAATGGTTGATATCAACCGAATTGAAGAGAAACAACTTCTGAATCACACCCATCTGTGACAACAAAGGCTAAACATTTAAAGTTGATTTATAACAACAACAGTCTAACTACAACATTACAAACAATAAACACACCGTAAACCAGCCTCAGTGTCCTAATAACGAACGATTTTAACTTAATTGCGACATCCTAAAGAAATTAGTACAGACAATTGTTTTGACATACCTTTGGTTTGTAGAACCATTTTCTGAGAGACTCCATTGGACTAGTTTTGTACAACAGCCGCATATGAACAGATCACAACACGGGCACACACATTATAAAAACTGATTATAGCACCGAAAATCACTACGCGGATGCAAACACAATTATGATTTTTGCCAATATTTACGTCAAATAACATCAACGGCAGACATGTTTCCACGATTCGCGTTTGCGTTCACTCATGCACACTGACTTGCGTTGAGTGAGTGAGTGAATGATAAGATTAGATCATTCTGTTTCAGTCATTCACAACGAATTCATTCTTTTTTAACAAGTGGCAACACAGCAGGTGACTAAGGAACCTATGCACTCGGCATGTTGATTTATACATTAATTTGTTATATTTAAAATATTAACTTATTAGATCAAGACTTGTAACTTTATACATATTTTCAATATTTACATAAACGAATTGTTCATTTTCATAAAATCGCAAAAAATAACTTACCGTAGATATTTATGATTTCTGTGGAAAATTCTATATTTATTTTTGGTATACACTGCCTTTTTATAGATGAAATAAGGCACTCTTCTTTGATATTTTCTAATAAATTTTTGACAAACTAAGAGCCGTTTTCAATAGATTTTCAGAAATGTTAACTATATATTTACAGGGTGGTTCTCATTGATTAATAATAAGAAATTTCTTGCCTCCAATGAAGGAAAAACGTTTAGATTTGTTAATACAATATTGTTTGTTATGTAAATAGTAACAGCGAAAATATATAAACAGATGACTTGAGAACCTCCACCAATATGGTTGGTTTAATATTATTTCTATCAAATCGAACACCTGACGACTTGCCATTTTTTGACAGCCAAGTGACACGTTTTCTTATTGGTATGCTATGTTCATATGACACTTAGTCATTGAACACAAATGCCGTCGTCGTTTTTAATAGGGTCTCGAACAGTCGATCATTATCTTTAAACTTTTAGACCGGTCGCCCACCGCGAATTTTGTAGCTATGCAGTCGCGTGTGTCCCATCGCTTTTACTTTTGCTCTCTACTTAATGTGAGAAAGTAACAGCGATACTGAAAAAAAGTCACTGTTGGTGACGCCCTTAGGGGTCATTTTTGTAGGTGCCACTGCTGGTTGAAATTTATTTATACCTGCATGACCAAATAAATAAGTCAAAAGTAATAAGTACTTACAGTTAAAAGCACATATGTCTATACTTAAATCTATTGCGTCAAATATATATCTAAACAATATCATAATAAATAATCTAAACAAATACATAAACCTTATTGTCAGTGGCATAGAAGCATATTTTCGGCGTCTTGGGAACGTGCATATTATAATATACTAGCGACCCGCCCTCGCTTCGCTTCGGTTTATGTGAGTTTTTTGTAACACCCGTACATAAAAAAAGAATTTATTAAACATAGCGACCCGCCCTCGCTTCGCTTCGGTTTATTTGAGTTTTCTATAACACACGTACATAAAACAAAATTTATTACTTATACATAAAAACCTTCCTCTTGAATCACTCTATCTACTAAAAAAAACCGCATCAAAATCCGTTGCGTAGTTTTAAAGATTTAAGCATACATAGGGACAGACAGCGGGAAGCGACTTTGTTTTATACTATGTAGTGATAAAAACCTTCCTCTTAAACCGCTCTATCTATCAAAAAACCCGCATCAAAATCTGTTGCGTAGTTTTAAAGATCTAAGCATACATATGGACAGACAGCGGGAAGCGACTTTGTTTTATACTATGTAGTGATTTATGGCTTTGATTATACCTACTACCTATATTATGTAACTGGAATGTGCACTCCTGTAAGAAAACGGTCCGAGTGAGACATCAACTAGGTAAATACGCGGTGCTTTTCTCACTCTGCTAGGGTGACCAATTGCTTGGTAACACTCGTGTCATTCATTTATCACTTATCAATCACACAAATATTATAAAGGCGAAAGTTTGTGTGTGAGTGTGTATGTTTGTTACTTCTTCACGTTGCAACGGCTGGACGGATTTGGATGAAATTTGGAATGGAAAATTCAAAAGTTCCTGAGAGAATAACGATAATCGAAATTTACGCGGACGAATTCGCGGGCAGAAGCTAGTATTTTAATAAAGCTATTAATGATGATACTTAATGATGAGTCATCTCATCTGATAAGTACTTAATTTATTTATAAATGTAACTGGCACAATATAATGAAGCTTCTTATTATCTAGCCGCAATTAGAAAGGGATTAGAGGATGATTAGAGGTGACAGTTAGGTACATTTAATTACCATAATAGGTTCTTACGTTAAAGTGCACAAAATTAATTGACAGCTAGCTGCATGGATCAATGTCGTTTGCCTTTCCCTCTGGGATAATATGTACATACAAAAAAAATGAATTGACAGCTATCCCAATCCCAAACTAATCGTGGTTTCAATGGTTTCATTTCATACACAGATTATCCATAATAATATTAATAAGGTACGAGCCTATAATCTGTGGGTACGAGTGCCGACTACCTAGTCCCGAGGTTAGAGCGCGTGCTTGCAGTAATTTATCGTATTTTCAGAATAAAATAAGAAGAAAAATTGGACCACTTATAAGTAAAGTCGCCGTCAATAGAACTTGCAAAAGATGTAAACAAAACCAAGCTAACCAATTCACCATGATTACCTACTCGATTATCACGTAGGTACATTTAAAGATGAAGAGAGGTCTTTGCAATGATTTATACCTACACTAGATTATTATTTTCATTTTAAATTTAAGATGATAAAAATAATAAAAATACGCTTGGTGAATATTTGAGGTTATGTGTCAAACAGCACTAATTTGTTTACATCGTTCACAGGTTCTATTGAAGGCGACTTTAGTTGAAGCTAGCAGCTAGGGCCATTATTATTATTTGTGCGAGTTTACGAGAAAAGTAGTCGAAAAGACTTCCCACGTTTTACACTTACGACTTTCGTGTTTCACGCCAACCTTATTTGTTTTGTAAAATAATTTGCGTGTATTTTATTTTGCTCACAAAAGTCACAAAACTAACAACGTTGTTACGGCGTAGGTAGCGCTGACGTGAATTCGTGACACACGGGCTGAAAGGAATGCGAACAAGTAAATATGTTCAGGATATTAATGGTAAGTGGGATTGATACCCATACACATTTGCATTCCCGCAAGACAACACTGAAAATTAATTATTGAGTAAATAAATAAACAAATTTCTGCTTAAAACTAAAGAGCTTAAACGCCCCGCGGTCTTTTTTAGGTCACATATAGTGCTAGACTTGAAAAACAAAACAGAGTGACCACTAGTCCAAAGCATCGCGTTTTTGCGTGACGTCGTAAACACTGATATTCAATAATATATAATTAATTTTAATTAAAAAAAAAGGCTTTAGTAAGCTAGTTGGCTTTTTATTTCAGAATACCTTTTCAAAAAACCTGTTGTCATGCAATATGAAATGAATATGCGGAGGATCGTCAGGTGATCTTGGTGGACATCTCCTTTTCACGTTAGAGAAGGATGAAGAATAATGAGCTAGCGATTTTCCAAATACTGATCACCGTCGCTCATGGACATCTGCAACACTAGTAGTAGGTACTAGTACTCTCACCATGAGATGCTCTGCCCATCGCACGCTATAAGGGTAAAAATCAAAATAAATGTCCAGTTAAAGAGAGTTTTGTCACCGTCACGAAACTGTTGGTTAACGTCAAACATACGTCAATTGTAATGAAATTGTAAGTTAGACATCATTTAAGTGACATTTAAATAGCGTCCTTATGTACATTTATTTTGATTTTTACCCATAAGAATTATACTGCGAGGGACAGAGCATTTGACTCGCTAGTATGGTAATTGTAACTCATGTACAGAAAAGGAATCGCAAAAAATAAAGTATCTTAAAGGCCAGTTACAATGGTTTTTCCCTTAATTAATGGCGTTCATTCCTTGTTTTATCAATGTATATTCAGCCAATGTCAAGTTTTAGACAATCACCATGTAATTATTAGAGAAATAAGTCCATTTATATCACACGCCAGGACAATTCTTCGGTTTAAGAGTACTTATTTACTCCGGTGGACTAAACGGAAGCACATGGGGTTTGCTCAACACGCTTCTGTCAAGTCTTCAATTGTTTTATCTATTGGTTTTGTTCGTCAAACGGCGACGGAGTGTGTATCAAAGGTGATATGATACTCGTAGTATGGAATAATGATATGAATAAACTAAATCGTTGAACTGGCTGAGAATAACTCAATGGTATACATTTCAAGGAGTTCTATTTAGGGGCACTTGTTTGGTGATTTGATGCGGCTTGGGTTCAAGGTTCAACTAATACTTTTATAAAAAATCTTTTAGTTTCCAACTGTCAAAGAAGGCTTTTTTTGGTATTTTTCACAAATCGAATGTAATAAGTACAAAATATTAGTTAGGTACTGAAATTTCATATGCTGTAGTGACCTGTGACATGAGGGGCGGAGTCGTACCATGACTGTTTCTTTATCATTTATCTGTTATTCGTGCTAGTGTCCTAAATAAATGTTTCATAAAGATTATTATCCATTGTCCGCAATCCCGATCGCGTACTGTTGGGTCGGAGGTACGGTAACCGTCACGTACCGTCTTGTGCAGGTAATGACCATGCATGGATGCGGTCATTACCTGCACAAGATTAAGAGAGAGCCCAGTCCGGTTTGCCATGATTGCAGCGATCCGGACGACACGGCAAAGCACACCTTAGAGGTGTGTTCAAAGTGGGATCCGGAACGCCGCGCTCTGGCCCCTATCCCACAAAACTTTACAAGCCTACAATTTGACAAAGGATCATGGGCACTTTTGTATGGAAATTGGGTGTGGCATCAACAGAATTGAATCCTTTACATTTAAAATGTAAATAGTTAAAACATCATTTCTTACTATAGCCGCAAATACCTAGCTTACCGGAGAATAAAAATATGGGCACTTGAAAACAAGATAATAATACAGTCTATAATTATAAACTTTAGCTAAATAAATAACAAAGTAAAGAATTTTCTTAGAATCAGAGCGTTGTTTTGTTGTACAGAATACACAATTTTTAAGATACATTACACAACAATCGACCTCTGTGTAACTCTTTTCAGTTAAGTTACTTAGGTTATGTTGATGATATAGTGTTATAATCAAATACCCTAAACCCAGTTCTATAATTATCCGTCACAATACTATAATTTCCAATGTTTCTATGGACTATATCATCAACATAATCTTGTTTTCAAGTGCCCATATTTTTGTTCTCCGGTGAGCTAGGTATTTGCGGCTATATTAAGAAATTACGTTTTAACTAATTCCTTTTTAATGATGTAGGTTTAAATTTTGTTGGTGCCACACCCAATTTGCCCATGATCCTTTGTACGGATCTCCATACAAAAAGTTGACAAATTTGTTAAATTGTACGCTTGTAAAGTTTTGTGGGATAGGGGCCTGGTTGCGGACACAGGGCTCTCCGATCTCTCACTGCACAGCGTGGTGTCGGGCATGCTGAGCAGTACCCCCCCTTTGGCTACCCTAGCCGGGTGGGGGGGACGGTGCGTAATGTAAAAAAAATAAAAAGTTGGACCTGCGACCACTAAAAAATTATAACTCCTGCACGTGTAAAATATTATAATATGAAATGAGTGTCGACGAATAAAGGGTAAACCGACTTTCTTATCTCTATATATTTACGTCAAGGTCGAGACGCTCTTTATAACCGCTGAAGTCAAGGCAAACCTTATTAAATGCACCTATCTATCATCGTTTTCTCAAACCCACACCCTGAAATACCTTTTTGTTTATCCGCTTACGAAGATACCTGCTGAGTTACAAATTAGTAGACGCATGTTCAACAAATAACTTTAACGAAAAATATTAGAATGAATCTATCTCTTCACCTTAGGTATCTACTGCAAAGCAAATTCTTTTTAGGGTTCCGTAATCAACAAGGAACCATTATAGTTTCGCCAATCGCCATGTCCGTCTGTCCGTCTGTCCGCGGTTTAACTCAGGGACTTTTGGTACCTACCACAGATAAACCTGTAGTTTGGACATTACGCTAATAAAGGTATTAAATAGAATGTTGAAAAAAAAATCTTTCGGATATTTACCCATACATGAACAAAGGCATTTTTTACGTTAAATCATCGAGTGAGGTACTTATCATTCTTCTTTTTATGAATTTTCGATTTTGTATCGTATCAGTAACTTCTAGGGTTTCGACATGAAAAATATACTTTGTTCAAAATTCAAAGTTAATCTGAAAGGGCATTGACCCCTCTGCCATAAGGGTTACGATTTAAAGGAAGAAGCAAATGAATAGTTCCTAACGAGCTTGATTGCCGCCTGTTCCTAAATCATGTTAAATAGAACAAACATCATGATCTCTCGAATTGTTAAATAAGTTACGGATTTTATTCCTTTAGACGATTTTTTGATTAATAAGTTCTTTCAAAATTTATTCTAACACCGTGCAGCTAGCACTAGTTGCCCGCGACTTGCGTCGCTTTTGCTTAACGCACTCGCAATCTCAATTGGCTTCAAAGCGGAACAATTGTTTTCATTTTGTATGTAGGCAAGCCTTCGATTTTCAAAATGAAAACAATTGCGATTGCGAGTGCGTTAAGCAATAGCCCCTTTGGTTGTCTCTCGGATCTCCCTTTCTATCTAGTCAGTAACGATAGAGAGTCGGTGGCCTAGTGGCTTAGGGGGTCGACTCGTGATCGTAAGGTACCGAGTTTGAGCCCCCGCGGTCACCATGTACCAATGAGTTTTTCTAACATAAGTGCATTACCCGATGCATTTACGGTGAAGGAAAAACAAAGCTGGACATTCGAACTACTGAATGTATAAGAGGGTTATTGCACAAAAGATCCTAAAGTGTCAGTGTATACTGTGCTACCCGTGCTGATAACAAACTCGCTATTAAACGGCGAGTTAAATGAGTCTGAAATCAACCGGTCTACTATGAACTACTGAAGAGTTCCTATATCCACTTTCCGCCTCTATCATCATAACAGCTTGATGGTACTATCAGCCCAATGGAACCCTGACCCACCATAGAACGGTGTCACTGTGACATATAAAACAATTTGTTTGACACTTCTTATGACTTGAATCATAACGTCTCTGTGACACAGTTCTATGGTGGGTCAAGGTTCCAATGGTCTGATAGTACCTTATATAATAAAAAGTCAAGTCTATCAGTTGACTATAAATAATTAGTTTACAATCGACTGTGGCCGGTTCGCGGGCCTAGTATGTCTGCGTCTATATCGCGTGTCGACTGTGGATAAAGCATCCGTCACTTTTTGACACGTGTACTTATTAACCTGTCAGAAGGTGACGGATGCCTTATCCAAAATTTATCGCGCGATAAACGCAGCCATATTAGGCCCCCAGATAGGCTTACTTCGATTAAAATTTCGACACATTTTGTATGGCCAAATGTCAAATTTTAACCCGAAGTAGGTACGCCTTATCTATCCGCGATTTGAACATAAGAACCTGACATTACAGATTTGTTGGATCGACCTTACCGACGCGTAAAGTACGGTGACGTTGCGTAAACAAAAGAGTGGGTCATAGTAATAACATCGCGTCAATTTTGACGGACCGTAACTTACGCACCCTCAGCGGGCTAGTATGGCTGTGTCTATATCGTGTGTCAAATGTAGATAAAGCATCCGTCACTCTCATTCTTATTTACGTGTCAGATGGTGACGGATGCCTTATCAAAACTTTGTCACGCGATAAACAGCCTATTAAGGCCCCTAGTCGCTCCCTTCAACGTGAACCTAAATATAAACGTGTTAAAAAGGCAGAATTGTCTTTTATCTTTTACTTACACCAAAATAATCTACATTTCTCAACGACGAAGTAAGTTAACAAATTATTAAGTCGCCAAAAAGTCATTTTTCACAGGAAAAATAAAAGAATAACCTGCAAATTTTCCCGCCTCCTCAAAGCGACCCCGCGCTAAAGTCCTCAAATTTAAAATAACAATAACACTCAAATTAATTTCGATGGTAATTAGATGAGAGCCTATTGAAGTTAAAGAAATTCATGACTGGTTAATTTAAGATATTCATTTTATATGAAATATCGGGGCTATGGAAATTGTATTGTTTTGAATAAAATTGTACTAAGAAACGACTGCTACAGATGTATTGAATAATCCTTTCCCATCGTTTTTTGTCGGATAACTTCTTATTTGACTTGGTTTCTCAGTTGTCTTACCTATTGACGGGTCCTGGGTAGTGATTCTGTAAACAACGCCGGTCGTGCGGACTGTCGAGTGATATCCAAGCGGCGAGATTAAGTAGTCCCGTCAGTGCGAACAAAACACATTGTAGCGCGGGCATTTTCAATTAAGCAGCACGATGGGTCGAACGTATAAGGCTGCTTAATTGAAAATGCACGCGCTACAATGTGTTTTGTTCGCACTGACGGGACTACTTAATCTCGCCGCTTGGATATCACCTGAAGGTAATTGAGAAAACAAGATAAATACGAACTTACCCGACAAAAAATGATGGATCACTACATCTGTACTGAGACTATTAAATATCTACTTGGTAAAACCATGGCTTTTGACATGTTATCGAATGTCTGCATCCGGCCATCATCCGGCCAGAGAAAGTTGGATCACGTGTTGACGTTCCGTACGCAGCTGAAGTGGCTTCCTATCCACCGCCGTAGAGATTTACATGTACCTACTCTCACTCCTCTTCAATGTCCTCTTCCTTTCTTCTTCTCCTCCCTATCTTTGCGAAAGATTTAGCTAATCGGCCTGCGGCAGAGGTCATCGTCTGCGTTCCAGTGCCAATCTTTCCCTTGCTGTTCCGTCTTATAAAACACGCTTCTATGACAAATCTTTCACAGTCCGTGCTGTCTAACTGTGGAATGAACTTTCGTTGTCCTTAAGACAATCCCTTTCTGTAGTCTGTCTAAAGAGAAATTTAAAAACGTTGTTAAATGAGTCGTGAAGCCAATCTCCTATAAGTAATGATTGTAGTTATTATTATTAAGTATATATTTGGTTAGGTTAGGTTAGAACTGCGACCCCCACAGAAATGAACTGCTACCAGAAAAGTAGGTTAGGTTAGGTTAGAACTGTGACCCCCACAGAAACGAACTGCTACCAGAAAAGTAGGTTAGGTTAGGTTAGAACTGTATGTGTTATATAATGTATGTATTATACACCGTGTTTTTTTTGATTTACGATAACTTTAAGGGAACGTTCTTTAGGTCAAATAAAGTTAATTTCCCAAAGACAGACAAATGATAACTCTTACGGTTTTAAAGATATTTAATTTTTAAATTTAATCAGTTAATCACGTTGAACTAGTATAAAAGGCTCTTAATTGATAACAACAATTTTCTTTTAATTTCTTATGAGTAAAGAGTTTCCATTTGTTAGGTTTGTATACGCGTCCATGGAATTAGTAAGTACTAACGTACATCTGGAAGGTGCACTACACCGATAACGCGAGCCGAAAGAAATGTACTAAAGCTTACTGCGTCCCTTTCTAAAGGTGACCATATTTGAATGGCAATTTACGGACAAATTAATTTTACAAGCCGGTGGGGCAGTAAACGAAACAATATTTACTTATTCAACTGTTACTCTTATTCTTACTTATTCAACTTACTCCCAAATCGATATCTGTGCATCTTTGGATCTGTGTGGTCTCCGACAACTAATCCGTTGACAAATTGAGGAACAGTAGCCGCCATCTTGAACCTTTTAGTTATTCAACTGATTGTCTCCAAAATCGATATCTGGTAATCGATACGTCAACCGTCAACCGTCAATGAATCCGTGGACAGACTGAGAAAAAGTAGCTGCCGTCTTGAACTTCTTAATAAGAGCAGGTAGAACAAAATACAAGCATTGAAAGCTTTCATACAAAATCTAGTATTAAGTTGTCATTCAAGTGTCAATTTCGAATTATAGGAGACCACACGGAATACACAGATCCCCAAATCCACATACAGGTACATTTCTTTCGGCTCGCGTTATCGGTGGAATGCACCTTCCAGATGTACGTTATTACTTACTAATTCCATGGTTACGCCAACATTGACGTATTATTTGACACTCACTATTAGTTAAGTCTAAAGGCCCTTTTAGAATGATCAAAGATATAACATTCAATAACTTTGTTCTAAACAGAAAAAATATTTTTTTTTGCAATATTTAAAAATCTAATCTACCAATTAGTTTCTATGGATATACCCAGTAATATGCCGAAGTTATCGTAAATCAAAAAAAACACGGTGTATAATAATATGTAAGTTTATATTACTTTATTTGTTTAACAACTTGTTTTATTTATAATCATCTCCTTTTGCTACTTTTGGTGCAAACTTGTATTTGTCCAACCCATTGTCCTTACTCATTTACTTCAGGGTTCGCTGGAAGAGATCCCATTTAGGGATACGTTCGCCTCTGTACATTACTTTAATAACAATGTTGTAATATTTATTTTTTTGTGCAATAAAGAGTTTACTTAAATACAAGCCGGTTGGTATTATTTTTGTCGTCGATTCTACATAGGTACAGTCAAAGGCACTAATATCTAGACACCATTGCGCTAAATATATGTATGTACATAGACCTTATGTCAGTGGCATTATTGGCGTGTAGACATTTGTGACGTCTTGGGAACGTATATTTAATTATGACTTCGACTGTACCCATATATACTTTATGGGAGTACCTGCTATTTTGTGTAACAAAGCAGGCACTTTGTCCCTACAGTCCCCAGGAATCCCTAATAACGTTTGTCCTAACTTTTCGTTTGTCCGAATTATGATTGTTCTAAACTGGTTTTCAGCTGAGGGCAACTTTTGAGGATACCTGGGTTTAGCTTAGGTTAGGTTGTATTGTAACCACACTAAAAAGTTTAGAAATTCAGGCAAAAATGGGTTTAGGATAAACGAAAATTCGGACAAATGCATTAGGACAAATGACGATTAGGGATTCCAATATAAACCCGTTCTCGGTGACCTTTCATAGTATACTGCCCTCGTTCTAACAAAAGGCACAAGAGCAATTAATTCATAGACGCATATTAAACTCTCAACGGTTATAATAAGGTTGAAATTGCAATACAATTCATATAGCAGATGTGCCTTTTTTCCGTAGCAGGGCAGTATTACTTAGCTTATGTGTTTGTAGTCATTAATTACCCTTCTATTCAGCCTGCGACGACTAATCAATGGAATGATTACAAGCCGTTGGCGCAGATCTTCGGCGCCTGCGCGGATATACGGGGCTAGATGCGGCTACCCTTCAACGATTTAAATGTCAGATAAAAAGATAAAAGACATTTATTCAGTAAGTAGGCCGTACGGGCACTTTTACACGTCAAGAATCTACCAGCGCTTCCCAAGAGGAGACACTGCTGAGAAGAAACGCCGCAAGAAACTCAGTAGTCAGTCATTTTTTAAACATATTACAATGGTACACTTAATATAGCATTATATAAAGCAATTAATATTAAATTCAATATAATATTATAATTATTTTTCTATTACTTACTACTAATTCGTTCTGAAGAAAATTCAGAGTTTTGACACATTTTCCTGCTCAACTACGCGTGAATACATTTATTTCTTATCGTATGTTAGATTCATTGTTTTATATTATGCTAGGTTAAGTTTTACAATTGTATATTTAAAAAACGACTAAGTAACTTGAGTTTCTTGCGGCGTTTCTTCTCAGCAGTGGTCTCTTGCGAAGCGCTGGTAGATTTTTGACGTGTAAAAGTGCCCGTGCGGCCTACTTACTGAATAAACATCTTTTATCTTTTATAATTTTTTTTTATCAAATAACATGCGTAGATCAGCAGGAAATCATGCCCAAAATCTTACGTAACTCAATAAAGGAAGAAAAAGGAGAAAAAACAAACTAAAACCCACCTACTTATTATTTGTTTATAACTTACATATAACACGGTGCAAGATGACCACATAAAAGTTTCGATACGTTTTCCTACATCAACGGTGTCCCCTAGACAAGATAAAGCTTTTGCAATTGATCAAATTATTATTGACTAGCGACCCGCCCTCGCTTCGCTTCGGTTTATTTGAGTTTTCTATAACACACGTACATAAAACAAAATTTATTATACTTAAAAACCTTCCTCTTGAATCACTCTATCTACTAAAAAAAACCGCATCAAAATCCGTTGCGTAGTTTTAAAGATCTAAGCATACATAGGGACAGACAGCGGGAAGCGACTTTGTTTTATACTATGTAGTGACAATGGTTCGGGTTTAGACCATGCATTTTTCAGGGGGGACAATGTCACACCAATTGACTTAATCCCAAACTAAGCTCTAGGCTTGTACACTAACCCCTTGCTAAACGTGCAATAAGCTTGGAATAGTTTAGTTTATGCCATGCTTTGTCGTTATCTGTAATTGTGACATTTGCATCTGTCAAAGTGACAAAGCATTGCATAAACTATTCCAACCTTATTCCACGTTTATAAGTAAGGGGGTATGGGTACTAGACAACGACATAAGTACTTATGTAGAGAAACATATACTTAAATACATAGAAAACTTCCATGACTAAAGAACAAATGTTCGCACTCATCACATCACACTATTATGTGCCCTTCATCGTCTCGTCGTGATTGTCATTTTTTTTTTTCATCACACTTGCTCGTAAATAGTGTCCTAACCTAACATGCTAGAAAAATCGACCGTAAATCCAAAATAATACCCGCGGGCCTTTTTTTACCATTACGTAACTAAAGTGCGTAATAGCTTTTTTTTTAAATATTATACGTGGACTCAAACTATCACAATACGTCAGGACCCCAATTCTTGTGCCATTCGATATGAGGTTTCATTCGAGATGAAATGTCAGTTGAATACTATTTCCTAACAATCTCGCATAATAAACTATTGATCTCATATGTCACTAGAATCGGACTCCGAACACGTTTGACATTATCTGTGGTAAGTCACAGACAATGATGTAGTCTGCCGCTAATAAGTTAAAAATATGATCTTTTGTCTGATTTTATTTCATTTCCTCGCAATTGTGATGAAAAACATTGTATGTTACACGGGTGGTAAAGGAAATACAAAGCTCGAGTCATTAAAGCCCTCAGCCTTCGGCTTCGGGCTTCTAACAGACTCTCGTTTGTAATTCTTTCTTTACCACCCTTAATACACAATGTACTATTTTAACCTTACACCCTTAAAAGTGTGAATCAACTGTTACGGTAATTTTTTCTTTTATGATATTACTAACCTAGTGATATACAGTGTGTTACCAGCACCCTGGCTTTTTTTAAAGTAGGTTAAAATAACGTGTATTTGTAACGTAACTATGACATTAATTTAATTAATAAACAACTTTTTAGGCTTTGTAAACTTTCTAACAAAATGTTAATTGCCAGCAATGTAAAGCATAGCAATTTGACAAGTATAAATGACAGTCGACAGCTACTTTGATTATTATGATTTACCCCCGTACCACGACATGCCTCGTACTAAGCAACAGCGATATTGATAACGATGGCCACGCAGCACATGCACTACATAAAAAATGAGCAGTAAGTATCTAAGAAAATTAATTGTGAAGTTGTTTTAATTATTTTTTAATTGATAATACTTGCAAACAATTGCTAAAGCAACATATTATCGGCAGTTTTAATAAATGCCCGCATCCCGCGGTAACACACTGTATAATAATAAATGATAACTGTTAATAAGACTGACAAAATTGTAAGGTATAGTTTTCTGAAGTGTGTTAAATTGTTTGCAAAATAAATGTAGGGTACGTTGTCGAACAGTGAACCACCCTTTTTTCTAAGTCATATAACTTGATAGAAAAAAAAGCTAAGAATTTCATTTTAGTGTTATCGTTTAGGTAATTTAATAAGGTTTCTATGTTTTATATTACAGAAAGCCAGATGAACAAACTAAGACTCGTAAAGGAGGTTTAAAAAAAAAAATGAAATTTGGCTCACTGTGTACTATGGATAGTTTACACTGAACCACTTATATTTCGACAGTGAACCATAATTTAATGTGCTTTGAACAGTGAACCACCTTTTTTTCTAAGTCACATAACTTGCTAGAAAATAAAGCTAAGAATTTCGTTTTGGCGTCATCGTTTAGGTAATTTCATTAGATTTCTCAGTTACACGTTACATAAAGCCAGAAGAACAATCCAAGACTCAGAAACGAGTTTAAAAAAAAAAAAAATTTGGCTCACTGTGTACTATATAATTTGGTACAAAATAAAGCTAAAAAAGAGAAAAAAATAAATCGTTTTGGTGTCATAATTTAGGTAATGTTATAGGGTTTCTCAGTTACAGGCTACAGAAAACCAAAGGAACAAACCCAAACCCATAAAGAAGGTGTTTTTTTTTAAATGAAAATTGGCTCAATGTATACTATGGGTAGTTAACGCTGAACCTTGAATCTTGTTGAAATATGGTTCACTGTTGAACTATATTTCAACATTCAATTATTACTTCATTTCCAGTAAAAAATGCTTTGTGAAAAAAAAACACGCAATTTTTGAAAATCAACTTTTATTTAAAAAAATACAAGCGAAAAAAATGTTTCTTCTAATAAAAAAAACTTTAAAGTATGTATGTATGTATGTATGTAAACACTTTATTGTACAAAAGAAAAACCATAACAATACAATTAATATAGAAATATGTACAAAGGCGAACTTATCCCTTTAAGGGATCTCTTCCAGCTAACCCTTGAGAGATTGAGATGAGTGAACGGTTGTGCAACGAGTAAACAAGTGTACAAGAAGAAGACCAATAAAACTTATATAATTAAATTTAAAATAAAACTACATTCAAATACCTACATAAATAGATATAGAAATATACATATTATTAGTTAAATATACATACATAAACTACATTTTACGTATCTAGAGGATAATTGATATTTAGGAGATAGAGTCAAGCCAGAACTTCTTTAAGTACCTATCATATAAACTATTCCACATGTCAAAAACAATAACTGTTAAAATAAAAAGTTTTAGTTTGGTTCTAAGGTACACAGTGAACCTAAGGTAGGTACACAGTGAACCTAAGGTACACAGTGAACCGGATCAGTAAGTACTATGCGGACCTGGTTCACTGTTTAATACACACACTATTCAACTTACAATATAAAAAATATATAGGTTATATATTGAATTGCCACAACGCATTATGCTCATAAAACGACTAAAACTACAGCAATTTCGATAATGTACAGCTTTTGTCCTTATAGTTAATAACAAAATGTACAAAAATCGAGACACTTACGTGAGAATACTCCGTTTTCTTTCGGAGCAACAAACAAACCGCACTCACACGTCAGTCTTTAGCCGTGGCCGCCGGCTCACTACGGGAGAGGGGAAGGGTGCCCGCGGGGCAAGTATTAACAAGTTCGGTCAAAGTGGCAACGTCGCAGTTCTCCCAATATGGCGGTGGTTCAAAGTATCTGGTTGGTTCACTGTTCGACAACGCACCCTATTTATTTCTTTCTTTCTTTAGTTTTTCTTGTAAATGAAATTAAATACTTGAGATTCGGGTAGAATAAAAAAGTTCGATCTTATCGTCAGAAGTCCTGCTGCCTAATTGAGAATGCATGCGCTAAAATATGTTTTGTACGCTGTGACGGAACTACTTAAATTCGCCTGTTTAGTGCGTTCCCTCGTTCACACGTTCGACCAACCGAACGCAGTTTTTAAGAGAATAACACACTTTAATTGTAGGTGTAGTACCTACGCTCGACAAGTCACTTCCAGAAAAAAACAATTCTGTATCAAAGTGTAACGTCGTATAATTATTTCATATAATAATTAGAAGGACCATATCTAATTGACTTTTGACCTTGATTTTGTAAACGTGTCAGTATACATCTCCGATATAACAGCTGACTGAATTTGAAAGCAAAGAAAGAAAGAAAAACATTTTATTGATTACACACCTCCACCAACATAATAACATACTCGTAACGAGTTATCTAGGTGCTCTCTAACTTTTCTTTGAAAATGTGGATATTCCCGTTTACTTTTTATTAATGTGTAGCACATCGTTAGAAAGGTAATTAGCTAGAGAACTTTTTAAAACAAAATAAACCCCAAAATTGTATTTAGGTTTTTAATAATTGAATTTTGAAGTTGGATTTTTTTCACACAAACAGTAAATTTGTGAAATAAAAAACCTCGTACGTCCCTTTGAGACTATCAATTAGAATAAAGACTATTAGTATTTGAACTAGCATGTATTAACAAGTTTTAAATACAACATATTTTTCTGTAACACGCATTAATAAAAAAGTTACGAACGTTTAAAGGAGGAGTTTCGGAAAATTTGAAAAAAAACATTTAACAAATCATATCTCCAAAACCGTGACCCTTATGACCCTAAGTCCAAAGGCGAAAAGATAACAAATAACCCCAACAATATCCCAAAAAAAATTGACGGTCCATGTGCCGAACACCCTGTATTTATTTTCTTCACTTTCGACATGGCGACAAATATTTTCCCAGTCCTCAGCAGTAATAGTATAAATTCTTTCAGTTGCTAAATTCAATACAATAAAAACAGCCTAATAATATTTAGAATTTCATAATGACATTATTTTTGAATTTTCTTCTTAAATATAATTATTTTATTATAAACCTCTTTTTATGCTGATAGTACGGGAAAAGGGAAATTTCAAATATAGAATGCCTATAAACACACAATACCACTAAGTACATATTATGCAATTCCACGCTCTCGCTAATTCATCTATACACTAGTAGACTGTAAGAGACGCGTCTGTTCATGGTCCTTATTTGTGCTCCTTTGACCGCTTTGCTGTCAGTGTCACTCACTGCCCTGGAACAACGCCAATTCTGTAAACAACGCCGGTCGTGCGGACTGTCGAGTGATACCAAGCGGCGAGATTAAGTAGTCCCGTCAGTGCGAACAAAACACGTTGTAGCGCGTGCATTTTCAATGAAGCAGCCTTATACGTTCGACCAATCGTGCTGCTAAATTGAAAATGCACGCGCTACAATGTGTTTTGTTCGCACTGACGGGACTACTTAATCTCGCCGCTTGGATATCACTCGACAGTCCGCACGACCGGCGTTGTTTACAGAATCACTACCCTGCCTGCTCTATTCGATTCTTGCTCCACGTGTACTAAATGAACTAAGACCACCGTATTCGCTAGCATGTCGAATGTTCTGTCCCTTGCACTCTATGAGAATACTTGCGAGTTCTGCGAGGGACAGAGCTTCGACTCGCTAGTGAGTACGTTAATTGTAACTCATGGTAAGGGTACAGAAACTTTACGGAATACTTCATTCTAGTACAGTTACGGGAATTCATTATTTTGGGCTCTAAGTACATGTACTACACAACACAGGCATAACACCCGGCTGGAGAGAGATCTCTCTATTCTCCTCTCTTTCTACAAGTACATGACTTTTTAATAGATTATATGAATGACTAGCATAGAGGCATTCCATCTTAGCCTCAGGGTTGGCAACGCATTTGCAGTCTTAGGATTGCATTGCAGTCTTGTGAATGCGAATGTCTATGGGTCACAGTTTCCAGTTACCATCAGGCGGCCTGTGTGCTCGTTTGTCTTCTCTATGCCATAAAAAAAACCCTATATTATATACTTACGTTTGTTAGTTTCTCTATGATTATTTGGTTGACTGGTAGAGAATGCCATTAGGCATTTAATTCGTCATTTGTCCTTTTTTTTTGGTCTGATACTTAGTTTAATGAAAACTGGTTAAAAACTATTCAGAATAAACTAGCTTTCATTGGAAAAAACCTTATCCGAATCGGTCCATCCATTTGCGAGCTACAATACACACAACACAGGTACACATACAGGCGTTAAACATACTTCCCTCTTTATTGCGTATCTAAAAGGGTTTATAAATGGAACTCATTCTTATATTTTCCAACACTTTTCAGGGGGGTTATTATGACATAACTATGCAGTTCAGTTTACGGTGAGTGTAAGAGACAGAGCTATGGCAGTTATATAGCTCGGTCCTTTTCTCTCAGCGTAAACAGAATTGCATAACTATGTCATAATAACCCCCCTGGAATAAGTTAACTTGTTATTCAATATTGGAACGTTGCATATTGCACTTTTATGCAACTATTATGCAACTAATTGCATCACTGAAGGTTTCATTTCGAGTAATGAGGTGACGAGTATATTTCGTGTTTGAAAGAAACTTCAATTTAACTGAATACAGGGGTCGGTAGAACTGAATGACGGCTAAACGATAGTTAAAAGAGACATGCGTCTGTGTTTCACGTGGGTGTTGATTGTGAAGCAAATTTTCTTAAATGATGTTATGTAAGCACTTTTAGGATCGCAGTTTTAAGTCCAACTTATCATCAGAAGACGGTGTGTGCTCCGTTGCCTTGTCCTTTAAAAAAATAATTACAGGTATGTTTTTGCAAAAAAGGCTCACATTTAGCGTCGAGTTGTAGAAAACGCTACCTACAAGTATATTAGAATGATTTCAAAAAGTTTTGTCTATTAGGTACACTTTTATTCATAAACGAACAATAAATCTATTTTAGTTAAAGTATTCTTTGTCCCTTTCCGTCAAATTTAAATGTCATAATGACAGCATATTTCAGGCATACTTTAGCTATAGCGCGTTTATGAATAAGAAGGTTAGAGATTTGGTGTAGTTTTATTCGCAAGTTGTCATACTTATTACTCGTTAAACTACGATTTAGCAAAATTTTAACTTTTGAAAGTTCTGTTCTTGCTTGAGTCACCGGGCCTTCACGTTTGCGTGGGGAGTAAAACAGCGGGCGCCGCCACAATGGTTCTAAAATATTTCAGCTCAAGTTTAATAAAATTTTAAATTTGACCTTTTATTTAATACTTGTTTCATATGGGTTTGTTTTATTGGCTATTCAGTTTGAAATATTAGTCACGTCTTTGTTTTCTCAAATAATAAATAAGGAATGTGGGTTGGGATTCATTTGAGGTTTATTATATCTTTTACACGTTGTTACAGTTTAATACCGTAAAATTACATGGTAAAACCATATTGACTTCGACATGTTATTGTTTATCGTATTGTTAACAATACTCTTTACTTGACAGTAGCAGCCGAATTAATAACAATTCCATAACAAGTCGAAAGAAATATGGTTTTACCCTTTGGAATCTCTGTGCTATCGCCATGGCAATCCCAATCGTTATCATTTTGACAGTCCGAAGGCTCTTCATACAAAACGTAAGCAATTGTTTCACTTTGAAGCCGATTGCGATTGCGAGTGCGTTAGGTAATAGTAACGCTGCTAGGTTTGCATAAAAATTGATTAGAATCACGTGTATTGTTGCATGAGGGTCATACTATGAACTAAAGATCTTATAGGCCGTATCCCTTAATGTGACTTTATAAGGAACTTTTTTATCCTCATTTTCAAGTATAGGTGTTAAAACGGTATTTCAGTGGTACTTACAAGTGAATTAGTTACCTGGTTGGAGACTAGGATTGCAGAAAAATCAGGCATCTGTCAATAAAATGTTTAATCTTGAAATATTTATAACGAAGTCAAGACTTTAAGAAACTCCAGGTGTGTATTGCTTTCTTAATCTTTCTTAGGCGGTTATCACACTGATGCGGATCAGCATGCCGCTCCGGTGTGTCAGCGAGACATCGCCTATAGATACGACTTGCAACTAAGAAAAAATACTAACAAAATGTGGATCTAGTTGTCTGAATAAATAAATTATTATTATTTTTATTATTATATCGTACAAATTGATTTAAAAACTCAAATGACGCTACAAAGTTGTATATAAATTTTAACGACCGAAAAAGTTTCATTTTACAGTTTTAACCCTGTTTCCCAACCACTGTGTAGCGCCCGGATCCCGTCCCATATAAAAAGGGAGCCGCGCTCTCCCTTACAGCATAGTCAAACTAACCGCCGTGCGAAGTAGTCTTCGAAGTTTGAAAATTCAATTCAAATTTAGAACAATTTATTTTTTATTTTGCGGCCAGTGTATTTGACTAGTGGATTATAAGAAAAGGTAAGTTTATTATATTTTAAAATTTAATCAATGCGCGTCGAGATAAATTTTAATTGAAACTGAAAACTTTCTTCCTGTATAGGGAAAAAATCTTTAGTTATTTATTTTCCCACTGTTGGGTATAACGTACAAGACCTCTTCTTCATACATGAATTTCTTTAAATTTGAACATAAATCCGAATTCTTTTTATTTCTTCGGAATTAAAAGTAAAATACATTAAAATAAATAACTGTAATCAAGTAAATGTTAGATCATCTAGTTTTTTTTAAATTATACTATTCGAGTTTTCGTCTTTTTATATAAACCCACCCAAACAAACTCTTCAGCTTTATAATATTTGTATAGATTTGACCATAAGGGGAATTCGACCCGGTACCCCTAGCTTAATCGCAGGATCAATCAATACCAACAAGATTATAGGCTAAACGCGTGTAATACCATGTCACATAGCAAAAAAAAAAACCTAACCGTACTCTTGCAAGTCTTGTAACCCGGATAACAATGCAACATATATTTTATTATGGTGCTTATTTGAAAAGCAGAACGGTTTGACGATGAAGTCGGAAGGTGTTCACAGGACCTTTGTAAGGCCAGATTGGTGTCAATAAGGCCTTAAGAATTTAACTATGTAAATAAATAAACAAATTAAATCCCGTCTGCTATTTTGATCCGATATTTTTTAGTACGTATACGTTGATTTTCATCTCTATAGTACAAAGCAAAGTCGCTTTCCGCCGTCTGTCCCTCGGTGCCTATGTATAGATAATTCGCTCATTGAATACAAAACGGACACATTCCAAAATAATTTGCTCTTGCATTAAAAATCTTATACGAATAGATTCTAATTTTAAAATGCAACACTGACTCATTTTGGAATGTGTCCGTTTTGTATTCAATGAACGATTATGATAAGATCTTTCAAACTACGTAGGTACCTACGTAACAGATTTTAATGTGGATTTCACAGAGTAATTCAGGAGGAAGAATTTTATGTATTATAAAATTTATAAATTAGTAGCGATCCGCCCTCGGTTCGCTTCGGTTTATGTAAGTAGGTACGATATATAGCCTTTCTCGATAAATGGGCTATCTAACACTGAAAGATTTTTTCAAATCGGACCAGTAGTTCCTGAAACAAACAAACAAACTCTTCAGCTTTATAATATTAGTATACTTAGATGTACGGGTGTTACAGAAAACTCACATAAACCGAAGCGAAGCGAGGGCGGGCCGCTAGTCGCTATTCCAAATTTAATCGTCATTTTTTTTTGAAGTATTTCTTCTAATAACGACAATGAATGAATTCGAGGGAGATTAAAGTTGTTCTTATGACGATCGCGACGCTTAGGGCCTTGTTTGATCAGGGGGGTTATTATGACATAGCAATGCAGTTCTGTTTACGCTGAGAGAAAAGGACAGAGTTATATAGCTGCCATAGCTCTGTCCTTTACGCTCACCGTAAAATGAACTGCATAACCATGTCATAATAAGCCCCCAGAATGATTAAACTAAGTAATTGTTAAAATTTGAAAAAGGAATCTCAAGGAAATGTGTCAAATTTTCAATTCCTTTTTCGTATTTTAACAATTAGTTAGTTTAACTACTGATCAAACAACAGCGGTTTAGAGTAATCTAAGGACACTTGAAATCTCCGTAACACAGTTCTTACTTAGTACGCGGTGTAAAGAGCATAATTCTTGAAGTACTTTTAGGTGAATTATTAATTTTTTTATCTTTTAAAAAGGAAAAGATCGTGGGTTTGATTCCCTTTACAATCGTACTATTGAGGTCCCTCTGTTTATATATCTCATTAAAGACCCGAGGTCATCCAAGTTTGGTCCGTTGCCTTTATTTAATAGCACTTTCATGCCCAGTTAGACCCCTTTTATAAAAGTACTTATAAATAAACGGGGCCTTTGTTTTTGATCTGTAGCCAGAAGCCTAATTACGTATTTGTTTGATATTCTTAGCGTTAAGGGTTGTCCTTTAATTTAATTACATTTGGGATTGTCTTAATGTATTCAGTAGGTACCTTAAACAAGATATTGGGGTCGGTTTTAGTGGAAACCAAAAAGCGTGGTTATTATGTACCTATGTATAGTTTAAATGCTAAATTTATTATTTATTACAGATAAAAAAATATGTCTGTAAGTTTTACAGATTCCAAGTTCCACAAATTCCCACACAGAGCCACTTATTTACAGATTCTTAACTCTACGGATTCCGAAATTTACATATTGCTAACTGTACATACAGAATGACACACACGTAAAACAAATAATAAAATTCAGAGTCGTAGGTAGGTTAGGTTAGGTTCGTTTTTATATGAGGCCCGGAGGGCCATATAACCCAGAAATAGGAGCTCCGCTAGGACCTCTGTCGACTCTGTCAAATTAGATTTTCTACAGTGTTTAAACTCTATGGACACAAATTGAGCTACCGCTCAGACCGACCAATAAGGGACGGTTGACTAGGCCTAGGCCTTGTGTAGAAATGGAAATCTGTAGACATAGGATTTTGTTGAATAAATCGATAATCTGTAGAAATAGGAACCTGTAGAATCAGAAATCAGTCAACATGGGATTCTGTTGAATCGAAAATGTGTAGAAATTCAAATGTCGTCGGCTTTTGGTTTAAAATATTGTGGGACGCCGACTTAAATGACTTGTAGGATGTTCAAGGAAGTTTTTTTTATGAACCAACTTCAAAAAAGGAGGTTCTGCGTTTGACCCGTATGTATCCTCGATGGTTTTATTTTCAAACTTACCACCTTTTTCGCATGTTTTAGGCTAACTCTTTGAAACGGGAGCGCTTTGTTTCACATAATTATTTTTAGCCCGAATTTATTGTTATTCATAATCATCGCAAGTCATTAAGTGTTTTTTTATTAAAACGTTTTTAACAATTTATATTTATCTGTTTCTATCTAGCTGTTAAATGAGGGTAGGTTAGGTTTGTTTTATAAAATCCTGAAATAAAAACAGTCTCAGTAAAAAACACTTTATGACTTGCGATGATTATAATATAAATAACAATACATTCAGACTTAAAATTATTATGAGAAATAATTCTTGTGTGAGCGTGACAGTATATGTGATCTCTTAACAAGTCACGATTTGAACCATTACGTCACTTTGACATAGTTCCATAGTTGCCTATGATTCAAATCGGTTGGTTGTATACCAGAAGCGATTGGACAAAAGCATTCCGGACCCCAGTCATCACAACATGTACAAATAAATGAAGCATTACACTGAATCATTATGTTCATAATGAATACTGACTCATGTTTTTATTTTCAAACTCACTCTAATTTTCCGTTTTTTAGGATTCCGTAGTCAAACTACGAACCCTTAACGTTTCTCCATGTCCGTCTGTCCGTCTGTCCGCAGCCTAGCTCAGAGACTCTTAGTTCTAGAAAGCTGTAATTTGGCATGAATATAGGAAGTGGTAAAGTTAAATCTTGAAAAAAAAAATTAGTTACCTCCGCTACACGTAACGTGGGGATGTATTTTTTTTTCTCGTCTACCCCATAGGGTGGCGTGTCGTTGGATAGGTCTTTCGAAAATATTGTTTTTCGATTAAGGGATCCATTTATGAAATATTAAGCTTTAAAGCGCATATTTTCGTTAGAGTCAAGTGTTGTAGTCAAGTGAGATTTTAATGAAAACCTCCGATCTTCTGATATAATGGTGTGAGGGTGGTTCTATCTTTATAATCTCTTAAATAGGCTAACCGATTTTCATGAAATTTTGCCAATATAATCCTCTCGTTTGATCAAGCTTTCATTAAAAAAATCTGGACATCCGTTTGGGAAATGCAATGCTAGAGACAGACACAACTTAAACTTATTAGGAAGTGGTTTTTTTGTTAGGAGTTTAAAAGGCCAGAAATGGGCTAAAGTTACTTAAGTGTGTTCTACTCTGGGGAAGGCCTCTGCAAGGGTTCCGCTGAAATATCATACTTGAATTACATTATAATACGTTTAACACCCATGTTTTATTTAGTAAAAAAAAATAGGGCTCGTTATGAGGATCTCAAATATATTTTTGTTATTATTGTAAAATAAGTAGTTTTGATTTTATTAATGACAAGCTGTTGCGCGCGACTCTGTCCACGCAGGAAAATAAAACAGCCTATGTCGTTCAGGGTGAATGTCGCTTTCCAATGATGGTGAAATAATTTTTGAAATCGACACAGTTGTTTTCGAGTTTATTCATTACAAACATACACACACACAACAATTCAAATCTTTTCTCTTTATAATAGTAGCGTAGAAAGAAGACGAAAATTTTCCAATCCCCACCCCCAGATCTCCAACCTTCAAAGCCTAAAATTTTGAAAACCTGTAGGAATTCGATGAAAAAACAAATAAAAAACACGTATGTGTAACATACACGTGTACGTACGGAACCCTCTTCACGCGAGTTCAACTCCTACATGGCTGGTTTTTTAACTCAAGGGGCCTATTCAAAATAAAACCTTAATAAAAAAATTGTAATTCTTCATAGAGCTGCAGACATCAAATATCATTATTTTCATCCCCCTTCCTCTTTGGTTGTGTGAAAAAGACGGTAACTTTTACCTGTCATGGCGATGGATGACCGGTACATTTTGTATTCGAGACGCCTTCACGCTTTGTCTTCTTGAAAATGATAATTAATTTAAATTTATACTTAAAATTTCTTGAATTACCTCAGGATAATGTGTACTCTTGAAACACCTTAATTTAATATTTACATACATACCTACATACATTAAATCACGCCTGTTTCCCAGAGGGGTAGGCAGAGACCACTTCTTTCCACTTGCTACGATCTTGACAAATTTCTTTCGCTTCTTCCACATTCATACATCGAGTCATGCACGCACGTCGGTTTCGGGTACTTAAGATTCGGCCCTTTTCTAGTATTTCTCCGATTTGAGTTACTTAATTAAATAAATTAAATGTAACGGCGAGTGCTGCTTTCAGAGCTGATATCACTTAAACGGCTTCACAGATTTTCGTGAAACCTAGCTAAAAATCATCCTGATTAAGCTATAGGTATGTATTGAAATAAATAAAAAGGCTGAATGGTTCCGTCTGTTTGGGAGCTACAATTCCATACACGTACGGTCACGGTCAAAGTTGCATGGACACCTCTAAGGCGATAATCCTCTGCACACTTGCGCCCACGTTCTCAAACATTAAACTAGATGGCGGTGTTGACTAAACCAGTTCATTTGTCTTTATTGCAACTTCCTAAGATAGTAGTATTATAATCGCGAATACACAGATACACACGTTAATAATAGGTACCCCCTTTTTCGGTCGTTAAAAGTGTATGCTTGTAACCTTTTTCAGTTTGTATGTGTCACCATTTAGGTGACGGCATAAAAACGAACGAAAACAATAATGGCACATAATAAAGTAAAATAAAAGAAAACGAGAAAGGAGTATGCACATTTAAAAAGCACGTTCAAACATAAAGAACTTCCTTATTTTTTTATGACTCGTGTCATAAAATTAAGGAAACCATATTTTATGATGCTACCCTATGATTTACTGTTGCCCGATCTGTAGGTAATGGCGAATATAAAACCGTCACAGTTTTGGGACATGACATCTTATGCTTGGTTTACGTGGGTGGAGTACTCGGTGTTTAGTACTGTGCACGTACTGAGGTACTCGTCAAACTTTAGCGGGCATCTTAAGCATGTTGTAGCTGAGTAGGGTTTTGATTGAGAAAACTGTAACTTACTTCGCAATCGAGCTTGACCTGTTCGAAACTATAAGCTAGGCCTACTTAGGCTACAAGGTTTTCTCCTCTGCTGGAACAAGACAAACTAAATTATATTATTACATAATATTTCATAGCTAAATAAAACTCCAGTACAAGTCCAACTAATATTATTTATTACGAATATGGACGTGTGTGTGCATAATTAATATGTGTGTTGCATTTTTACGTTAAAACAACTGCTTTTATCTTTTATGTCGAGGAAAGTTACTGTTCTCGTGAGCTGGTCAACGAATTGGAGGGTGATGCGAATTACTAATTTTACGGCAGCATTTTTGACAGAATTTAGAAACCAATAAAAAATAACATCCACCTGGGGCCCGTTTCACAAAAAGTATTAGTCTAATAATATTAGTGTTTTGTCTCATTTTTTAGTTGTATTTATGAGATAAAACACTAATATTATTAGGCTAATACGCTTTGAGAAACGGGCCCCTGGACGATACTAAATATTCTACGATACTAAATATTGACTTGTCGTAGTATGATGCTAAAGGAACGAACGAAGGAGGAATGATGGTTGTAGTGAACTTTCAGCTATTTAAGCAAGCAGCAGGCGGCAGGCTGTGTGGCAGGAAAGAGGAGTAGAGGACGTATGGCAATGATAGCTACAACTGGAATGACACTTCAGTCTAGCATTCACCGAGCCCAAGATCTAGCAATCTGGAGAGCGGTGGTGAAGCGCGCTCACCACAGTCACGTCCCTCAGACATGAGGATACAACAAAAAATAATAGACTTATTACTTACTACTACTACCTTTAGGTTAACATTCAAGTGCAGCCGCTTATTGGTTAATAAATTGCCTTTTCCTGTAAACTGCAATTACTAATTAAAATCATTAAAATGCAATATGCATGAAATATATTGTTAGTTTTAGTCATTTAGTAACCTAAAAATGGCGTTGCGTGTACGTTACATATACAAATCGTTTGCACCTAAATGGCTTTTAAAACATTTTTAATGTGCGTGCAAATTAAATCTAAATGTCAAGTTATAAAGGTCAGTTCTAAGCTCGTGTAAACGAGGCACGTCCCATCAACATAGTGTTCTCCAGCCAGAGCGGGGTCCAGCATTTACTGGCTACCATACATTAATATTATAATCTACAATTCCGAATATTTGCTTTGACTCTAGAGCCTCAATAAAAAACTAATATTTGCTGACATGCCTATCGTAAGAGGGTTGTAAATCAATGCATTAATCGCTTACCTGTTAAAAAAACCCGACCAAGTACAACAACAACAACAACATAAGGGGACAATTCACACCAATTGACCTAGTCCCAAACTAAGCTCTAGGCTTGTAATATGGGTACTAGACAACGATATAAATACTTATATAGAGAAATATATACTTAAATACATAGAAAACATCCATGACTCAGGAACAAATATTCGCGCTCATCACACAAATATCTGCGCCCTTACCGGGATTCGAACCCAGGACCACTAGCTTCGTAGGCAGGGTCACTACCCACTAGGCCAGCGCTAGTTGGATTCGCACACGAAGGGTCCCGTAAATATAATTATACAACATATAAACACTATTATAACCTTTCTTTTGTCCCAGTTTCAGTTTTGGAATAAACAGAAACTGGGCCAAAAAAAAACAGTTTTGTGACAAACATTTGTTGCCGACTGTATTTTTTTTAATGCAAATTATCTGCTTATACTTCTTATCAAGATCAAACAGTTGAGTCCCAACACGGTTGGTCTTAAGTCGTTAGTAGATTGAAGATTCTGCTATCACCTTCTGACGTCATCATCAGATCAGCTCCATGTCATGTATTGCATTGTCATCCAATTTACACATGTATGCAAATTTTCAGCTTCATCGGAAACCGGGAAGTGGGTAAAATTTAACTAGCAAATTTCGACCCGTTCATACATACAAACATTGCAAGTTAAATAAAAGCTTGTAACAATACAACAAGTCAAATTACGTACAAAGGTAATTATTAATAGTAACACATTTTAAATTGACGAATAAATTGGCGGCATTTTATCGAATGACAAAGTCACCCAAACCCTGCAAAAACAGACCAGGCAGAGAGAACCGGGAACGTTAATTGCTATAAATGGCTTTAATTATAGGAACTAGAGAGCTCTCGGTAATTATCTTTGGAACCCGTTCGATTGTCCCTTTGAAGGTGGACACTGAAAAAACGACAGTGTTTTTCGAAGTATGTTTACCTAACCGAGCGAAAGGGTTTCAATTTTGTGTTTCTGTTGTTGTTAATTGGCTTTCGATGCAGTTTTAATTGCGTTTTCGTTATTAACGACTGCGCCGAGCGTACGCCGGATGTACAGTCACGAGATTTAATTTGGGACCCACCTTAGGTCCAAAGTCAATCTGACATTCTACAACAATAAGGTTGAGTTTTATAAAAGTTACAAATGACTTGACATTTCTAATGACATTGACGACTTCAAGCATATTTTTCTTGAAATGGGTCCCAAATTAACGCTCATGACCGTACAGTGGCGCCCTCATTACTTTTATTGTGATTTCTAATAAACTAAAGTATTTTCTTGAAATTGGTCGGTAGGTTTCTGTACTACAAATGAAAACACAACTTATAGGGTATATCATATAGTTTAATAACAATTCACCTTCGAGTTATTAACTTAACGAAAAGTGGCCAAAGGGTAATTGTTATTAAAGTTTGTTACGTATCCCATAAATTGTGTTTTTACTTGCACTACAAAAACATTTCGTCTGATTCCAAGGAAATTCTTTAGTTAATTAGAAAACCCAATAATAGTAATGAGGGCGCCACTGGACGCTCACGCCTTTATTCCCAGAGTGGGGTAGGCAGAGCTACAGAATTTCTAACAACTATAAAAACTTTTGATGATTCTGTAACCACATTTTGCACACTTAAAACCACTTTATACCTATCTTTCTTTATTATCTTTACATAGTATGAAACAAAGTTGCTTTCCGTCTGTCTTATGTACACTCAGATCTTTCAAACTACGCAACGAATTTTTAATGCGGTTTTCTCCAAGAATCAAGAGTCTAGTTTTTTTTAACAAAATACTGACTTCAGTTTGACTGCCCTATTACCATTTGAAAAGCTCTCTACAACATTTCATTTGATTTTATACGAATTTTATTTTTCTGTCAGCAACCATGGGGTCAACCATCAAGACCTCGACTCTGTTCCTCATCGTGGTGACATTCACCAGCGTGGCAGCTCAGACGTTCCAGTACTCCCGCGGCTGGACCAACGGGAAGAGGGCCCACAAGCGCGACGACGGAACCCTAGCTGGGAACCTGGAGAGGATCCTCAGTCCCTGCCAGATGAACAAGTTGAAGTATGTGCTGGAAGGGCGGCCTTTGAGTGAGAGGGTAAGTTTTAGGGTTCCCTAGGGAATCCGTTGTCGTGTAGTTAGTTTTAGGGTTCCCTAGGGAATCCGTTGTCGTGTAGTTAGTTTTAGGGTTCCCTAGGGAATCCGTTGTCGTGTAGTTAGTTTTCCCGCATAAGGCTAACATTGGCGCAATACAACAATAGTTAATTGTTTTACAAGGGGGGAAAGTTGTATTTTACCTGCGAGTGTTCTTTTGAAACACTAGCTAGCGAAAGGATTGGTTCAAAAATAGAATCCTGAGCGTAGCGAGTGTTTCAAACATGAGACATAAAATAACTTTTCACCCGTTTATAACACAAAACTTTTCACCTCACTACGAGGAAGATAAGAAAAAGGGTTTGTAATATCAATTTTGTTTCCCGTAATTCCACAGGTGTTAATACGTAAAATTTCAGCACTTTTAATGTTTTACGTTTTGTTAGCTGGGTCATACACAGATTTAGGTTACCGTGTACCCGAAGTTAACGTGTTTAAGGAATAATTTTCTGGCTGAACCCACATCCGCATGAACGGCGTCACGTCTACTTTAGTCCTATCAAATAAAAACATTACTTATATGCACACAAGCCCTTAACTATTGACCACAGGAGAGACAACTTTTGTTTTTTCGAATGTGTATGACCCAGCTGTCAAATATCACTTACACCCGTATTTATAGTGAAGAAAAGTAATTACTTGAGTATTAATTACTAGTGTCAAAAGTCATATAAAAATCGTTGCTTAATAATTGCTTAATTAGTCATTACTTTTACTCAAGTAATTACTTTTCTTGACTATAAATACGGGTGTTAGGATGCCTGCCATGCTTATGCCTTTCAAATGTCAAAACTCTTTCTTCAAATGTGGATAAAAAGCAATTTTCTCAATAGATATCAAACAAAAAGGGCTTTCCGAGCTAGTGAGATGAAAAATATTATAATTCGTTACGCCGAACCACATACCATACCAACATAGGCCAATGTGACTACCGTTGGATAAAAACTGTTGGCATTTCTTCATTGTAAACATTAACTAATAGTGGTCTAATACCGTAAAATATTAAAGTTTTTAATTCTACAATGGCCTTTGGTTGTAGGCCCTACCTCAAAAAGGTGGATACCTAACCGTCGTCCAAACAACGAGGTTTATGTGACCTGATTCCCACCATAACTGCTATTAGGGTACTGATTTCATCACCATCGTCAAATTTAGGCATTAGCTTACTGTGACAGGGTTTTAAATTAGCTCAATAACGAAGAAGCAAACAGTCGGCAGCAAAAGTAAGCAGTTAAAGAGCTCAAAATTATCTATACACCATTCTATTGTCAAGAGCATAAGAGCTTGGATAATTTTGAGCTCGACTGTCCACCTACTTCAGCTGCTGACTGTACACTGGCGCTCGAAGTTATTATATTACTATTATAGTATTTACTAAATATGAAAGTATGCTCTTACATTTCAAGGATATTAATTTGTTGAACAAATGAATACACACTTTATAGGATAGGATAAATCGTCAATAACCGGCCACTTGACAAAATGTCATTTAGTCACTAGCAACTAATTTTATATACCGATGCCGTTCGTAAAGATACTTTGACAGTAGTCTGGATAATAACTCTGGATCTAGATATTCTAGGTCAATCGTAATCGCGCAAATATCACCATATTATTATCTTTTGCTTCACACATATAATTGCAAAGTGGCCACTTACTGAAGGTGGCCAATAATAGACGATTTACCCTAATAGCTTAATAACATTTAGCCTACGAATGTGTGTACCTTAAAGGAAAAACATGGCCAAGTTCTCACTCAAAGGTCAATTGTTAAGTTATGTTATAATATCCTATAAATTGTATATACATTTGTTCAACAACTCCTTCTTCGATTTAGTTAATAAGAAAATTTAATAGTAGTAATGAGAGCGCCACTGGACGTTCAATAGTTTGGTCGATATAGTCTTATAGTTGTTCATCATCAGATATAGGAATCCAGGGGGCAAAATTTTATGACAGGCAGGGAGTTCCTATATCGATATAATCACTTATCGATGCTTGTTCTATATACTTGTGATTATTTCAAGTTTTGTTTGTAAAAATGTTTTTTTATTAAATGTAATCAAATTAATAACGTAATTCCCTTTTTTTTCAAATCAATTTCTGGTACTTTACTCATCAAATTTTTTTTCTTCATTACTGTCCCATCTACTATTGTTAAAATAAACGATCAGAATATGATCCAAATTTTCGGACGCTAAACGTCTCCGTCTTGGCTGATAAATTTATTTCAAGTCGTTAAATGACTTTTTAATTTCTGTGCAGGTAATTGGGACATTTTTTTTTATATGCTGAGTGAACTTCAGAACAATACTTACAAAATAATACATATAAAGCTGGGTGCGATCACTAGTATATGGAAAAAGCATCGATAATTGAGTTTATCGATATATGAACTCCCTGTCATAAAATTTTGCTGCCTAGATTCCTAGGTCTGTTCATCATGTACCTTGTCTCCAGTTACTGGTGCCCTGTGACTTCGCTGAAGAGGACGAGCCCAAGCGATACAAGAACGAGCACCAGGAGCCGCCGGCCGACAGCTTCCTCTGAACGCCCTAACTATGCTATTTACTTGGAAAAAGGGCTCAGGGGGATATTCTTACAAGTTTAGTAACTAGATACTGCTGAAATACATACGCTGTTCAAATCTTATTTGGTTTGATTTGCATTGTTTATAAGAAAGATACCTACCTAGTAGTAGAGTGTATTTTGTTCATGTTTAAACTAGAGGCGAAATATTTATTGTATTAAATGTAGAAAACACAATTATTGCGTTTAATACAAGTTAGCTATCGTAACTTATATGTCTAACATGTTTTTTATTAGTGCTATATTTTTTATCTACCGTTTCTAGTGCCTTTGAGGCATCGATTTGTTGTTATAAAAAACAGAGTGGTAGGTAAGGCCAATTTTTTTATGAAATGTTATTTCTGTACTTTGTATAATATTGCTAATTTTATCACATTGTCATTAAATTGAAGATGTTTTTAATCATGCTTTATAATGTATGTAACATGTAACTTAAGCAAGAAGTGTCAAACTTAACATAAAATTAATTACAACGTTATTAGCTGACTTTTCTATAAGCTATGTACTTTACACTAAGACATTGTATTATACGAACTTGACGTCTGCTCTACCGAGTCTGGAAAAATTGTTCTTTAAAAGTATTTAGCAAACGCATGTATGGCTGGACATGTGGATTGCTTTTTAAAAATACTTGTTTTTGCTGCATTTTTTAGCTTAAGTACTTACTCTTAGAGAAGAATTGAGATTTAAATATTATAAAATAAAGGTAAACCGATATTTTTAAAATGTTGACAACAATATTCCACATTAAAAGATGTGTTGATACATTGACTTTATTATTTTTACCCAACGAATGTATACCTTATACGTCCGTTCGTAGTGGCTCTACGAAAAGCGTTCACCACTGCTTCCATCTACGGCGTAGCATTGTAATTTCAATTGGAGTATTTTCTTCGTGCAATCGCTCTCGCCTGGGGCTTTATATTAATCGATAAAACCATGCCTATGCTTATGACATGTTATCGTATTGTTACGAACTCTGCCGTCATAAGATGACCAGAGGGCCCAGAGAAGATGCATTACGCTAACTATCGTTTCTATTCGTTTACTTTTATAACCAATCGCGTCACTTCACTGGCACATCACGTGACTTTTCGTATCACGTCATCTACCAGTGACGCGATTGGTTTAAAAACTAAACGAAGAGAAACGCTAGCTAGCGTAGTGCATCTTGTCTGGGCCCTCTGTCAAAACTGCCCTAACCCTGGCCAGTGGCTTAGGGGGTCGACTCGTGATTGTAACGTACCGATTTCGAACACCCGCGGTCACCATGTACCTACTCTATTATTTGCAACCGCTCATTAGCTAAAGTGTGTTTGATATTATTATGCTGTCCTTGTCTGCCATTTAGGCATTTGAATTTGACAGAAAGTGACATAGAATACTTTAACTAAAATAGGTTTATAGTGCTCTTATGAATAACGGGACTAATAAAAAGAAATTAAGTAAATGTATGCATAATATTAAATAAATATATTTTTTTTTATAAAATAATATTCCGTGACAGTCTCACACAAATTAAGCAATAATGATAAACATACATAGTTATACAGAAACAAGGGGCTAAACATGTTGCGGAAAAGTTCCAAATTATACTTTTTAGGAACATTCACGCTACTCGAGATTGTCGAGAAAGGTAACAATTAACTTAATAAGGGGGTTGCAAAGGTTTATAATGGCTCAAGAAAAATGTTCTAAAAAATATATTATTAAAATTTCTGACTTTCCTGGTAGATTTCTCAATTATTTTCCTTGTTCTGACGATGACGAACACAACAAAAAATAAATCAGCCAAATCGGTACAGCCGTTGTCAAGTTATAAAAAAAAATTAAAAAAAAAATGATTCTTTTTTTAGGTATTAACCCATCAATTCATTAACAATAGGTACTACAAACATTTAACATTTAATTAATTTAATTTAATTTAATTTAATTTAATTTAATTTAATTTATAATTTATAATAATAATTTCCTGAGCAAACTGTGAACAGGAGAAATAGGGGTTAATTATTTATATAAATTGCTTACAACGCCATCTACGGAGCTTAATATGCACTGTTACAAAAGGTACCTTAGTAAAATACTCAACCCTTTAATGGTTGCGTTTTTATTTTATTTTAGTTCAGCTACTCGAAGGCAGAGGCCGTTGTTATCAAAAAGGTTTAATTCATCATTTTGCAAATAGATGGCACTCACTATCCGTTCAATGCGGATGCCTTGAAAGAGAATGGTTTTTTATGAGCTCATTATACAAATTTCACAAGCAGTCGTGTTTTGGCGTGATATGACTGCTACACAAGGTAACAGTTAAATAAAATAATTAATGGATGTGTTTTTGTGGTTCTAGTTCAGCTACTGGACGATAGAGGGCGTTTTTATCAAAACTTTGTTTAGTATGTAAATTTTGTAAATAGACAACAGCAAATCCAAGACTGAATTGGACCTCTATTTAAGGGTGCCACTGTACATCCGGCGTAGTCTTAACACGGGAAAACAATATTGCTTTTAACGTGTTATAGTATTGTTGAAGCTAAAAAAATGGCCGATTTTTACAAACGAGGTGTATCGACAAAGGGCACCTACTTTAATTGAAAAATGGATTTAGAAATAACATGGGTGCCTACATATTGACTCACATTAACAACAATATCAAAACTGTCATCGAGTTTATTTCGTAGACTGGAGGCGGATAAGAATGAATTTTTAAATGGTGATAGCTTTTACCGTGGATTAACAAATAGGCTATAGTAGTTTATGCAATAGTTGTATAAGAGAGGTCAAAAAATATGAGTGGCGTGTGTTACTATGTGAGCCGAAGGCGAACATCGTAAAGGTAAGCGCCACGAGTGTTTTTTGACTTAGTTATACACCGTTGCATACAATACTTTTTCTACGACTAGGTTTCAAATGAAATGCAAAACTAAGCGAAAAAACTTACAAACGAACGAACGAAGTAAAGAACAACAAACGAGAGGGAAACAAGAAAATGACATGGTTGTGTCTATGGTTTACTTTGTTTTTAAATTGACGGAATGGAAAATAGAATTATTTACAATTCCAAAACATTTTAATTTGACCAATCAGAATACTTCACCAAATTAAATCCACCAATCACAATACACATCGACTGTCAAACGGAACGATAGGTTCTTTTAGGTAGGTACGTGTTTCTCTTTAACTAATTTAAATCTTTTAAAAAAACTTTTCCTACTCCTGTACTTTTATCTGTCATTTATATAGTCACGAACACTAATATAAGAACATACATAATATGTCCGCAGAATAATCCAGAGAAAAGTCTATCTTGTCTATGCCCCAAAACAGCACATGTGCGTTTTTGAGATAAAACGATACGGCCAGCTGCCAAAGCTTAGCGTTGCACGATCGATTTAATCATATTTTAACGATTGTGAAATAGGGACTATATATCACCTAATGTTTTGAGAAATGATTTCAGTTACCTGATTGGTCGATTTTAAAATAGCTGTATTCTGGTTGTTTGATACGAAATACAAAGTACTTTTCATAACGGAAACTTTCAAAGTTCGCGAGGGTACAACGATTGTATAAACACGGATGAAGACGCGGGTAAAAGCTTGTCTTAAATAAATTCTTAAAATGTCTTTGGTTTTACTTGTCATCATGTAGGACGTTACATGGTTAAAAAAACACTAAAATGAACTCGGGACTTTTACTTTTTTCCTTTTTACAAAATAAAATGGCCAGTATTTAATTCATCTCATTCCAAGTTCATATAAAATACTCTTTTCATTTAGTGTAAATAAAAAAAGTTCAAGAGTCATTTCAATCAAATGTACCAATAGCGAGCCCTTACACCGCTGAGCGAAATTACGACAGCCTTAAACGAGCATCGCAAACGACCGGAGTCTCAACATCGTTTAGTATAACTTTACTCGCCGCTGTTCGTATCAAATTAACTTGGTAGGGATGGGAAAGTGTCGAGGAAAGGTATCGATATTTATGTAAATACTGGCCTGGTACTGCGTTGTGATGTAAGTTTCACATGACATCTATTTCAATGTGCGTGTAGTGATAGGCAGGCACCATCTTATCGTTTAACCTATTGCCAAGCAGTAGTGTTCGCATTGTTGCGTTCCGGCGTGGGGATAATGTCTACGGGTCACAGACCATCAGGCAGCGATAAAAAAAGGTTAGCGTAGGTAATTGTAAATTCATTGCTGTGTCACTTGAATTTCGTGTTTTCAAACACCATACCCTCAAGCAAGGCGTTTAATAGGAGGTGATTTAATCGTTTAAGAACATTGTGAAGCTAAAAAATTCCATACAAAATGCGATTACGTCTCCCTCCCCTTAACCCTAATAACCTACTCTTCAATTAGGCCTGGCCCCTATACCACAAAACTTTACAAGCCTACAATTTAACAAATTTGTCAACTTTTTGTATGGAGATCCGTACAAATTTGTCAAATTGTACGCTTGTAAAGTTTTGTGGTATAGGGGCCTGTTGTCCTTTCCAAAAAAAATTGACTTGGAAGGAAACAAATGAAAAAAAAAACGAAAACGTACAAACCTAGTTTTGCATAATAACAACCACATGTTTAAAAATTGGGATAATCGGCGTTATTTAGGGGGTCAAATATGTTATGACCCGGAGCTAAATTATTGTAAATAAAATAATTTTGAGAGCTGCACGATTTAAGCGTGGCCTCAAAATTAGTCATAGACACTATTAACATGTGGGCCACCGACAAATAAAAACAAAATGTTTCCTATGTTAAGTGCTAGTGAACTAACCGCAAGGTGTATCCCATATTACTCAGAAACCTGCTGACAAGCCGTATTCGTATTGCTTTGTTGCGGTGTAGGAGCAAAATTGCCTAAGTTAAGGAGGTTATATTGTAATCCTTAGAGTTCGCAACGCAAAAGCTTCGAAGCTCAGCGTCGCTTTTGCCTAAGGCACTGGCAATTGCAACTTCGAAGTAGAACATTTGTTTTCATTTTGTATGCAGACTCGCCTTCGGACTGTCAAAATGAAAACGATTGCGATTGCGAGTGCGTAAGATAATAAGCCTGCAATTCCTTTGACTTGTAATCGTATAGTCAACATTACGGTAGCTCTTACAGTTAAAAAGAATACCATTAAATGTCCAAGGCAATATGGTTTTACCGAGAAGGCTCCGGTGGTCTGTGTGTTGTGAGTGGCCTTAAAAAAAGCGCATTTAAGACTAGATCTAGAGCACCATTTATTTCGAGATAATATTCGTGCACATAATAGTTTAATTTTGAATTTTATCAAATAGCAGCACAAATTAACCTAGAAGTTAGAGAAATTTAATCGACAAAATCAATAATTAGAGGTTCATGAACGCATTTGGCTAACAATGGAATACTTTTTACAGTGATTTTATAAACATTTTTTTACCTGTTCGATTTTACTATAAAGATTAATTGTAATAAATCGTAACCTTTGTACTCGTAACCTTGAAGGCAACCTCATCCTGTTAGAAACTTAAGGTCATTCATTTTCATTTTCTGACTGTGCACAAAAAAATAACAATACTTACCTAACTATTTCATCTTGGACCTCATCGTTATTTTGCCGAAGTAAACTCATGCCTTCACTAAACACAAATAACATGCATTCAATTTATATTTATAATAAAACATTATCGATATTGATTAGAAACCTCTCCCAACTCTTTGCTACAGAAAGAATGAGATGCCCTAAACTTCTCGAAATCCGTTTCCCGCCATCGCACAATCTGTTCGATGCAGCGGACCAATCAGGGGGCCGGAGGGCGGCCCGGCCGCCGAGCGCGCCCCCCGATTGGCCAAAACGTTTAACGGGGTTGCCCATAATAAAAAAAAACATCAGCGCGTAAACCTTTGAATTGAGTGCCATTTTTTGTTCGTGTTAAATTGATGAAAAAAAGACCGGGAAAAATTGGTACCGAGATGAAATAAAAAATGATTTATTACACCCGTCGCTTAACTTTTTAACTTATTGGACGTTAATGACTTTTGATTTCGCACGGCGTTTTTAAATTCGTGTTTTTATTTTTATAAATGCGCCGTCAGTTTTCAGCTGGGTAATTTTCGTAATAAGACAATTACGTGATTGACTTTTATTATTTTCGCGAATGAATTACGCCGCTGAAAGGCGGATGCAATTAAATTTATGCTTCGTTTTTCAAATTTAAACCGTCGCTGTCTCAGTCACGTGTGTTTTGTTTACACTTATTACCAACCAATATAGATAGACAGTTGCACTCTTTATTTAGAGAACACTTTGTAGGTAAGTGAAAAGGGAATTTTAAAAAGTTTTTCATTTTCCTTTGGAGTCGCTTAGACTAGCATTAGAGCATAATATGCTCTAATCACACGAGTGACAGAGAAGTTCAAACCTGATGGCCGTTTTATGTGCTATTGCAATCACTTATTATGTTCTTATTTTATCAATGGTGTGTTAACAAAATGGTTCAATGTTCCATTGACATTAGAACTGTCCTTTTCTTCCTTATCAGAAAAGAAATCTATAACTATCAGATTTTTTTATTTGAGCGCCATCGAAAACCATAGTCACGGAACCTCTGGCATATTTCGTGGCACCAAATTCATTGGTAATCATTTTTAGTTAGTTTTTGATTGTGTTATTGTCTATTTGTTTCTGCTTTATTAGTACAGTGCAATGCAATAAGGTGAAAAAGTGGATATGTCTCTTTGTATTCGACTCTTCGACACGCATTATAAACGGTTCCCTAATCCCTAATCGTCATTTGTCCTAATGAATCGTTTGTCCGAATTTTAGTTTATCCTAAAGCCATTTCCGTTTAAATTTCAAAACTTTTTAGTGTTGTTATAAAACCCTAACCTAACTGAATCGCAGATATAATTGGAAACCTTAAAAAGTTTCCTGACTCATTTGTAACGAAGTGTTAGGACAATCGTTGTTTGGGATTCTGAGGGGTTCTGACCCCATTATAGCAGTGTTTAAACAGCAGTGTTTGCATTGTTGTGTTCCGGTTTGGGGATAACACAGCCGGTGGAATGAGTAGCATAGAGGCATTCCATCTTAGTCCTCAGGGTTGGCAACGCATTTGCAGTCTTAGGATTGCATTGCAGTCTTGTGAATGCGAATGTCTATGGGTCACAGTTTCCACTTACCATCAGGTGGCCTGTGTACTCGTTTGTCTTCTTTACACCATAAAAAAAGAACGAAAAAAACATGTATCTAATTCTTCTTCCAATGTTCAGAACCACAAAGTGACATAACAAAACGAAGAGCTAACACTCTGTTTAAAGTCAATTGAGATGTGGAAATCTGTAAAAGAAAAAACACAATCGAAGTCACTAATGGGTTCTACGAGTGGGGCTCTTACATCGACGTAGAGTAACGTGCGTTTCTGCCTTTTACAGGTTAGATACACTTTGGACAGTGTGCGGAGGAATTGCATAACCTAATTCAAACATCGCCTTTCCATCTTCAATAGTCGAGGGAGTGGCTTCAACTTTATTCTGTAGAAGTACCATTTGTTGGCACAACACATTTCGGTGCTTTTTTTACTTTTATTGCGAACTGCTAGAGTGGAATTCGTTTCCTGCGCTTGTATTTCCTGAGATATAATTTGGATGTCTTCAAATCAAGAGTGAATAGGCTTCTACTGAACCAGTGAGTTCTAGACTTCGCCTTCATTTACCATCATGAGATAGAGGTCTATCGCTGGTCAGTTCAGAATTAAAAAATAACATGTTAGTAGTTAAACATTCAACTGTAGTCATTTCTAGAGCAAACCAATTTTTTGCAATTTTTCATTACTGTAATAAGCTGAAAATTAGGATGGATAATGTAAAGCCATTAAAAATAAAATATGATTGTATCCATGAGCTGGGGTGTTATTCTCTTAAAAACAACGGACGGGTTGACGAACGAGTGAAATCGCAGCGGCGAGTTTAGGTAGTCCCGTCAGAGCGAACAAAACACATTTTAATGCGTGCATTTTCAATTAAGCAGCCTTATACGTTAGATAAGAAACCATGCTGCTAAATTGAAAATGCACGCGCTAAAATATGTTTTGTTAGCACTGACGGGACTACTAAAACTCGCCGCTTGCACATTCACTCGTCCGTCCGTCCGACCGTCGTTGTTGAGAGAATCACTACCCTGATCTTATGATGTAGTCGGAAAGTGGCAACAGTATCTTTGCTGTAATACTAGCCTCTTATCTCTCGGATACACTTCGACCCCTTTAGGATCTTTTGTGCAATTACCCTTTTACACACTCAGCTGTTCGAAAATGCAGGTTTTCTCACGATGTATAGAGCATCGGGTAATAAGCTACAAAAACTCATAGGTCAGGGTGACCGCGGGGGTTCGAATCGAACTCGGTACCTTACGATCTCTAGTCCCCCCTAAGTCACCGACACTCTCTACTTTGACAATCGAAGTACGAAGTTACGTTAGCTCCATCCCTTGGTCTCGAATGGCGAGTGACAGGGACGGATTTAGAGCCTCTGAACTCATAAAGACCCACTGAGTTTGAACTATTGTTTGGTCTATATTAAAGTATCCAGGGTAGTGATTCTGTAAACAACGCCAGTCGTGCGGACTGTCGAGTGATACCAAGCGGCGAGATTAAGTAGTCCCGTCTGTGCGAACAAAACACATTGTAGCGCGTGCATTTTCAATTAAGCAGCCTTATACGTTCGACCCATCGTGCTGCTAAATTGAAAATGCAAGCGCTACAATGTGTTTTGTTCGCACTGACGGGACTACCTTAATCTCGCCACTTGGTATCACTCGACAGTCCGCACGACCGGCGTTGTTTACGGAATCACTACCCTGGTTGTGCAATGAAAAAAAAAATCTAAGACGAAAAACCCTTGTTTTTAAGCCCCGTGTTCTTGTGGCCGGTTGACCGTATGGTTTATATCACGGCCGGCGCCCACGCCGCCACATTTTACTTTGGCTGATAAGCTCGCTCCGAAGCTAACTTGGCGACAGACGACTTGATTCAACCGTTAGGACGGTGGCTCACAGGGGCTATGGAAAAATAATAAACATTTCAGGCAACCAGGGAATATAAAGCAATAGATAAAGAGATGGAGGAAATTGCATTTTAACGATAACCATTGTGATATAAATAGGCTTTTTCTTTCGAAATAATGGTACAAATAGGAAAAAGGGGCCCAAACTCTAAATGGTCTGTATATTAGCTTCATTTCGCAATCAGCATCATCATCTTAACCGAGTAGCAGTGTTTGTGTTGATGTGTTGCAGTGTGGGAATCAGACAACCGGTGGAATCAGTGGTATTAAAGCATTGATTCTCAGTCTTCATGTTTGGCAACGCATTTTCAATGCTAGGATATCAGTCTTGATATTGCTTCTTACCCGATGTGTTTTCGTTTATCTTATCTATACCTTAATCAAACAATAAAAAAAACGTCAATATAATAATATGCATGCATTTTTAATTCGCATTTCTCTACAACATATAAGTACTCTTAAAATACCGTAAAAGAGATCACCAAAAGTGAAATTACAATTGAAATCGGTCATGAAATACGGATGATACAAGCATTTTAACCTGCTTATTAGACAGAGAGATCCGAAGTGCACTGTGATGTCATTGTCAACAGGTCGGCCATGTAAACTCCACGTAAAATTCTGTTTCGCTAGGAACAAATGTTTGTTGGCTTCTCTTCCTGGTTAGTTTTATAGCTATTCAAAAAATGATTTTTCTCACCTTTGAATACCTTCCGTCGTCGTTGGATACCATATTCGCAAAACATGTTATTCTGAAAAATATCATAATAGCAAAACATCACATTCGCATATCATCATAGTAGCAAGACACCACATTAGCAAAACTTAACTATTATTAAGACATGAATTAGATATTGTCAACGGAGGTCCGCTGCGGCGGAGCTCCTATTTCTGGGTAGTTTGGGCCTCCGGGCCTGATATAAATCTAACATAACCTAAACCTACCTAATGGTTTTATAACAAAACCCGACATTTGTAAATATAATGTTTTGCGAATATCGTGTTTTGCTAGTATGATGTTATGCGTACATGATGTTTTGCGAGTATGATGTTATGCGTATATGATGTTTTGCTAGTATGATGTTATGCGTACATGATGTTTTGCGAGTATGATGTTATGCGTATATGATGTTTTGCTAGTACGATGTTATGCGTACATAATGTTTTGCGAGTATGATGTTATGCGTATATTTATGATGTTTTGCTAGTATGATCTTTTGCGAATGTCATATTCTGTAGTTGCTTGAATCAGCTTTTATTGAAGCTGTAAAAAAATATGAATACTCCCTATTCAGGAATTGCAAATATTGCAATTGCGCCTGTATTTGATTTTTATATCAGTGAAAATGTAAAAAACGATAGGAAACAATACTTTTGTCAATGACAAAAATAGGCTCTGTACACCGCTATCCTATAACACAACGCTCGTCCATCCTCGACCCGACGACTGCGATACGATATCGTGACGACTTTATTCCGACGATCCGATTTACTGGCGACAGGCGAATAAACTCGTGCGCCTGCGATTGTAATGTTTTGTTCGTAAAGCCGCGAGGAAAACGGTCATAACTCGATAAAGTACTTTGCTATTTTAAACTTAAATAAGTTGAATTGGGTTTTAACTTCGTCTGTAATGTAATTTGACTTCTAGCGCTTATTAAAGTCATACTACTCGTCAGTTTTAGTAAAAAATTATTCCGAGCGGACCCGTTGTTTAAAAAATAGTGTTATTCCCATTTATAGAATTACGTGTTGAATTATGACGTCATACGGTTCGTCCAACTGTTCCAATTTTTTTTTATATTTTATAAAGAAATTAAAGCTTTAGAATGCTCAACTTTTATCGTTGTGTATAAAACACCATTTTCTGAAATCACTTGACTTTAATGTTTTAGTCATTGTAGACCCCATTTTTAATTAGGTATCATAAAAAAATATTATCTGAGATAGATGCACCACAGACTAACAACGTATCGTATTAAAACATAGACTCTCTTAGGCTGTATTAATAAACTAATCTCAACTCTAATGCTCGTCTCGAGATGTGTCAAAAATGACAGCTTTCTATGGCTTGACGTTTACTTTGACGTATCTTGTGACGCGGATCTCAGCCAAGATGAGTTTATTAATACGGGCCTTAGTTTCTCTTGCAATAATTTAACATACATTTATGCATTTTATTTTATTTACTGCATATAATTTGACATGTAATGTAATTTATACTGTGTTATATTGAGTAATAAAATCTGAATCTGAATCTGAATCTGAATCAATTAGATACATCACACTTCACAGAGTTTTAAGTATAAGCGCATTTTTGAAAAAAAAAAGGTGCTATATAAACGTTACTTACTTAATGTTAGGCATATTATCGTCCCTATAGTCGGCCCGTTATAAAAGGCTTGTTATGACAGCTGTCAACGTAGCATAAAATATAACCTCAAACATGCCTCTAATTCTAATTAAAAAAAAATATTTGATGACTCCTGCTAAGGTAAATAACGCCAATATCGAGTTATTTATAGACACTCCCATAGATTTATTAGATTTTTTAAGTTCATGGATATCACACGCGATGACTATTCGCTCATTGAATACAAAACGGACACATTTCAAAATAATTTGTTCTTACATTAAAAATCGTTTTAGAACAGCTTCTAATTTTAAAATGCAACACTAACTCATTTCTGATTGTGTCCGTTTTGTATTCAATGAACGTATTGTTCGGTAAAAAAGTATTTTCTCTATTGGATTAAATAGAAGTAGGTACATGGGGTTAGCTCCGCGTGCTTTTGTCAAGTCCTAAAACAGTATACCTCAAACATATTTGCGGCGTAATCTATGAAAAGGGTCGTTATTGTCGATGGCGCTTCCGCCAATAAATATTAACAGTGCACCGATATAAATACAACATCGCGTGACGCAGTGCGGCGTAAGCGCCATCAACAATAAGGTCCCTTTTCATAGATAACGCCACATTTAATACTGAGTAAAGCTCGTTCATTGAATACAAAACGGACACATTCCAAAATGAGTCAGTGTTGCATTTTTAAATTAGAAGCTGTTCATATAAGATTTTTAACGCAAGAGCAAATTATTTTGGAATCCGTCCGTTTTGTATTCAATGAGCGAGCTGTCAACTTGGTCCTTTTTTAACGACGCGACTGTATGTTTCACAACGCACTTGCAAATTTGAAATTGCAAATCTACATAGGTTTCAAAGTTCACTAATATCTTCATGCCATGCCAAAGATAGCAAGCCCTTTAGGACCACTTGCACGATAAAATGGTCACTGGGTTAAGACACTAACTTGAGTTAGTTAGCGTCTGATTCTCAGTCAAAACAGTCATTTTAACTCGAGTAACCCAGTGTTAATTTTTTCGTGCAAGTGGCCCTTAATCGGTCTATAGTCCATGCATGCCACACTACAAACCTGGGGTGTTATTCTCTCAAAAACAACGGACGGTCAGACGAACGAGCGAAATCGCAGCGGCCAGTTTAAGTAGTCCCGTCAGAGCGAACAAAACACATTTTAGCGCGTGCATTTTCAATTAAGCAGCCTTATACGTTCGATCCATCGGCAGAAACCATGCTGCTAAATTGAAAATGCACGCGCTAAAATATGTTTTGTTCGCACTGACGGGACTACTTAAACTCGCCGCTTGGACATTAAATCGTTCGTCCATCCGACCGTCGTTGTTGAGGGAATCACTACCCTGATCTAAGGAGGGTTTACTTAATGAATTCTGGATCCGCCGCTGAAACCCAATTAAAAAAATTGAATTTAACTTCATCGATTGTATCATTTCATCGAATTTTAAATCATCGAACGTTTTATTTCAAACCATGGTGTTCTCAGGATAATTATCATAATACATATTATGTAGCTTAAGTTAGCCTTGGGACTACCAAAAAACTTATGACTGAAAATTCTGCGTGATATAATCATTGGATATAACCCTTCCAACATAATTAAATATGGACTCATAAAATGTGAATATTCCTGTTCGTCGAGGTGGGCGGGTAGAGCCAGCGCCAAGTCCTAACATGCGTGTAGAACATCCAGCCGTCTCATTAATACCGCCTTATCGCGCTTTCATTTAAATGCCTTCGTCGTGTAAACTATAGTCGGAGGTAGCTTGGCACGAAAGTACTGGCGAAGAATAAATGTTACAAAGGTGATCTTAATTTCTGATAAATAGATGTAATTGGTAGTGTAGGCCAAAAATTTGATGGTAAAATATAAAGTGTGTTGTTTTTTTGCCACATTCACTAAATTATAAAGCAATTATTGTCAGATAATAAGATGCAGCGCATAAATTGTTAACTTATTGTTTCTTATTCTTAAGTTCTAGAGAACGCTAATATTTAAAGGTAACTTTAACCGTCAACTTTTATTTTGCAAAGACCCTGGGCTCAGGCTAACCAGCAAGCTCGATTTAAATTCTCATAGTTTCTTACGTGTCTACCTGGGCTAGACAAGACGAATTCTTAACGACTAAAGAATTATTTTAAATGCATCTAATATAAAGGAACGTATGGTACACGTTAATTCTATACAAGAATAAAACTAAAACGAGTAGCTGAGAATGCTCGCCCTTAAAAGTACAACTTCAACTGGCAAGTTAATATTGGGTGCGTCGAGTTTCAGAACGAGATGTTTAAGAGAACCTTCCAGTACTTTCCGCCATACATCCCGCGCCGCAGTAATAAAGTTTGAACACAACATAATATTAAATAGCTTTTAACATTCCTCGCTATCGCCGTCGCCGAGACATTTATATTTAGCCCAATACGTGTCCAGTGTTCGGAACCGATTTGAAAGTAATTTTTAATCTGTGACAGACGTCACCGAGTCTGTGCTATTAACTTAACGTTTGACAGATTGTGAGGTTAACTTGACTTGTCTAATTTGTTGCTTGCTAACGAGGTGTAAAAAGCCGGCCGGCGTTTTGGATTATTAACTTGATTGCATTGTATTTGTGTTAATCACCCCGGATTAAGAGGGTTTTTGAATTTAGAAGCTTCGCCGAGTGTTGCTGGCCCCTTAGGCCCTTGGCGCAGTGATTATTTTGATTATTGTGAACGGTGTGGAGTGCTAGCTTTGGCCGCGTGTAGTGACCGTGAAGATTGGGTGCTGCCTGGACCAGTAACAGGAGGTGAACCACACATACACTCACACACACATCACAGTTACACAAATCGCACCCCTGGACGAAGCCGAGAAACCAAGGAAACCAGTGAGTACTTACAAATAGGTTACCTACCTCTAATACATAGATACCGCCAGTATATAGATTTGGGGCTGCCGCGTATCGCGGTTTCGCCCGTCACGATATTTCGGGACAAATCCCTCGCAAATTACTCTATGGGCCCAGCGTTTGTAGGGATTTTGTTTTGACCCCGGTCTATTGTGATCACGTTTTGGTAGCAGGCGTGGTTTTAATAACCACATTTTTGGTTGAATTTATGTATAAGCAGTCAAACTGACTAAATACCTAACTTTGTCTTGGGTTTTGTTATAACCAATTGTTGAATTGTTTACTTTGGTTAGGTATTAGTTCCCCGACTGTGCTGGTAGGTTTTATTTGTTTGACCCACAGTGGAACTAGGTTTAACTTGATAAGGGTTGTTGAGGAGATATAATCTCACCTTGTAATTCATTGTAATTATTTAATTTGTAAAAGACTAGTTACCGCTGATAAAAAGGTATATAATAGGTCAGCTATTTTGTTTATTGAAAGTGTTGTACTTAGTTTTATAAATTGTTGTGGAGATAATTATCTCACCTTTTTATTGTGCTCAATCTAATGACAATAGGGAACAACATAGTTTGAATTATTATTAGGGTTCTGTATTGAACAATATAATTTGAATTACTTTTAGGGTTCTGTATTGAACAATATAATTAAAATTATATTTCAAAATAAATCATATATATTCTTCATAGAATATTATTTGGATTAGGGATCTGCAAACAACCTTTTGCAGGGTTCATTAGTGAATATTAAATTAAATTATATTATTTTGTGGTTTGTATTCTCAAACAGTATAGTTTAAAGTTAATTATTTACCTGGGTCTTATTGTGTTGTTTCTTTGTTTGTTACCCTGTAAACATGGCAAGGTTGGCAGCCAAGATCAGGGCGGAATTGAGATGGTTGTCCTCAGTGGTTCAACTGATTGACCGACCTGACCGAATCGATGCCCTTTTGGCAAGATCAGCTGAGTTACCAGCCCGGGGTGAAATAGTCCAAAACTGCTATATGGAGCTTTTGGCCTTAGGTGAAAAGGTAGATGATATGATTGAGACAGACATCACACAATTTTATGAGTTGTCGCATAGTGTTGTTCAGGCTGCTAGCAAGGTACAGCAGGGTGCTTTGACTGTGGAGACACGATCCCCTCCACCACTCGCGCTCCTTGGGCGTTTGCCCACTTTGGACTTGCCCCATTTTGATGGGGATTTGAAATGTTGGACCGCCTACCATGATCTGTTCACCAGTCTGGTAGATGCTCGGAATGACTTGGCACCTAGTCAAAAGTTGGCCTACTTGTTCTCCACACTAAAGGGAGAGGCCCTAGGTATTGTCTCCCATTTGGAGGTCACAGACCAAAATTATCCCACGGCAAGGGAACTTTTGGTTAAACGATATGCCAACATTCGACGTTTGGCGGATACCCATGTGGCTCAGATTTTGGGGCTTCCTCATATACATAGGGTTGCCACCTTGAGAAGGGATCTGGTAAATCCAATGGTGATCGCCTTGAATGCGTTGAGGCGCCTTGGTCTGCCTGTGGACGAGTGGTCATTTATGTTGTTGCATATCGTTTTGTCGCGCTTGCCTACGGACTTAAAAGTCCGTTTTGAACAAAAGCATGGTGGTGACAGTGCCACACAATTGCCGCTGTTTGGGAACCTGCTGACATTCTTGGATGAGGAGTGCCGCCTGTTGGACAACGCTGGTGTTGACGGCTCCCCGCGGGCCCCAGAGGGGCCTCCTCCGGTGCAGCGACGTGTTGTTGCTCGCCCCCCTAACCGAGGGGTGGTGGAGCCACGCCGCCTGGCACCTAGATTCGCGACGGCTCAAGTTTCTCGCAGCTGTGCCTATTGCAGTGCTGATGATCATTTTGTTTCAGCGTGCCATCGATTCCTCCACAGAAAGGTCAAGGATCGGCGCGGGATTGCGAATGATCGCCGGTGGTGCTATTCCTGTTTGGGGCAACATTTGCAGCGGGACTGTTCTAGGCCGGAGCCTTGCCCGTATTGCCGTGGGAAGCACCACCCGCTGTTGTGTGCCAACCGAAACGGGGTTGATCGGGATGATGGTGCTGGACGCGCCCCCACGGGCGGGGGTTCTCACCCCCACCAACCCCAAGAGGAGGATTGTCAGGTCTCGCCACCCACGGGCGGGGGAACCCCTCCCCCCTCTCCTCGACGGCAGGAGAGGTTTGCAGCGGTTCGGCGCCGCACCACGCCTCCCAGGTTTTCCCCACCACTTTGCGAGCGACCACGTTTGGAGCGCCGCCCGCCCCAGTTCGGCCGCACGATAGGCTACTACCCGGGGAGTCGCCCGGTTGTACCGGTGGAACACTATCTGCGGTCGAATTGGGCTTTGCCTGCTCGTCAAGACGACTCCTATGAGGGTTGTCGGCAACCCGATGAGGGTTGCCCCCAATAGGTAGTTGCCACTCTCTCTTCCACTACAGCCGCCCGCCCTGAGACAGTTCTTCTCCCAACTGTTTGTGTCAGGGTCTGGGGCCCGAAGGGTAACTCTTTGTTGGTTCGTGCCCTTTTGGATTCGGGTGCCCAGGGCTGTCTTGCGTCGTCCTTTTTGGTGAAGAGATTGGGCATCCCATGCGGACCCTACCCTGTCGTCATCCACGGTGTCGGTGGCGTTCAGGTAGAGGGTCCAAGGGGAGAAATTGAAGTTTGTTTTACGCCTGTCAATAGTGGGCCAACTATTGTGACCAAGGCCGTTGTATTGAATGATATTTTGGGCACAAACCCGCAGGTGGCTATCTCCCCTGCCGTGGTGAAATTGGTGTCGGAATTGACTCCCGCTGACCCTCAGTGGTTTGTACCTGGACCCATCGACCTGCTCCTGGGTGTTGATGTGTTGGGTTTGATCTTGTCCGGGGAAAAGCGGGTTTTGCAACCATACGGTCTAATTGCTTTGCAAACTATTTTTGGTTTCAGTTTTCTCGGTCCCGTTTTGAGGGGTTCGGTCCCACGGGTTGAAGACCAAATTGTTGCAGTAGGGCTCTCACTCTCTGACGCTGTCCAGCGTTTCTGGGAGGTCGAGGAGCCCCCCAAGGCTCCCAGAGTCGATCCAGCGGAACAGGAGTGCGAATTGTCCTACCAGAATAATACTGGTCGCCTCGCTGATGGTCGTTTTGTCACTCGGTTGCCTTTTAGGGCAGCACGCCCCCCTCTCGGTCACTCTCATGCCTTAGCGGAAAAAAGGTTGTTGTCCATGGAGCGCCGAATGAAGAGGGATTCGGATTTTCGTAGTAAGTACATTGAATTTATGCGCGAGTACGAGGCTTTAAGACATATGTCACCCTCAGCTATTGATTGGCGTTCGCTCGAGCACTACTTCTTGCCTCATCATGCGGTTTTGAAGACTCCCGGTGGCAAGATTAGAGTAGTTTTTGACGGTTCGGCCCCTACGTCAAATGGGGTTTCTTTGAACCAGTGTTTGCACTCCGGTCCCAAACTGCACAGGGACATTTCGGATATCCTCACCAACTTCCGCCGTCATCAAATTGTTTTTGTGGCTGACATCCGAATGATGTTCAGACAATCGGTGGTGCACCGAGATGACCGGCGTTATCAGTTGATTTTGTGGCGTGAGCGACCTTGTGATCCGATGCGAGTGTACGAGTTGAACACTACCACGTACGGACTTAAATCCAGTCCATATATTGCAATCCGGACTTTGTTGGAGTTGGCTCATCGTGAACGATTGAACTATCCTCGTGCGGCGGCCATCTTGCAGGATTCAGTGTATGTCGATGATGTGTGCACTGGGGCATCCACCGTTACAGAGGCTTTGATTTTACGGGATGAGTTGATTGCTATCCTGAAGTCAGGAGGTTACGAATTGCGTAAGTGGTTGTCAAACTGCCCCGACGTGTTGACTGACCTCCCGGTGGAACATCAACAAGATCCTCTCCTGTTTGAAGATGCTGACAACCCCAATTTGATTGCGGTCCTTGGCATACAGTACCAGCCCGTCCAGGATGTCTTCACTTATCGGGTTAAGTTGGATTCCCCTAAGACCTGGACGAAGCGCTCGGTCTTATCGACTGTTGCTCGGACCTTCGATCCTAATGGATGGATCACACCTGTAATTTTTCTGGCTAAGTGTTTTCTGCAGAAGTTGTGGATTGCGGAAGCTACTTGGGACGACCCCCTCCAGGGAGAATTGTTGAGGGAATGGCGTTCGATTGTTTCTGCACTTCCGGACGTGAACCGGATTTCTTTGCCCAGACTTTTTCTGCCGTTCGGCAAATGTAGAGCTAGTCTCCACGGGTTTTGTGACGCGTCCGAACGAGGCTACGCGGCCGTGGTATTCTTGCGGACTATTAGTCAATCCGGGCACGTAGGGCTTCATTTGGTGATGGCTAAGAGTAAGGTGGCTCCTATCAGGACTAGGTTAACTATTCCTAAATTGGAATTGTCCGGAGCAACCCTCCTTACTAGACTCCTCAATCATGTTTGTGATACATTGGGTCGTACAGTTGAGATCTCAGATGCTTTTGCGTGGACTGATAGTGAGATTGTTCTTTGTTGGCTCCGCACCTCCATACATAACTTAGAGGTTTTCGTTGCGAATCGAGTCTCACAGATCCAGAGCTCTGTGACCCCGCTGATCTGGAGACATGTCCCAGGGGAATTGAACCCCGCTGACTGCGCTTCGCGAGGCTGCGAGGCTCCTGCACTTGTAAACCATTCTCTTTGGTGGGGACCAGATTGGTTGACGCACCCTGAGGCGTCCTGGCCCCAGAATCGGTTCTCCTCTCCAGAGGCGTTGCCAGGTTTACGTGTTGGCGTTGTGGAAACGCAACCTGGTTATGATTTGAATCTTCTTTTGGACAGGTACAGTTCGCTGTCAAAATTGATCGGTGTGACCGGTTGGATCCGGCGTCTCATACGCAACGGACGGAACCCAACTAATAAAGATTTGACATCGGTTTTGTCGCCTTCGGAACGCCAAGAGGCCTTGATGTATTGGGTTCGTGTAGTACAAGCCGAACATTTCGAATCGACTATTAAAGGTCTTGAAAAAGGATTGACGGTTAAGGGTCCCATTGCTCGTTTGAATCCATTTCTAGACGGATCGGGTCTGCTTCGAGTCGGCGGACGACTGCGAAACTCGAACTTGCCTTATGGGGCTCGCCATCCTTTGTTGCTCCCTAAAGGAGGATCTTTGGTGAATTTGTTGGTGTCGGATCGACACATTACTAACGCGCACGCGGGCTGCAATGCCCTTGTAGCCATCTTGCAGCGTGAATTTTGGATTCTGTCTGCCAGACGCACTATTCGTAGCATTATTTTCAAATGTATGCCGTGTTATCGTTTGACGGCCACACCCACGCAGCCGATGATGGGCGACTTGCCCTCCGACAGAGTTTCGGAGAACCGGCCATTTGCTTGTGTGGGCACGGATTTCGCCGGCCCTTTTTTGGTAAAGTCCTCTCAGCTTCGTAACGCTCGGTCTGTCAAGGCATATTTGTGTGTGTTTGTCTGTCTGGCCTCCAAAGCAGTTCATTTGGAACTGGTAAGTGCCCTCAGCACGGAAGCGTTTCTTGCGACGCTAAGTAGATTCGTGTCCCGCCGTGGACTGCCATCTTTGATCCGCTCTGATAATGGCACTAACTATAAGGGCACTGATCGTTATTTAAACGAAGTTTGTCAATACTTGAATAGTGATAAAAATATTTTAAGATTTGCAATGTCCCGAATGGGCATTAAGTGGCAATTTGACCCCCCAGTTTGTCCACATTGGGGTGGTATTTTTGAAGCTGTTGTTAAAATTACAAAAACGCATCTCCGCCGTGTTATTGGTGAAACGATATTAACGTTTGAGGAACTTGCAACGGTATTTTGTAAAATTGAGGCCGTCCTCAACTCGCGTCCCCTCTGTCCTATCTCGTCTGACCCAAATGATCTAGAAGCATTGACTCCTGGTCATTTCTTGATTGGTCAGCCCCTTAACGCCCTGCCTGAATACCCCTTCAGGGAAGTAAAATCGTCCCGCTTAACTCGTTTTGAATTGCTACAGCAAATGACCCAGAGCTTCTGGCATCGCTGGTCGCTAGAATACTTGCATATTTTGCAGCAGCGCGTTAAGTGGACTGACAAAACTGATCCTCCCAAAGTTGGAGATCTTGTATTGGTTAAGGAATCTAATTTGTTACCTTTGTATTGGCGTCGTGGACGCATTGTAAATTTGTTTTATGGGTCTGACGGGGTTCCCAGAGTTGCTGAGGTTATGGTCGGAGATTCGGTTTTGAAACGAGCTGTAGCGAGCTTGGCCCGCCTGCCCATTTATTAACAGGCAGACGAGATCTGCCTGGAGCGGGGGGTTGTTCGGAACCGATTTGAAAGTAATTTTTAATCTGTGACAGACGTCACCGAGTCTGTGCTATTAACTTAACGTTTGACAGATTGTGAGGTTAACTTGACTTGTCTAATTTGTTGCTTGCTAACGAGGTGTAAAAAGCCGGCCGGCGTTTTGGATTATTAACTTGATTGCATTGTATTTGTGTTAATCACCCCGGATTAAGAGGGTTTTTGAATTTAGAAGCTTCGCCGAGTGTTGCTGGCCCCTTAGGCCCTTGGCGCAGTGATTATTTTGATTATTGTGAACGGTGTGGAGTGCTAGCTTTGGCCGCGTGTAGTGACCGTGAAGATTGGGTGCTGCCTGGACCAGTAACAGGAGGTGAACCACACATACACTCACACACACATCACAGTTACACAAATCGCACCCCTGGACGAAGCCGAGAAACCAAGGAAACCAGTGAGTACTTACAAATAGGTTACCTACCTCTAATACATAGATACCGCCAGTATATAGATTTGGGGCTGCCGCGTATCGCGGTTTCGCCCGTCACGATATTTCGGGACAAATCCCTCGCAAATTACTCTATGGGCCCAGCGTTTGTAGGGATTTTGTTTTGACCCCGGTCTATTGTGATCATCCAGTGTTTACCTTTCGGTTCTTTATCGGGTTTTTTCACCGTACGGGTGTTTGGGATCCGCAGGAACTTGGCGTTTTTTTAATGAAACAGATTTTTTTTTAAGTCATTAAAATGAACCAACAATTCAAAATTTAAAATTTAAAAATATTTTGTTAGTCATTTGCCCGCATGAGTGCTCTGTTACACGTCGGTAATATGGAGTGAATCTACTAGCGCTTCGGACGAGACCATCATTGCGGAGAAGAAGCGCCGCAAGTCACTCCAGCAGAAGGTCATTTAAGGTAAGAGGTCCGGTATGAGCTTATTAATATTTTTTATGGACTAATGCCGTGTGGTTGCCGGATTAGAATACCTAGTTCCACTCCATGTCTTCCTGAGGAAGTCATATCATAAGAGACGACTAAGGGATTAAAGGCTTGTAGTATTGTTAGGCGATGGGCTTGCAATCTGTCACTAATATACATGGTAAACATCTTAGCCTGTTGTGCAAGATGTGGTTATAGGATTAACAACAAGTTGTTAGAGTTGTTGGTAATTCTGTAACTCTGCCTACCCCACTCTGGGATATTATGAAGGCGTGGCGGTATGTATGTATGTATGTATGGACTAATAAGCTCTTACCGGGTATTAAACCCAAACCTTTGCTTTGAAAGTTGGGTAACTACTTCCTCAGGGGAGAGTGCTAGGTCCTATGTTGTTTCTATCGTATGTTGATTATCTTTTGTGTAATTATTTCCTTGCTCTACAATTTGAGCGTGATATAGGTAACTTACAAACTTTTGTAACATTCGGCATGACATACTGACAACAGACTGTTTCGGCACGTCAATGTCGTCAAATTGACAACAAACTGTTTTGCCATGTCAAACTTGGGCAAGAAAGAGCAACGAAGGGTTTAGCATAGCAACCAGTCTCGGTTATTGGTATAAAAAAAAAATTGACCCATCTAAGAGAGATTTACTTTTAGATAGCAAAAATTTTATAAAATAAGTATAAACCAAAGAAAAGTTGTAATGTTGGTAGTAACAATAACAACAGCGAGTTCTTTTGTGATTCAACGTCTCAACATCTTACTTAATATACCTATCTAACGTCTTGTTCGTATGCTTTAGTTTTTGTATTTAAATAAACCATTCCAAATTCTGTTTTAATTTTTTATTTCAGTTGTGTGACTACATATTTTCTGTGCATATTTCTTAGTTCCTTTGTATTTTGTCACAAATAAAGTTTGTTCTTTCTTAGTCTCGTTTAATCAACAACGTAAACCATAATTGTTCATTAGTCATTCCATACCCAAGTCAAGCACGGAACCCGACCCGCCAATAGTCCCTAGCAATTTAATCTCGAGTGATTTGTGTGCGCTCGCGCACGATCGAAAGTCCTAAAACCTTTTAAGTCCCAGAGCCTGATAACGGCGGCATAAAGCGATAATTAATCGACGATATTAAACGAATGTTAACGTGTGGTTGACGATCGAGATTTACTTTTAAAGGTTGTAATTAAAGGTACAAACGCTGTTTTGAAGTATGACGCTGTTAATGAGGTTTAATAACATCTTAATTTATGACATATTAGCGAGCCGCCCTCGCTTTGCTTCAGAGAACCTTGCCAAGACGCATTACGCTAACTATCGTTTCTATTCGATTTGTTTTGAAACCAATCGCATCACTGGCAGATGACGTGACTTTTCGTATCACGTCATCTGCCAGTGATGCGATTTTTTTCAAAACGAAACGTATAGAAACGCTAGTTAGCGTAATGCATCTTGGCAAGGGCCTCAGTTTATGGCAGTTTAGCTATTTTCCCATCAGCGCCGTGGATCGCTATGGCGTGTAGGTTATGTGGCGCTCAGGGTAGTGATTCTGTAAACAACGCCGGTTGTGCGGACTGTCGAGTGATATCCAAGCGGCGAGATTAAGTAGTCCCGTCAGTGCGAACAAAACACATTGTAGCGCGTGCATTTTCAATTAAACAGCCTTATACGTTCGACCCATCGTGCTGCTAAATTGAAAATGCACGCGCTACAATGTATTCTGTTCGCACTGACGGGACTACCTTAATCTCGCCGCTTAGATATCACTCGACAGTCCGCACGATCGGCGTTGTTTACAGAATCACTACCCTGTATGACCCAGATTAAGTTTTCATCGTTTTGTGTTAGGTTTATTTATTTCACTATTCCACGATGAAAGAAAACTACAAATGGCGGTCTACCAGTCAACCTACTGGTCACACAGAAACAAGTCATAGGTTGGTGTTTACTTAGAAATCAGCTAAACATGAATGATGGAAAAATTAATGATTAATGATGGGTTTGTTAACTTGTATAACTACGAGTATAACACCAGCATCATCATCTTAATCGAAAACACGTTCACTGCTGGGCACACCTAGGCCTTCCTCAAATAAATAAATAAACTAAATAAATAAATATCAGGGGACAAATGTCACATCAATTGACCTAGTCCCAAACTAAGCTCTTAGGCTTGCACTATGGGTACCAGACAACGATATAAATACTTATTAGAGAAATATATACTTAAATACATAGAAAATATCCATGACTCAGGAACAAATATTCGCGCTCATCACACTAATATCTGCCCTTACCGGGATTTGAACCCAGGACCGCTAGCTTCGTAGGCAGGGTCACTACCAACTAGGCCAGCGCGTCGTCAAATTTGTTCAAGGCAATGCAATCGCTTAGCCATAAAGCTTTAAGTTCATTCACTCCTTGTTTTAACAAGGTCTATTTCGAAAATGTCGAGTTTCAGACTAGCATCATGAATTTAATAGAGAAATAAGTCTATGGATATCACACAGCGAGGGCAATAGTTCGGTTAAGGAGTATTTACTCTGGGGGACCTAACAGAAGCACCTGGGGCTCCAAGCGCAAGTCCCAAGATGAAAGTAGGGCTTCCCAATCTTTTTGCTGTCACAGACAGAAGTCTATGTCATTTACTTTTAAAATAACTCGTCGGAAACTGGTTCCACAGACGATAACCACAAGTCTATAACATTATTATTAGATTCTATATTGGACACAAGATTGCTTTGAAAATACGTTCGATATGACACACGTAAATACAACTGTGTGATATAATTTTTATGAGATCTTCCATTTTGTTGTAGAGTGACTAACCTAGCTTGATACTTGTCATTTTTTTTGCTAGGTTTACAAGTAACGTCTTATTCTTGGGTATTATAATGTCGAGATAAGAACTATACTCTTTATTTTACGTGACGAATTGTAGTTTAACTGGTTTACATTTAAAACTTGGTATTATTTTAGGCTTGGTATAACATAGGACATGAACGTATTTTTTTTTAACATAGGACTTGAAAGCTTGTGATTTATAAATTTTAATTCGTACTTGTTAATAACACTTTAAATATAATTTAAACAGTTGTTGAAATCAGAACATATAATATGTAACAATTCGGGACAACTTCAATCGTGCTACTCGTTTGATATAATCTAAAAGTAAGATATTTTGATATTAAAATTACCCAAAACTTTGTCATCAAACATAGTACTATCACAATTTTCAGTTTTTATTTGCTGAAGCTAATCATTCTCAAGTATCAAATCCTCGTACTCCCAAGCTCCTTCCAAGAGTATCAGGAACGTGACCAGCTTGCGCGAACGTGTGCACACCCTACTAAACCCCCTTGTTATTGTTATGTAATCTGAAGGGGACATTTACGATGTTGCGGTGACCATACTTTGTGGACGAATATGTGTAAAGGTGAGGATAGACTGTGAGAGTTTTTGATTGATTGTTCATTTTGAGTTAAGGTTATAAAAATCGTACATTTGTTTGAGTATCAAACATGAATATATCTTCGTGCTCTGTAGGGTTTAAGGCTTTTGGTAAAAGGAAGATAAGTGAAAAAAAACAATGTCTTGTCCTAAGAACAATTTTAGATGTCGTCTACTGATAATAGGCCTTTCCGAAGGATCAAGTTTAACTTCAGAAATTTAAACGTCGTCGTGGGAAATTTTAAATTTTACCAATTAAAAATAGGTTAAAGTTTGAAATTAAAATATGTGTATGTTACGTTACATAGATATTATACATGTGCTACATCGTAAACATTATCAACAGCGACCATGACGACAATTTCGGCAAAGCAACACCACGTTACTGTCACTTCAGTGTTAGTTTTAAGTTTTATATTGTTATATGTTGGTAAGTATACTTATTAGGGGTTTGTAGTTAAGGGCTTTGTTGCTCGTAATAAAAAAAAACATATTCTTCTTTTACCTATCCAGTGAATCCTCTCCCTTACATCAGACATCCCCGCTTGATATTCGCATGATGTTCCGAATGAAACATTGATAGAGAACCGTTGCAGTGATTTCGATTGGTTCCGTACGTGGGTTCTGTGCATTTTACGGAACCCGATTTTATAAGAATCTATGACGTTCGAAATGCGGTCTGGGATTTGGTTCGGAAGTTATTGGCGTAGGACCTCATAACATTCAGAATAAAATAGAATAGAATAGAAATACGTTTATTGTCAAAATTTGACACTATGCATATTACACCAAAAGAAAACAAAACAAAATATACAGCGTAACAAAGTTTCAAGTATCAAGTAGTTTGACTTACAAACGTCTATAATATTTGGTATAGGTTACAAATACGAGTAAGATAGGTCCTAGGTTTACAGATAAACGTTTTTGACGAACTGGCCTAGTTGGTAGTAAGTTAACCCTGCCTACGAAGCTAGACGTCCTGGGTTTGAATCCCGGTAAGGGCAGATATTTGTGTGATGAGCGAGAATATTTGTTCGTGAGTCATGGATGTTTTTTTATATATTTCTCTATATGAGTATTTATATCGTTGTCTAGTACCCATACTACAAGTCTAGACCTTTTTTGGGACCAAGTCAAGTTTTGTGAGATTGTGTGAAAAGAGAGGAGTCTCTGTTTTACTCGGGCTATACTTCATTGCTTTTGACATGTTATCGTATTGTCAGCGCTATGATACGACGGCTAGATAATATGTGTTTAAAGAGACAAAGTACTTAGATTAAGGAGGGGCACCAAAAGAAGGGGAAGGAAATACTTACTTAACTAGTTCCTTTATATTGCACTCGTTCTAAAGAGTTCAAAGTATATTTTTTATATTTGTAGCTTTAAAACATGAACGATATAAATACCAATGAAATTTACAAAGAAAAGATTGCGTCATAGCCATTATCGTCATTCAAGTATCGCGTTAACCCCCCCGCCGCCGCGAACGATGCGTAGCGTAAAGTAATTATCCATAGTGGTCGTATTAATAGCTGAATTCAATTTGGCACTATAACGCGTTTGCGTCAAAGTCAGCAACAGTAATAGACTTAATTCGATATTGGCTAACAGCTGTTCCCGATGTTCCAACTTACGTCGTCGACGGCCTGGCAATAGCGTTCTCTTGCATTCCAACAAGTGATAAGTTTAATGGAAAAAGCAGAAAAAAATATGTTTTTCTAACTTATAAAAAGAACGTGTAGTAAGTGTAGGTACTTACATTTTAGACCCTATTGAAAACTCAGTATTGAAATGAACGATGCCGTTCCTATCTTTTATGCATGGGTGAGGTACCTAGGCGAGAAGAGAGCACATTTGATAAGATATCATCGGTGAAACTGCAAAACCGCGTAAGTAACATTTTTAATGAGGAGCAAAAAGCACCTTTTCATACAAAATATCTGAGACTCAGGAAAAACTACTCGCGCTCATCACACAAATATCCACGCTTACCGGGAATTGAATCGGCGAGCACTAACTTCGTCGGCAGGGTCACTATCAACTAGGCAGTTAGTATGTATGTATGTAAACTCTTTATTGCACATAAACAATTACAAGAGATGTTTGAATGTACATAGGCGAACTTGGTCCCATATGGGATCTCTTCCAGTTAACCTTGGAGTAGAATAAGCAAGGACAATGCCGAAGGATAGACAAATTAATAAAATTTCAGGAAATAACAAATAGTACATACAACAGAGAAACAGGAAGAAAATAAAATATCTTCTTTAATAAGGTACCTACATACAAAGATAAATTGTAATATACTAATATATACTACCACACATACGTTAACAGCAGTTAAAACCTACAACAGAGGCAAGGACCAACACTAAGGCCCGTATTAATAAACTAATCTCAACTCTATGCTGGTCTTGAGATGCGTCAAAAATGACAGTGTTCTATGGTTTGACGTTTACATTGACGTATCTTGTGACGCGCATCTCAGCCAAGATGAGTTTATTAACACGGGCCTTAGAGGTAGACTCATCCTGTTGACTAGACAGTTGGTGTTCTGGGTTCGTCATCAATATGCATTGAGACATTTAATACATACATACACCATTCAATTCATTCAAATACTAGTTTATCGTATTTGTATATAACTTCATGAAGTTACAGTTACAGTTCATGGATGTGATTTTCTTAAGCGTATCACTTTTCAATTCGACTCAGCTAATATCAACCGGCGAGTTTAATTAGTCCCGTCAGAGCGTACAAAAAGCATTTTAGCGCGAGCATTCTCAATTAGCCAGCTTTATACGACAAAGAACTCAACCCCACAGTATATTTCTCTCATACTGTAACGCGGAGCCCGAAGCGCTCGCTTTTCACTACTCTATTAACAAAAGCGCAGTACCATGAGTTACGATTACCGTACCCGCTAGCGAGTCTAATGCTCTCTCCCTCACAGTATTCGTATAGAGTGCGAGGGACAGAGCATTCGACTCGCTAACGAGTACGGTAATTGTAACTCATGGTAAGGGTCGGCGGCAGATGATCCTCCCAATTACATCGTAATTTTGGCGCGTGCCGTGGGCGACTAGATTAGCGCTATTGATTTTTAGAATCTTTCCAATTTAATTAAACTAACCTAATTTAGCTATGAAATATTGAGGACGTGCACAGTTAATGTGTTAATTGGTAGAGTAGGTACGTATCTTTGCCCGAGTATGAAACGTTAAAATGACAGCTTTACTTCATTTTATGATTCATTTTATTATAATTAAAAACGAGGGCTACCGACGAAGTTTGATGGTTACTGATAAAACCATTAGTACTTCAGCCCAATGGAACCCTGACCCACCATAGAACTGTGTCACAGAGACGTATGATTCAAGTCATAAGAAGTGTCAAACAAATTGTTTTATAATGTCACTGTGACACCGTTCTATGGTGGGTCAAGGTTCCTATGGTCTGATAGTACCTACTTAGATGACCTTTATTTTGGTAAGTTTTATAGAAATGAAACCTAGCATTAGTCTATACTTTTAGGTATTTAAAAAAATGTAAACATTCCAAATCACGTGACTTTGTTAAACAACCAATCAAAACTGTTTTATCGAACTTTGACGTACGACGACTTTGACGGCAGCCAATAGAACCAGAACACTGTCTACTTCTATTGGCTGACGAACTATGTCACGTGGTTGTTTTGTTTACATTTTTTTAAATGCCTAAAAGTATAGACTATAGGTCGATTTATCGCCCCTGCATACTAAATTTCATTAAAATCGTTGGAGCCGTTTCCGAGATTCAGATTATATAGGGTAAGGTAACCAGAAGTCGGCCTGGAACCTATAGTCGGCCTTTTCGGCCTTTTATTCGCCACAAATAGCGCCAGTTTTGAAATTATCCAATGACATGCATGTATAATAAATCTCCAACTTCTGATTGGTCGAAAGATCGCGTGATCTGTACGGGGAGGGGTGAGCGGCGAGAGTAAAACAGGTTCATACCAGCGTCGTCCGCGATCACGTAGTGTTGTGCGATGTCCGCCATTTTATCTCTAACTTTCCAAGTGTTGATTATTAGCGGTAAGCAACTTCTTTTTATACAATGTAGCATTAGTTTTATTTTGAATATTTTTTTTAATAGTTAACGAGTATATTTTGGTACGACAATCGATGTTTTTCCCCACGAAAGTAGTATTTTGAGGCGGCCGACTATTGGGTGCTAACTTTTTATTGTTAAATCCAGTAGTCGGCCGTAGGTGGCCGACTTCTGGATTTTGGCATTTTTTTTCTTTTTGAATGCTTTTGACGTCATTAGATGTGTAATTTTTTATTAATGAATTTAGTAAGTACTTGTAGAACTCTAATACGATGCAAACCCAGTAGTCGGCCGCATTGAAATGTATTATATTCACGCGGCCGACTATTGGGTATTGAGGTTCTAAAGCTCGGCCACCTGTTTTGATAATGATAGGTATATGTAAAATGTGCCTTTTGGGTGGTCACAATTTGCTTCTTTTTCAGTTAAATATGCTTCAAAGACCCATATTAAAATTAATAAAACGTGTATGTAAGAAGAAATACGTATGTTAATTTTTTTTTTACTGATACCTAGTTATTTCTTATTGTTAATTTCAACCAATGTAACGGCCGAGCACTGGAGACCCAAAGGCCGAGGTAAGGTCGTTTGGGGCCGACTACTGGGCAAAAGTGCCCTTTTTTGTTTTTTCTTAATTATCTAAGAATTGAAGAAATTATTAAGTGTTTTTCTTTACAAATATTAAAGTTTAATAAATGATGATTGAATAAAAAGTTGTCCTTTTTCAATTGGTTCCTGCAGGCACAAATGAGAGGAGTTTGAACTTAGAACTTTCGTAAAAAGGCCGACTACTGGTTCCCTTACCCTATACAGGCCTTATTTTACTTTGTGTTATCGTATTGTTTTTTTTAATTAAATGTACAAAACTTCACTTTCAATACGTTTGAATTTATTTAGCATCAGACCTTCATGACCATAATTCTGCCCATCGTTGATTGTATTATAATACAAACTATAACTTGTTCAAACCCGTTTAACTAGTTAATTAATCAGTTAGACGTGCGACAAATATGAGTCCGATTAATTCCCTGTCAATACTCCGATAACGGCGTGTTCCGGACGTCACCATGATTTTGCAAAATTACGCATTTAATTTAAAATGTACCTGAGAGGCCGAGCAACAACGAACTCCTCCGAACATACTCGTACTTGACAGATAGACTTTTCGCCCAAGTAAGAGCCGTTTTCGAGAACTTGATGACTAATATATAATTATTATGTACAAATATTGCTTGTTCAATTGTATAGGATAAGCTGTATCTATGGTTGTGGTCAACTAATAATAATTCTGCCATCTTAAGCCAATATGCAGTAACTAAGAGAAACCTCCTGTAGTAATATGAACCTTATTACTAACACTATAGATTCTATTCACTTCTGAAGTGAATCTGCTTTGGTGACTGAATTTAAGATACTGGCTTAGGAGTAGTGGTGAAATTCTTAAAAAATATAATATATCCACAGAATGGCAGCGTTGTCATACAGATTTAAATTTATTGGTAATTCGATACATTTCTTTAACAGTCGAACTGTAAAGCTATGAAGAAAACTTTTCAAGCTAAAAAAATAAATTTTGGACATTTATTTACCTTTAGTTATATTAAAAAGGGTTGCAGCTTAGTTTGGGTAATCCCAAACCCATTGAGCTAATGGGAATGTTAAAGTCAGATTGTCCGTGGGTTTTTTTATCGACTTTACCTACCTATTTATCTTCATAAGTTATTCAAGAGTTAGTCTCTTTTTTCCAATATGAGATAGATAAGGTGGTTGGGCCCTGCAGCAAAAACTTCTTAAATTCTTAATGTATTTAATAATAAAATATTTTTTTTTTATTTATCTTTCCCGTTTTAGAATACCGTAGAAACCAGTAAAAACTTGATCGCTAATCAGCCTTTCTTGCCACAAATCGATCTATATCTAAAAATTAATAATTAAATCAAGTACAAGTTGTAACTCACGGGCCTCACCCGGAGAGCGCCGCACTAATTACCCGGTAATGACGTCGGAACCGTCATTAAGTATGCGATGATAGTGACGTCATGTATCATGAATTAAATCATAATTGGTTTCGCTGTCAGCTGTTAATTATTAACAATAATTTCTTACGCGGTGATGTTTCTGTTCGATGTGTGAAATAGCACCATTATATGAATTACGTAATAACTTTATAGGTTTTTGAGATTCGTAATAAATACCTACAGTTAGGCCCACTTGCACGAAAAGTTTAACCCTGGGTTAAGACACTAACCCGAGTTAAAATGACAGTTCTCGTATGAATCTGACGTCTACTAACTCGAGTTAGTGTCTTAACCCAGGGTTAAACTTTTCGTGCAAGTGGCCCTTAGAGTTAGACCGAGTGAAAGAGAAACCAGATTCAAACAAAAATTCTAGGAAAAAGCAAGCTTTGAAAACTCAACTGCCTGTGGATAATGTCGTCAATGTAATGATAGTCAATCAACGATATCAATTGTTTTAATTTGCCAATTTCTATTTTTTTAAATAAGTTTCCAGTAACTACTTATTTACCTACTAGCTTCTGCGCGCCATTTCGTCCCCGTTCATTTCTACCTATCGTTATTACATCGGGACTATCGGGAGCTTTTTAATTTTTTTGGGATAAAACATTGCCTATATCCAAGGTAATAAGCTATTTCCATTTTAAATTACGAATATATCCAAATAAGTCTAGCCGTAGTAAAGTGAAGAACTAACAAACTAACACACCTACAAACTTTCGCATTGATAATATTAGAAGAATTTTGCCAACTTTGTGTCCTGTATGACTTTTAGGTAATTTGCCTAATCACACTAAAACACTTGACTGCAAATAACCAGTTATAACCGGTTTTAATCGGTTATTTTCATACTAAAACAGTTAATAACCGGTTAAATTGCATGGTGCCACTCCATTTCTTTCCGTGGATGTCGTAAGGAATATATAGGAATAAAGGCTGTGTTGTACTGTTAGGCGATGGGCTTGCAACCTGTCACTAATACACTGGTAAACATCCTTAGCCTAATTGTTGAAAATGTAGTTACAGAATTATCAACAAGTTTTTTGGAGTTGTTGGTAAGTCTGTAGCTCTGCCTACCCCACTCTGCGAATGAAGGCGTGAGTTTATGTATGTGTATTATTGCATTCACATCAGGCGATAATTTTGTTATATTGTCTTTACATCATACTCAAATCAATAAATTGTCCCTCGCAAATAATTCCCACTTATAACATGGCGCCCAATCATAACCGACCCCCTTTTAATTCGTCAAACTGGTCTCGATGAGGACCCCCGAACGCTAACTCGATTAAATACCAATACGAATCCCCCGGGGTTGCTCATGGACGAACGACTAAATTATCTTTACGTGTTTTGAGATTAAAAGTGGCGATTGCGTTGTTGTCGATTGATTGTTTTGCTTTACGTATGTTTAAAAGAGAAAAGTAATCAAGATGATTTGTATTAAACTGTTGGTATCATAACGAACACATTGTCAAAATTACCAAATCATCATAAAGTCCTGATCTCAGAAGGACCATCTCATCATTTTGTACACTTGCTTACTCGATGCACAACTTTTAACTTTTGTCAATGTCTCAAGGGTTAGCTGGAAGAGATCCCTTAAAGCGATAAGTTCGCCTCTGTACATTATTCTTATATTAATTGTATTGTTCTGGTTTTTCACGAAAGAGATATACAGATCGAAAGTGAGTGGACGGGTCGGAAGGGGCCGCCCTAGGCGTACTTTTTCGAGTCTAATCGGAGAAATACTGGAAAAGGGCCGAATTCGTGCATGACTCGATGTATGAATGTGGAAGAAGCGAAAGAAATTGGTCAAGATCGTAGCAAATGGAAAGAAGTGGTCTCTGATTGAATGATTTGATTTGACGTGATTTAATGTATGTACTTATGGTTTTTCTTTTGTACAATAAAGTGTTTTTATATACATAGGTACATACCATCTCTGTAGAAAACCTATAATCTTCGAATGACTTGGTAGCAAAATAACTGGTTCTCGAAAAGACCACATCGAATAGACCAAATTGACATATCAGAAAGACCAGGTATTAGACCAGTGGGGTTATTATGACATTTATGACGTATCAGTGCAATTCATTTTACGTTGAAAGACAAGGACAGAGTTACGTAACTGGTATAGCTCCGTCCTTTACGCTCATCGTAAAATAAACGGCATAGTCACGTCATAATAACCCCCCAGAGGGGCTTTTGCCACGCACTCGTAATCGCAATTGTTTTCATTTTGAAAATCGAATGCTTGTCTGCATCCAAAATGAAAACAATTGGTCTACTTTGAAACCGACTGCGATTGCGAGTGCGTTAGGCAATGGGCCAGCAGTACCCTTACCATGAGTTACAATTAACGTACTCGCTAGTGAGTCGCATGCTCTGTCGCTCGCAGACCTCGCAGTATTCTTATAGAGTGCGAAGGACAGAGCATTCGATTCGCTTGCGAGTACGGTAATTGTAACTCATGGTAGGAGTACAGTATACGGACATACCCCTCAATGAGTTGGCTTGACGTGTACTATAACGTATCTTGAAACGGGTATTTCATTCAAGATCAGTACCTAAGTATATTAATACGGCCTTTAAGAATGCAGGAAGATGATTCTCTAAATGAGCTTTACAACTCGACACACGAAATATTAACCAGCGATTTAGTTGCCATGCCTTCTTAAATAAGTAGCTTAAGACTCGTCGCATTACTTCGCTCGCTTGATCGACCGTTCAACATTAAGACTGCACCGAGCAAATCTCGAGCGTCCAGTGGCGCACTCATTACTTTTACTGTGTTTTCTACTGAACCAAAGAATTTTCTGGCAATCAGACGATACATTTTTGTAGCGCTAGTAAAAACACAGTTTATGGGATACGTGACACCCTTTAACAACAATTATCCTTTGAGTAGTCAGCTTAACGGGAAAAGGTGGCCACTTTTTTCCGTTAAGTTGATAACTCGAAGGTGAATTGTTATTAAACTATGTGATATACCCTATAAGTTGTGTTTTCATGTGAAGTACAAAAACCTTCCAACCAATTTTAAGAAAATACTTTATTTTATTAGAAAACACAATAATAGTAATGAGGGCACCACTGTACATCCAGCGTACGCTCAGCGTAGTCTTAAGCTGTTCTTAAGAGAACACCTCAGGCTTGAGATTGCTGTCTTAAGATTGCAAAATGCCTATGAACCTCAGAACCAGGGTAGCCATTTCATTTCATTCATCACGCCACCATCATCATAACCATAAGAAACATTAATTCCTTCCCGTTAAGCCTTTCGCATACCATTATTCTAAATCCCGTACTTAGTCAAAACATCGCCTATGACTAGAGTAGGGTTGTCAGGCCCAAAATAAAATAAAGCCGGACATAGGTAGATTAACATTTTGCCGACATTTAGATCGCTTTACTTCAAACTCGGATAAGTCCATGCAAAAGGACAACGTAATTAGCGTCTTAGTTTTAAATTCGTATACCAAATTTTAAGGACATATCCAAGTTTGAAGTAAGCGACTCATTTTGCCCCGAGAGCCTGACATTGGTGCAAATAACTATTAGATAGAGATATACCTACATAAGCCTACCTATCTCTGAAACAACCCAACCGATTTTCACGAAACCTAGCTAACAACCACCGAAAGAAAACCTACTTTAAAGAGAAAAAAATGTATCCAAATCGGTTCACCAGTTTTGGAGCTACGGTGCCACAGACAGACACACGGATGGACACATACACATACATGACGGTTAAACTTGTAACGCCCCCCTTTTTGCGTCGGGGGTTAATAAATAATACATATACAGGATGTTTGGCAGTCGGGTGTAGGGGTTTTAAGGGATGATAGTAAGGGTCATTCTGAACATTTTTGACCACATTTACTATTATGCTAAGTTTCACAGTTTCCGAGATATTGATCATTTTAATAGGATTTTTTGTAATTTTTCCTTATGTCCGTGATACGAAAAACCCCTTAATTCAAGTATTAATTTAAAAAAAAAAACAGTGTTTTCTTGCATGACTTGAATCGCTATGAAATAAGGAAGTTTTAAAGCTACATGCCATTTTTTTTCTTTACAACTTTTTGAGTAAACGCGCAAGAGTTACTTTCTCCATACTAAGAGAACCCCGCGTTTGTTTTTCACCAAGTATGGAAAAACCAATTTTGTGAGGTTACTCAAAAAGTTGTAAGGAAAAAAAAATGGCATGTAGCTTTAAAACTTCCTTATTTCATAGTGATTCAAGTCATGCAAGAAAACACTGTTTTTTTTGTAAATTAATACTTGAATTAAAGGTTTTTCGTATCACGGACATAAGGAAAAATGACAAAAAATCCTATTAAAATGATCAATATCTCGGAAACCGTGAAACTTAGCATAATAGTAAATGTGGTCAAAAATGTTCAGAATGACCCTTACTATCATCCCTTAAAACCCCTACACCCGACTGCCAAACACCCTGTATAGTATAAAGGAAGAGCTAAAGAATTACCAACGACCGAACCAATTTTGCACAATCATCAGGCTAAGATGTTTACCAGTGTATTAGTGACAAGTTGCAAGCCCAATTAATAATGTATTTGTATATTTAATACTTTTACTCTTTTCAGACACACTTTACTCTTACTCATATGTTATTACTAGCGATCCGCCCTCGCTTCTGTTCGGTTTATGTGAGTTTTCTGTAACACCTGTACATAAAACAGAGTTTATTATACATAAAAACCTTCCTCTTGAATCACTATCTATAATCATCTAAATCCGTTGCGAAGTTTTAAAGATCTAAGCATACATAGGGAAAGACAGACAGACAGACAGCGGGAAGCGACTTTGTTTTATAATATGTAGTGATGAATAAAATTGTGCCCACCCCGTGCCGCCTGCGGCTCCTGTGCGAGAGTCATGTCATGCTCATGCATGTTCGCTCGTCGCTAAAAAGCGACTTTTAGCTTTCATTCGGTATCTTTTAGCGGGGCGGGGTTGACCTAAAAGCCTAAAGGCTCAGGCCGGACTTGTACATATTGCGCCGGACACAACTGTAAAAAGCCGGACAAGTCCAACTAAAGCCGGACACCTGGCAACCCTAGACTAGAGGCTATAATAATAAGCACGGTCTGAAACAAAACCACACTTAACGAGGTCTCGATAAACCTCCCCTTTCGCCGGCAATTAACTTATTGCAACAGTTTTGGGGGAGCTATAGAGTAGATAAATTGAGCATAGACTGGCCGTCCGAGACTGAACAAAGGATATGTTATTATTATTTTTTCTCCCGAAGAAAAAGGTGTTAAGTTTCAAGTTTTACGTGTGCCTATGTAACTGTCTGTGTGTGTGTGTGTGTGTGTAGTATTGTAGCTCCCAAACAGATAAACTGATCTGGACGCTGTTTTTTTTAAAGAAAACTAGTTTAATCAGAATGGTTCTTATTCGTGGTTCTTAATAGTTCGCGGCATTGTTCCCGTTTTGTGTTCCGGTGTGGGGATAAGACAACCGGTGAAATTACAAGCATAGGCATTTCATCTTATTCCTCAGGGTTAGCACCGCATTAGCAGTTTTAGGGTTACAGTCATAAGAAAATAAATCTATAAGTTTCAAATCCCAATAAAATCAAGAGACCTGTGTGACAGTTTGCTTTCACTACGCCAAAAAAAAAATGTCAACGTAAGCGCAACTGCCTATAAATCTTTCTTTTAAAAATTATGTCGCATCTGTATATCAATAGTCTTTGCCCCATCCATATTGCTGGACCCTCTATTGAGTTTTAACGCGCTTTTGAGGGTTAACTAATGTATCCAGCATAATCAGATCTACGAGTTTGCTCCGGCCTTTTGACATTACAAAAGGGCGATGGATCATCGTACACTGGTCCAGTGATAAAATTTATTTGTTTGTGATCGAATTATAATCGATCCTGTTGCGTGATAGAATCTTTGCAGGCGGTTTTGTTAAGTAATTGGCTTGTATTTATGGAGATGCTTTTATGTTATTTATCTACTGATAAACATATACGATTTATTTTATTTTATTTACAAAGATATTTCTGGCAGAAGTGTGGTTTTTCGTGAGTTTAGTTGAGTTCCAAAAGCAAAATTAAATACCTATCTTACTTTAAAAGTTGTATCATTTGCGTATTTCGGTGAATATGACTAAATTTGGCAAGATTTGCGTTTAGAAACGTGAAACTCGTTTTTTTCAAATTAATGTCTTATACTTCTGGCTGCTTTAGTATTCCGCCAATGTCGACTTATAGACCACCATCATGTCCTTATGAGATAAATAACCCTATGATTATCACACGGTTCACTTCGTAAAAATAAATTTTTACTTGTGGATTTGACAGAAGCATGGGGTTAGTTCCATGCGCTTCTGTCAAGTTAACTCGATTTATATATATTATATTATCATTGTTTAAAAACCTAATCAAGTTTGACCTTGCTGCATTAATTCATGACATCATGACACGTTTAAATTTGAAGATCAAATTTTTCAAAAAGTCAATTCGGATGGGTGTTCTATAATTTTTTTAATATCTCTAAACCTAAATTTATAAACGTCGAACTCTATTCTTGTTCGACTATAATCGAGTTTAACATTTATAAATTTAACTTTACATAATAATATATTAAACATTGGAAAATACGATCCGAATTGGCCCCAATCACTTTGTCAACCCTTTCTTGACAATGCGTCAAGTAATAGTTAATTCTACTGAATCAAAATCTATATTACCTACCCTAATTGTACGGCAACTGAATTCAAAATTGTATCACAGCCTAATAATAACATATTCTACATTGATTCCTAAAAAAACAAATGACACAAACAAAACAATTGACAGCGGAGTCACTCGAGCACTCTGCGAATAAAACAATCTGTTGTCTAACAAACAAACAAACAAACAGACAGATAAAACGGTTGAACGGGCTGTCAGTGGCGCGAGTGACAGCGAATTAAAGTGTAGGCAGGGCTGGCGCGTGAGGGAAATTAGGGTAGGGTTGCCAAAAACGAACTTGCCAAAGTAATGAACTTTCTTTAGGGCGTTTAAATGTAATGTTTTAGGAAGTAATAAAATATTCGGGATAACAGTCCTTGGGGTTTAGATACTAAGTCGTGTAGTAAAGTCATTTAAAATCTATTAATATTGAAAAAAAATGTGGATTGGGTAAAAATTTATGTATGTATGTAAACTCTTTATTGTACAAACAGAAAATAACAAATCAAAAATAAACAGAAACAAAAAAGGTATGTACAAAGGCGAACTTAAAAAATAAAATAAAAAAAAATTAGCACAGAAGCAATTTTTTTTATGGACGGAGAAAAAAAAAGGAAAAAAAAAGTTTACAACTAATTCATGCAAAATTTGACCAATTGTTTAACAGTGTAAGAGTAACAAGCGGAAAAAATTATACTCGCCATTTATAATAATATTAATGGGGAAGGACATATTATGTTAATCAATTTGTAACTTGTTTCTATTCTATTACATAGTTCTAATGAATTGACTCATGAGAGAGAGACAGAGGTACATGTGATTTGGATGGCAAGCCGCTAAATCATTCCTAGACCTACTTAAATAAAAAAATAACAGGAGATTATAAGAAATCAATAGTAAATGGACAATAAATATCCTTTCAAAACATACATTTTAACTCTTATCCTAACCAGTTTAAAAACAGAATTCCAATCTTATTATAAGTTTACCGCTTAATTCAATTTGTGGCAGCCCTAGCCTAAAATTACAGGGGTGTAACGCAACAGAAGCATGACAATAAAAACGAGGGTTGATCGCATAATCGCTAATATAATACAACCCGTGCCAAAAGGGCGCATGATTCTTAAACGCCCGTGTGTACATACGACGTTTAGATTTGGCTATAGACTAGTAATACTTGCCAGACGCGTCGTTGTCTGGTATGGGGTTAGGTTTTATGCCTATTAAATTATTAAGCTTTTATTATTATGTGCAGTCGAATAGTTAAGAGCAAAGTGTCTAGCGTCCGCTTTCGGTAATTCTCCATACGTTTTTTTTATGAGACACAGGCCACCTGATGGTAAGTGAGATCTGAGACCCATAGACATGTGAAGTCATGACTACAGTCTCAAGACTGCAATCCTAAGGGCCGTATTAATAAACTCATCTTGGCTGAGATACCCGTCACAAGATACGTCAAAGTAAACGTCAAACCATAGAACACTGTCATTTTTGACGCAACTCGAGACGAGCATTAGAGGTGAGATTAGTCTTAGACTACAGATGCGTTGCCAACCCTGAAGACTAATATGGAATGCCTCTATGCTAGTCATTTCACCGGTAGTCTTATCCCCACATCGGAACACAACAATGCGAACACTGCTGCTTGACGGTAGGTCTGCTTAAGATGGTGGTAGCGATCCGGACGAACCCTGTACAAAGTCACTAAGGTGATAAGAGGATGATGATATCATGAGATGGTCAGAGATTTTATTTAAGAAATAGGTTATCGTTCTGATGGACCTTGAGAAGAACCGTTTGGATCGCTGCCTTCATCTTATCCTTAAACCTACCGCCCATAATGGTATAGTATGGGGATAAGACAACCAGTGAAATTACTAGCATATGCATTTCATCTTGATCCTAACGGTTGGCAACGCATTTGCAGCCTTAAGATTGTAGTATGATTAGGTATCTTTCTTACTTTAGCTATCAAAGATCAGCGATTTGAAAAAACATAGTTTACATAGAACCTATGAAAATTTCAAAAGAGTAGTTACATCAGAATAATATTTCATTTAAGCTAAAATCCACTAAAAATAAAGCATGACAAAAACAACTCTACAGAATATTTAAATAGAAGGCGTAAACCTAGCCATATGGCAACAATTGCCAAACCAATACATACAAAACAAGTACCATAGACAATTTCACGTCACATTGACTTTTAATCCAACCATCGAACCGTGAGAAAGCAAGTGTAATTCAGACATCACCGTGGCCTCCGGGACCCTCTATCTATCATCCCTTCTAATTTATATCTCTATGGAACAAGATGTTATCCATTTATGGACTACGCTTCTAAACAGGCAAGTGCAAAATTCACTTCACCGACGCATTACAGATTATGGGAATCACGCCTTGGTTTCACATTATCAAACGTCGTAAATACTTCACAACTAAACTTTCTAAACGCAAACTTTGGCTGTTGTGTTAGGGTTCAAGCTGAATTGACTTTGTGCAGCGCTACAGCAATTACTGTTTCTAAATTCGTTTGGGCGTAAGTGTTGTCTACAGTTTTATCAGGTTCGAATCCTGTTGTGTTGTCTACTGGGTTGTGTTCAGCGTGTGTTGTAGAATCAATATCAAGAACCAGTTAACGCTAGGGATCCCCAGGGGTGTCACCCTCAAGCTTTGTGTGGTTCGGATGGAAAGTTTATGAACGCGCACTTGTTGTCAATTGCAAAAAGTGCTGCATGGGGGGTGACTTTATGAGCTAATAAAAAGTGGGTTGTGTGTCGCTTGCTTAATTATGTTTTGTATTGTTTATTGTTATTAATGGTGTTTGCTTTCTCGGTTTGATAAATTTTGCAAGTTGATGTTGACCCTGAATGCAAAAATTGCGGCCCCAAGTACGATCCTTGGTGAAGAAAAACATTGGTGTTTCGTACTTGATATGTGTTTGAGTAATGATTTCTCAATTTAAATATGTATAGTTTTTGGACAAAGTCAATTGGTGCAAGATTGACACCTGATGTTTCGATATTTATTATTGAAGCGTAACCTTGTTTTCGTTTATTCGAATAAAGACCGAGAACTTTGATTGACCAATTACCAATTACAATATCGATTATATGTCAAAGCTTTGAGAAATTGACTTTGTTCTAAATAATTCCTGTCTGAAGTCATTTTTAGTCATGCTGTGATTTAGGGGCACCTAGTTTTATCGAAACACCTTTCAACGATCTTTTCACCTTTGACCTATCATTACATTACGCAGAGTTTTTATTTCAACAAATGGCATTTGTCGCTGCTTGAGTAAATTTTTTTGGTTGTCACAAGTCTAACCAAACCTAACCACTGTATTTATTGTTTAAGATATCCTGAAAACATCATGGTTTTAACTAAAAATAGCGTTCGATGAAATTTAATTCGATGAATACAATCGACGAAGTGGAATTCGATAAAATGACGGGTGAGCGTGATTTAACTAGACCAATCTTGCAGATTTGTGGAAAGAAGTGGTCTCTGATTACCCCTCTGGAAAACAAGGTTGATATAATGTATGTATGTATGTAATCTTGCAGATTTTTAATAAACTTTTAAATTGTAAAGTTCAGGTGATTAAAGTAATGATTCTGATTTTTTATAAAAATATTCTAGAACTGAAAAATTATATCCTACAGTCATAAGTGCGTCATAAATATGTCAGGTAATGACGCAGTAGTCTTTAATGGTCATAGTCCTTAAGGATTAGTTTCATCCATTACCCACGGAACCTAAGCGTGGGAGTGAAGTGAATAAAACAGAATCGTGTGATCGCAAATATTACAATTTGTCTCTAGAGACTTATTTTAGGGCCTACAACGTCCACTCTAACTTGATCTCTCCACCCCTTATCAGCTTTACTAGCATGTATTGAATCACAAGGTTCCCGGGGTCAAAGGTGACTGGACACTGTATTCGCACGGATATTTGATTTTCGACGAGATATTATGTTCGGATTTTCAAACAAGTGACAGATGTAATTTGGAGATTAGGTAGCTTTGGGTCAAGCGTTTGAAATATAATACGAGTGTGATTACAATTATAATCCTAGATGGTGCATTTAGGGTACTTTTAGTTGATTCTATTAAAAAAAGTGCTACAAGAACTTCATGAATATACGAATGAAAATTAATTTCATAATTTTAGCCAATACCAAGTCTTTCTTTGTCTTGTCTTATTAATATGATATTGATGGTCTTGGAGGTTGCTTTTGTTCCGATATTTAAGTCTATGTTATTCACATTTATGATATTGGCTACGATTCATTAATATAACTATATATGAGTATAGGTACACGTAGGTCACTAACTTGTTTTTCATAAAAAAAAAAAAAAGATAAAAGATGTTTATTCAGTAAGTAGGCCGCACGGGCACTTTTACACGTCAAAAATCTACCAGCGCTTCGCAAGAGACCACTGCTGAGAAGAAGCGCCGCAAGAAACTCAACAGTTAGTCGTTTTTTAAATATAGGTACAATTTTAAAACTTAACCTAGCATTATATAAAACAATGAATCTAACATAAGATAAGAAATAAATGTATTCACGCGTAGTTGAGCAGGAAAATGTGCCAAAACTCTGAGTTTTCTCCAGAACTAATTGGTAGTAAGTAATAGAAAATAATTATGAAAAATTATACTTAATTATGATGGTGTAATACAACTACATAAAAAGTTTCGATACATTCTCCTACAGAAACCGTGTCCCCTAGACAATATACAATGTTTACATATTTCTTACGATGAAGTTATTATTAAGTTATTTGGGTGTTTAGTTTAGGCCAAGCACTTTTATCTGATAGATAGTCCTCGACCCTATAGTAAGCTTTAGACATCAGCGACTTTTTCAAGTAAGTTTTAAGTACTGGAAATGGTAACTTTAAAACTTCGTCAGGTAATTTATTATAGAAATGGATGCATTGACCTACAAATGATTTAAAAACCTTACGAACACGAAATTTTTTAGTAGCTATTTTATTTTTATTTCTTGTATTAAAATTATGTATATCACAATTCTTAATAAAAGAGTCCTGATTTTTAATGACATAAATAATATTCTCATAAATAAATTGTGAAGCTACTGTCAAAATACTAATTTCTTTAAATAGTAATTTTAAAGAATCACGGGAGTTTAGGTTATATATAGAACGGATGGCTCTTTTTTGTAACACGAATATAGTCTGTATGTCAGCAGCTTTTCCCCAAACCAGAATACCGTATGACATAACACTATGAAAATAACTATAATAAACTAAGCGAGCTGTCTCAACATTCGTAAGTTGCCTGATTTTCCTAACAGCATAAGCTGCAGAACTTAATTTACCTGCTAGTACTGCTATGTGGGGACTCCATTGCAAGTTTTTGTCTATAGTTATCCCTAAGAAAAGCGCCTTATCTACCATTTCCAAACACTCGCCATTTAGAAATATACTAGATTCTACCGGTCTAACATTAGGCAAAGCGAACCTAACACATTTAGTTTTCCTAGCATTGAGTAGCAAATTGTTACTAGTAAACCAATTATGTACTTTACCTAGCGTGGCGTTTATCCTAGTGTAATTGACGGATTTTCGGTCTACCTTGAAAATCAATGATGTATCATCAGCAAATAGCACAATATCACAAATATTTTCTATCATGGGTGGTAAGTCATTAATGTAAACCAAAAATAAGAAAGGACCTAATATGGAGCCCTGAGGCACACCTAATTTAACAGCTGCTCCAATGGACTGTGTTCTGTTTACAACAACCGTTTGTGTCCTATCACTAAGATATGAGGACATGAGATTTAGAGAATTATTAGTCAGACCATAATGTTCTAATTTTAATATGAGAGTCGCATGATCTACGCAATCGAAAGCTTTGGAAAGGTCACAAAAAATTCCTATTGCATCACAAGATTTCTCCCAAATATTGTATATATATTTAATGAGTACAGATGCTGCATCAGTTGTGGATCGTCCTCTGGTGAACCCGAACTGATTACTGTTAAGCAGTTTATTTCTATTGAAGTGACCTAACATATCATTTAACATTAACTTCTCAAAAACTTTACTTAAAACAGGTAGAATAGAAATGGGACGGAAATTCGTTAAATCACTCATCTCACCTGATTTAAAAAGTGGTATGACTTTACTATATTTCATAAGATTTGGAAAGACCCCCTCTGAAATGCAATTATTGTAGATTAAAGCTAAGTGAGGAGCAATTATATCTATGACATGATGGATGACTTTAACTGAAGTTCCCCATAAATCCTCAGTTTTTTTTAAACTGAGCGATTTAAATACCTTAACAATAGTAGCTGAATCTACATAGCTAAAATCAAAGCTAACATTACATTTAGTAACATTAGCACAAAGTGATTTTTGAGCTTCAATCGCAGATGATTGAAGACATTTCGTGGTATTAATGGCTATGGTGGAGAAATAATCTTCGAACGCTAAGGCCACGTCTTTGTTTGAGGTGATTTGTTTGTCACCATTGTTTAGAGCGATTTTATTATCACGAGTTTTTGATTTACCTGTTTCTCTATTTATTATCTTCCACACAGTTTTTACCTTATTGTCAGAAGCTTTGAGTTTAAGACTTAGAAAGTTTGACTTAGCAGTCAAGCAAACTTGCTTGAAGGTTTTTGAATAATTCTTAACGTAAACTAAGAAGTCGGCGTTCTTGTTCTCCTCCCTCTCTCTGTAAAGTTCATAAAGCCTGTTTCTACTTTTATGAATGCCTACAGTAGCCCATTCACTAAACTTAGTTTTTGACCTAGAAATAGTTTTCATCTTAAAATGATTATTAAATTGATGAAGAATTACACCAAACAAATCTTTATAAATACTATTAGAATCATTATGTGAAAAGGATAACCCACAGAGATTACTCTGAACTTTATAGTCATAGTCATATTAATTTATTGCTTTATGTTATACAATGAGATCTTAAAAATACAGTAGGCAGCTTCAACATAAACCCTGCAAGGACACTGCAACAAGACACAATAATTATACTTACATGACATGTCTATTTAGGAAATCGCATTTATATTATAATATAACAGATGAAGTTTAATGATATAAGGCTAACACATTTTATTCACTCTTATAACGCGGAAAACTCTTCCAAATTATAAAAACGTTTTGAAATCAAAAAACTCTTTAACTTACTACAAAATATAGACTCTTTTATATTTTGGATTGTAAAATGAATTTTATAGTAAATTTTCACAGCCATGTGATGTGTTCCAGAGCTAACAATGTTTAAATTGGTACAATACAAGTTTTGTGCGAAGACATATCACAAAAGATAGTCTGCATAAAAGCACACGATCAACAAGGAGCTAAAGTAGTCGAAATAGTTGAAGTAAGCTGGAAAATCATTATCTTATCTTACACTTATTTCGACCCTTTAATTTTTTTCTACAATTCCTCTCTTGCAGATTCAGCCGTTCGAATGTGAAACCACACGATGTTTACCTTCACCATAAGAGCATCGGGATAATCTACTTTATAAAACACTAATTGCTTCTTGCATCACGAGTTAACACCCTAGCCACTAGGCCTAGGCCACCGCGGCGCTCCACTTAAATGTGATTAATATTCTACCCTGCTAAGACAAATAGTGATATATTGGACCAAATTCCTGAAGCAGAAGCATTCTCATTACCAACGGGAGAGGATTGAATATGCTTTGGCACATTTAATTTGAGATACCACCTATTGGCTTATGAGAGCAATATTACCCATCGTTCAAAAGCCATATCGTCGGCTCCCTACACACAACCCGTCAAGTGTTGACTCCTCCTGAATATTTGAGCACAAGACGATCAGGGGTCAGCCTCCACTGTCATCCGTCAAAGCCAATTTTAACTTTAAATTCCCTTTTTATTTCATTTTTTCACAAAGGGGACATAAAAGCGTAATCGAGTAGCGTTGAAAATAATAGGGGAGATTTTTAACATTGAAAAGTTGCTCGATTAAATATTTAAACGCTGATTTGATGCCTACGGAGTCTGTTTCTCTTTTGGGTTGTTACTGTAGGTATTTTTGTGACACGTAGTGTGCGAGAGCCCTCTTTTAAACTTTCAAAAAAAGAACGTTTAGAATTGTCACTTTTTCTTTCGATTTTAACCAACCGCCATAATAGTCGGTTAATGACGACTAATGCCCGATTCCTATATTCAAGAAACGAATCGTTTTCCTTACGTTTCGTTAAAATTTGACATTTGCTACGTACAACATGTGTCAAATTTTAACGAGACGTAAGGAAAACTATGCGTTTCTTGAATATATGAACCGGGCATAAGTCGTTCTTTAGTGACGATTTTTTATATAAAATTTTGAAAATGGAACGTGTTAATTGGCTCTAAAATGTCTTTCAGTAAAGCGGTAAGGACAAAAAGGTACCAAATATCATGTGCTGGCTTTTGCCTGCGTTGGAAAAACCTGCCTATTGAAGTAGTACACTACAAGACTTATAATTCTGGGATTCTAGTGAAAAAGGATAGGTAAGTCTTCTGAGGTTCAAATGAATAAGGGTGTAAACTAGTATACTCCGTTCATGTACATACCCTTTTTTATTACCCGTTAAGTCGACTTGTACTCTTTTACATTAGGAGCCATAATTGGGATTGACCAAAACAAATAACTGACTTTCTCATTCGAAAGAATAGGAAATTTTAAGACACAAATTTCATTAATTTTGTATTTGACCGAATAGTTTTGCTTTATAATATCTCTATTTATTAAGCAGACATTTTATGGATGACATGATTGTTTTAAATTTGGGATGGCCGTTTCTAATAAACTACAACAATTAATTGATATCCAATGAAAAAAAGTGATAGTAATAGTGTATTAAAACGTACTACTTAGTGTGCCCAGTAGTATACCTAACTTACATTTGACGTTGACGACGCGCTGGCCTAGCGGGTAGTGACCCTGCCTACGAAGCCAGTGGTCCTGGGTTCGAATCCCGGTAAGGGCAGATATTTGTGTGATGAGCTCGAATATTTATTCCTGAGTCATGGATGTTTTCTATGTATTTAAGTATATATTTCTCTATATAAGTATTTATATTGTTGTCTAGTACCCATAGTACAAGCCTAGAGCTTAGTTTGGGACTAGGTCAATTGGTGTGAGATTGTCCCCTTATATTATTATATTATTATTATTGACGATATTATGACGTTTTTATCAAGCTTGTTACTTCCCCGAAAGAAATGGACGTCGTGCATTAAAAACCTACCTTATAGTTATAGTTTGTAGTTCTTTTTATAGTTTTAGAACAAAAGTAGTTCCCGAACTGAAATGCCAATATTCTGTTAAGAGACAAATGGCCTGTATTTCAAATTTAGAATATACCCGTAATTAGTGTGAAGTTAGGTGTAAAGTGCCTCAATTCCAATACATTGTAGCCGCGACGAAGCCGCGGTTTGCTAATGAGGCTGCTAAATCCCGCCCACGAACCACTTAGCGAATTTCGGAGGGGGCATATATTTCTGGAGTCCTAGTGAATAAGGGTATAAGTCGACTTACGAGTTAAGTCGACTTACACCCTTTTTCACTTGATCTTCAGGCGAGTTATAACCTTTTCCACTAAAGGATCCCAGATTTTAAAAAGCTTCTGATTTCTGATCTAACCTGCCCCGATGTGAATAATCAAATGTTTCTTCTATTTAGACTCTTCTTCTTCTAACATTATATCCTTGCTGTCATTATACGACGACGATTTGGACGACATTTTGGCCTAGTTGGTTGGTTGGTCGACCCTGCCTACAAAGCTAGCGGTTCCCGTTCGATTCTCGGTATAGACAATTATTTGTGTGATGAACGTTGAACGTTGGTTTTCGAGTCTTGAATGTTTTCTATGTATTTAAGTTTTTATTTCTCTATATAAGTATTTATATCAAAATGAGGGTTCTATTACACGTCGGTAATATGGAGTGTATCTACTAGCTCTTCAGACAAGACCATCCTTTGGTTAAGTATGTTAATATTATTAACATCGACAGTATGTATACAAAAGTATGATTCTGTATTAGAATTGAATGCGAAGTGATTGTAAGCTGAACGAAACCATGCGAAAGGTAATTTATGCCACAAGAAATGTATGCCAAGTAACATTACGGAATACAAAAATGGGTCATACACAGATTTACGTTGTCGTCTTTCCTGTGGACATAATTACCCAAAGTTAACGTGTTTAAGGCCTAATTTTCTGGCTGAACACACAACCGCATTAACGGCGTCAGGTCTACTTATTTAGTCCTATCAAATAAAAACATAACTTATATGCACAAGCCTTTAACCACAGGAGAGACAACTTTTGTTTTTTCGAATGTGTATGACCCAAATACGTCAGTAAAAATCTGCAACACGGGTGGTAGGACCTTGTGCAGGGTCCGTCCGGATCGCTACCACCATCTTATCCATTAACCTACCGCCAAACAGCAGTGTTCGCACTGTTGTGTTCCGGTTTGGGGATAAGACAGCCGGTGAAATCACTAGCATAGAGGCATTCCATCTTAGTCCTCAGGGTTGGCAACGCATTTGCAGTCTTAGGATTTTATTGCAGTCTTGTGAATGCGAATGTCTATGGGTCACAGTTTCCACTTACCATCAGGTGGCCTGTGTGCTCGTTTGTCTTCTCTATGCCATAAAAAAAAAACATTAGTAAATTAGTTGGTGCAAACCTGTATTTGTCCAACCCCAAGCATTCTCCTTACTCATCTACTTCAAGGTTAGCTGGTAGAGATCCCATTTAAGGATACGTACGCCTTTGTACATTACTTTAATAACAATATTAATTACTAGAATTGTAATATTTATATTTTTCTACAAGCGTTTACATACATACATAAATTGATAATTTAGGGGTGTTCTATCTAAACGGTTGTTCGTAGCTCCGGCCCGGGGTGAAATTACGCGCGTGGCCGGGATTAAACCTAACGCGGGGTAATCAGGCTCACTTACCCGCTAATTGCTTCGCGCGGCACCATCGGGTCCCGGGTGGGAGTTGGATATCACGTGTTCCAGTCGCAACATTCTAGGGGGTACGATTTGACAGCTGTCAACGCAATACAAAATATAACCTCACTATATAGGTATATAATCGATTTTCACTTCATTCATCATTTCATCGAACGCGATTGTTATATTATTAACTCATGAGAAACTACTTTCGGTGAAATTAAAATTCTGTGTAGTGATTATGTTCGTTGAGAGGTATTTCGATAAAATAATAGGTACAACACACCCTGCTACTTAATAGCTTTCGGCTAGTTAACTATTAGTATTACACTTACGATATATTTGTAATCCGTATTTCATAGAAACACAAAGATCGCTATATTAAGAAAGTGGTTGTACTGTACAGAGTTACAGTTGACAGCTGTCAAATTGGGCATTTTAGAACAGATCGACTATATTAATAATTAAATTTCAATATAACTTACTAGAAGATGCTCACGAATTCGCACTCGTAGAATACGTTTTTCGCTTCTCCTTCTATTTCTTCTATTGAGGTTCGATTTTCGAAAAAAACCTTTCTTAGTGCACCTGCACCCCTAGGTTATTGTATTATTTCCTCCAAACCTCAAGTCCCTTAGGTTCAGTGGTTAAGGCTCTGTTGTATATCATGCATGCTGTCAATCAATCAGTTTTAAAAGAAATGGTTTTTTTTTTCCTTTTTCTCCCTTTATCTCACTCGTAATATTTTTGACATGTTTTCCTGCTGACTACTGAACTACGCATGATATTTGATATTATATTTAATTTAATATAGCTTTATATAAACCAGACTAAGTAGTATCATTGTAGTATTGAATATGGTTAAAAAACGACTGCGGCGTTTCTTCTCGGCAGTGGTCTCCTCTTGGGAAGCGCTGGTAGATTCTTGACGTGTAAAAGTGCCTGTGCGGCCTACTTACTGAATAAATATCTTTTATTTATGTATTAAGTATTCGTGTGATCGGGATAAAACCTTTATCATGCTGATCAGACTCACTTACACGGTAATTCTGCCCTCCTAAGTCAATAAGGTGTATCTTTACTTTAATACCCAAAACAGATTCAATTCTATGTCATAAATAATAAGGTTTATATCACTACAGAAGGTTTATCTTAGTACCTAACTACGTTTTTAATTACGACGACAGAATTGCTCCGCACAACACCATCGATTCCCGTGTGTGTGAGTTCTTATGAGTTCATAATTAAGTTCCTCGTCTTCTGAAACATAACTTATAATTTATTCTGCGTAAAGTAATAAATAAGGTTAAAGACTACGTAATAAATCTCAAACTGCAACTCAACAGCTATAGATTCTACAACATTGTATCATCACTACATAGTATGAAACAAAGTTGCTCCCCGCTTGTCCCTATATATGCTTAGATCTTTAAAACTACGCAACGGATTTTTTTAATTAGAGTGATTCATGAGGAAGGTTTTTATGTATAATAAATTCTGTTTTATGTACGGGTGTTATAGAAAACTCTCATAAACCGAAGCGAAGCGAGAGTTACATATAGTTTGATGTTTTGTAATTGTTTTGCCAAAACAGTGACACTTTATAAAAATGAATTGCGCAAAAATGTACCTTCGTTACTTATCCTAACCTATGTAACAATTAACTTTTAGTCAAAGGGAAGAACCACAAAATTTCCCGCGATAAGTATAATTACTGCTGTTAAACAAACATTTGTATTTAACTACTTATGTGTATTTACCGGGATGTTTACATATCTCTAGCCACTGAGCCTTTCTACTCTATTTACCTAGTTACAAAGTGGTTTTAATACATTTGTCATTAAAACTCGACAAATATTCGATATCATTAGACCGCCCCATGCCATGAACAGTCTGGGGTGTTATTCTCTCAAAAACAACGGACGGGCGGACGAACGAGCGAAATCGCAGCGGCGTGTTATAGGTAGTCTCGTCAGCAAAATGTAGACAAAAAACCACATTGTCTTGGACCTCGTCCATGTGCTCCCTTAGATTGTGCTTCAAGGAATTTGTTAGTTTATTTTTTATTTTATTTTTTTCCCACACAAAGCAGGTCATAAGTTACACAATTTAAATTGACGTAGTAAGTGGTGTTCAATTGTTTTTTTTTGTTACGAAAGTTGTCTCGCTTAGATTTGTTTTGGCGTCACTACAAAAAAAAATTGGTAGGTAGGTATTATTTATTTTATTAACGGTTGATACAAGCGTGTTACACCAACACCACTTTTACCCCATTTCGAGGTAATTGAGGGAACGATAAATCATAGGAAACTGTGGCCCTAATTTTACATGAAACTGATACTAAGCGTATATGACAGGTTTTATAAAGAGGGTTTGCTTGTATTTATATATATATAAATAACTAGCTTCTGCCCGCGACTCCGTCCGCGTGGAACTCGTTTATATCGTAGCTCCATGCAAATTTTCACCCTTTATTTCAGCCCCTTAGAGGATTCCCGAAATTCGGGAAAAAAACTATCCTATTTCCTTTCCCAGGATTCAAACTGTCTTTGCACAAAATTTCACCTAAATCGGTTCAGCGGTTTAAGCGTGAAGAGGTAACAGACAGACAGACACACTTTCGCATTTATAATATTAGTATGGATATCAGGGGACAATACAATACAAAACACTTTACTGAAACACCACATACACCAAGTAATGGATATACAGGAAAATAAAAGAATAGATTATGTAGTGAGTCAACAGGCTGCCTTATTGCTAAATAGCGATCTCTTCCAGACAACCTCACACCCATAAATCTAGTTCCAAACTAAGCTCTAGGCTGGTACTATGGGTACAGTCACGTTCAATAATATGGACACAGTTAAACTTTCAAAAATATGTTAACGACTCTACTGCGAGGCAATAAAGTTGTATATACCTATATATTTCCGAAATTTTGTTAATGTATACATATTTGTAATACTGACTGTACTAGACAATTATATGAATACTTATGTAAAGAAATAAATACCTAAATACATAGAAAACATCCAATATCTTCAATTTTGTCCATACGGAGAATAGATCCCGGGACCGCTAGCTTCGTAGGCAGGGTCACTACCAACTAGGACAACGCGTCGTCAAAATTAAATATGCATTAGGTACCTTCCTACCACAAACCATAACCGTAACCGAGATCCTGTAGAAGTGTATACAATAACCACCACTGAAATATGTGTAAAATTATAGTGTTAGTTATGTTTTTTTTAAAGTATAAATAATGTAGAAAAAAAAATGATATGATGTTTTGAATTTTTGACAGTTAATTTTTCCACGTAAAGGATCCCTAAAAACGAAAAGGACAGAATGTCAGTGGATAATGGTTCGTCTCGGAAGGACATGCCGTGACAAGTAAATTGGTTACAAAAATACGCTTGTCAACTTTGCCAGGTTATTATAGTGCGGGTTAACGTGAATTGGTTCCTCGCTGTGATCATTTGGTGGCGGGAAAAGCTGTGTTAATACTTGTACTGCTGTCATACCAAAGAAGGCGGTTAACTGTATAGTAATAGTACAAGCAATTTACATTGAATATGGTTAAAAGAGTATAGAATGCGTCGACTACTAAACTGCAGTTAGCTGCCTTCTGAGTGAAACAAGGTATTTTTTTACTTCACACTGATGTTTGTTTGTTAGTCAGTATGTATAATTAAAATGTTGCAAGCTGATTAAAACTTACTTACATTATACATTCACTTACTTGATAAATATTAGGATAAATGTGAAAGTAACTTTGTCAGTTGGTTAAGTGTTTTTTTAGCTGCCCAATTCAACCTGTTAGGAGAAATATTGTCCTCCAGAGTATTGAAAAGTGACTAAACCCTCTCTAACTTCCACAGTTTTTTTCTAATTTGCTATTTTCCAACAGGTTTGATTATATGTTTAAGAACATGAAAAAACAATGAGCACGTGTTGGGTACCTTTCCTTGTAAGTGATTTGATTTCTCTTTACAACCTATACATATGTACATGCACATCTGAGCATGATGAATCCTAGCAGACATATTCGATTTGATCCAGGATAAATTGATAGTTCCCAAGAGAATAGTGGTAAACTACTACACGGATAAAGTCGTGTGCAACTGCTAGTTTATACATAAAATCCCATAAAAATGGCACCCTTTTTTTTTTCTTGATTTCTTAAAGCTGTGCGTCAATTCAATCCAACATGACTGTACCCCAGTAGCTCAGTGACACGCCACGTCGATTACGGGTCGTCACTTCGATCCCCGCCGAAATCGTACCCTTCGAGGACTAATTTGAACAGGAGTCACGCGATTAAAAAAACGAATTAACTTGAGTTTTTTTTAATTTGATTGTTAGGGAAGATTTAGGAAGTTTAAAGCTGTATTTTACTATGATTATATTTGGTGCACTTAACAGGGCTCGGAATCGGTTTCAAGATAGCAGTTAATATCATTCTTAAAACCGGTATAATTTCGATCATCCCTTAACCGGTTAGTGAAAGAAACAGTGTAAAAAAAACGAAATTATTTACCGGTTAAACCGATAAATATCAAGAACTTGAATTAACCGGTTAAACTTACACTGTCACGCCTCGCCGACTTTGACCTTCGAGTGACATAACGTAACGTAAAATCACTAAAATCGGGGTAAGTGTGTAAAAGAGATAGCATACATCGCACTTAATACTACAATGTGAAATTAAATTAACCTATAAATCCCGCGAAAATAATATTAAAACCGGTTTTTAAATTAACCGGTTCGTAAACCGGAAACCCTAACCCCAATCGTAATAGATTCAGGTTCGGGGTCAATGACCGATACCGATTTATATATTTTCAATATTAATTACTTATTATGGTTAGACAACTGACTAGGTATATCTATCAACAAAAAACTTTTATTTCTGAAAAATGCTTTTTGATGAAATGCACATTGATAGCATCGTTAAAAGGTGTTTCAATAAAAATATTAGGTAGCGGGGCCTTTGTAAAAACATCTCACAGTCATACTCCATAGAGCAAGCGAAATAATACGAGCGGTCTCACTCGGCGGGTAATGCTGCCTAATTGCGAATGCACGCACTGACGAGACTACTAACTCGCCGGATAATATCCGAGTCGAGTTTAAGAGCGAGTTATTGTGTGCTGTATTTACAAAACTTTGTTACATCGTTGATCGTGTGTATAAAAATATCTTATCTTACCTTTTCGATCTTTAAAAATGTATCATCCCATGAACGATTGATTTCAATGATCATCAAACGTCATCGACCCGGCGCCATGATCCTTAATGCATTTTTTTTAAACGTCAATTACGCACATCCTTTAAAATATCATTTGGAACCACCTTCACAAAACCGCACTCAGAATGAAGAATTGCCACGTTAATATTTCCAAGAGCCTTATCCATTGCTCGATTATTGAGTGACACTGATATGGTTGTCGGTGTGTAAGCAGCATTGGATTGTAAATGTTTAAAAGTGGTTGTATTTTAGACGGTTCTTAAAATTGTTTTCGGTAAAACAAAGGACTAATGACAGTACAGGAGTCACGTCCTTTTTAATGTTTTGTCATTATACTTGCGGCAAGGACATTCAAATTGTGGGTATTATTCTAATGGCTGACCCTAAATGACGTTAAATCGACCGTTTTGAAGGACGGAAATAAGTTTTTTCTGGAAATCGAATTCGTTTAAAGTGTTTAGAAGTTTCTTTGAATGGTCTCCGTTTTAGGTTTTGGTGATTTTTTGGGCGTTATTAATGTAATTGCAATGGATCCATTATAATCTGAATAAGAACCATTTTAGGGTACCGTACCCAAAGAGTCCCAACATTACTAAATCTCTGTTGTCCGTCCGTCTGTCTGTCAGCGGCTGGCTGTTTTGTCATAAGCCGTATTGACGGGTGAAAATTTCAGGTGAGTTTGTTATTGTCGCTATAGCAATAAAGTAAAAAAAATAACAATTAAAAAAAAAAACCGACTTGCACTTGAATGTTTTTTTAGTTAACACTACATTTAACTCGCGACTCCGTATTTTTCTTAATATTTTATGTCGAATTCGTTTCCCACTACTCCCTCTAAGTATTTCTTCCCGTTGGAGGTCGACTTTCGGAAAATTCTATCTTAGTGCTCACTTACATCATGAAAGGAACCCCTGTACCAAATTTCAAGTTTCTAGGTGCAGTAGTTTCGGCCGTCAGTGAGTCAGGTTCAGGTTTGCCTTTTATATATACTTATAGATAGTAGGTACGAGCATAAAAACAAAGTCGCTTACGCAGTACGCTTAGATTTTTCAAAGTATACAACGGATTTTAATGCGGTTTTCATCAATGGATAGTGATTTAAAAGGAAGATTTATTTAATATGTATATTTAATAAACACTGGATTATGTGCAGGTATTACAGAAAACTCACATAAACCGAAGCGAAACGAGGGCGGATCACTAGTTTTGTAATAGCATCCATAGCGTATCCATTTCGTATCCCATTAATGACACGTTATAAAACGGTTCTATCGTTTTAAAACGGTGGGAATCACGTTTCGTGTAAGCTCCAAGAACACCAATTGTCTTGAAGACCGTTGATAATGTTTCACACATGTAAAAACGCCAGATGCACAGTCAAGTGTTAATGGATTACATTTGAGAATTTCACTCACCTGTGGGGTTATTATGACGTATCTGTGCAATTCATTTTACGCTGAGAGAAAAGGACACAGTTATGTAACTGCTATAGCTCCGTCTCGCTCACCGTGAAATGAACTGCATAGTCATGTCATAATAACCCCCCTGTACTTCAGTAATCGAGAAAAACGAACATCTTCGATTTTGTTGCGGCATCAAGTTCTTTTTCGAACTAACCAAAGACAAGTTTTAATGCTTCTAAATTTCTTTTCTTTATTTTATACTTACTTTATTTTAAGCTAGTCTCTTAATCTCTTAAGATTTGTGATTAGTTTTTGTCACTTACCTTAGTCCTTATTGAGTAGAGTACTAAAGGAATGCAACTTAACCGGTTATTAACCGGTTTGTGTTTGAAAATAACCAGTTAAAACCGGTTATTTACAGTCTCTAGTACTAGCTGTTGACTCTGCTTGTCTTACACCGGTGAGCGGTGTCTCTTCATAAGGTTAGTTCGCGGTGGACGTCACCGTTGTGACTTAAACCGAGTTTGGACGGGGCTCGCTTCACTCGCAGTGGAAGGCGGGCATTATGTTACATAGTTGCATAAAAAACTGGTCAAGTGCTAACCCGGCTCGCGCACCGAGGTTTCCGTACCGCTACAGTAGGTATTATTCAATTATTATATTCTGATTTAAATTCGATTTCCAATCGAATCAGCCAGAGCCCAACACACACTTGACATTTTTTTAATACTTTTTATGGCTTTTCTTTAGGCTTGAGGCTTGGGCTGTTCAGAAAAGGCTGCATGCTAGCTTAACAATCAAAGTCTGCATGTCCCTCTTTTTTACTATTTTCTTTGTATTTAATATGATACTATTGTATGGGCGAATTTTATTTAACCAATTATTACTGCCCAAACATTTTATTGCAAAATTTCATTTCGTTAAACATTTACTTTGTAACTAGATAAACGATATCCATGTATTTTTCCTAAATTAAATGTTTGGCAAACTCATAATATGTATTTTTGGTCATTCATCTATTCAATAATTTTTATGTAGTCGATTTATTCAATTTGCAAACGTACAAAAGAAAATAATGGCAAATAATAAAAATATTTTTTTTGAAAATTGTCACTATAATTTTGCAAGCATAGTGTGACAAATTTCCAAAAAAACTGTTCTGAACGCAACTCAACTCGCTACGCTCATCGTCGTACCTAACCATTGAGAGTATGCGTATAGTAAATTTGACCTCTAATATTTAACTGTATTAAAAGTAATGCTAACATTCGACTAATAGTTATTTACTGTAAAACATTTGGCAACCTATTAAACGCCTTGATTCAATAAAAGTAGCTCGAGAAATATTCTGCAAATTTGACCAAAGTAAAAAAGGCTAACTAAATAAATATGCCAAAGATTGAGTTGGAAAAAATACAGTTGTTTGAAGTGATATTTGACCAAAAATATTTTGTCCAAACAGCAGATTTCCCTATAATTGATAAATACCTCTAGATACAATGGACACCTTTGAGAGCAATATCTGGTAAACGACCGAACCGTAATCGGTCCATCCGTTTGGGACCTACGATGCCACAGACATACACACATACTGAAGGTGCTTAAAAATAACTTAAGGTAAACGTATTGGGTAGTTACAATCGACTACAAAATGAGGTATCCACTTTTGAACCTTATTAGAATGCATTAAGGAGTAAAACTAGATACACCTCTTTGTAGCCGAATGGACAAAGGTATAACTAAGATATATAACTGGCTAGTTACACATATCCTACCAAGGTTTTTTATTAATAAATAATTAAAAAAAACATTTTTCACAGTTGCCTGCTTTCAAGCTTTTTTATTTCACTATTCATTTAATTATTTAAAATTATTATCAATGAATACATTATAATTCCGTTTACACAATATATACATTTAGCTTTCTACTAAATCTACGAATAAGCGAGATCTAAGTAAGAACAAGCCATTATTTACTTATTTGATCTTATTATATAAAAAATGCTGTTATTCTAACTATTTACATAAGTTTTAAGTAGCGATTGAAATATCTATTACTCGTTTTAACGGATTTTTAGATATCAATTAAATTTATATTCATACTTTTTATTTAAATTGATGTAATACTGCTTAATATTTATTTACAAAACCTTAAATAACAGAATGTACAAGTTAGACTAATTAAATAAACTTACATTTCTATTTCCTTGCGAATACACGACTAAAAAAAATGCTTATAATCATAATAACGATTTAGTTATCCAATATTATATTAAAGTAGGTACTTAACAAATCATATTTGCAAATCGTATATAACTTTATAATATTATGTGTACAAGTATTTCGGAGAACTGGAATCAGTGTTTTTTTTTTACATACAATCAGTTTAAAAGGTCATTATAGTATTAATTTGGATCAGTATTTACAGTGAAATAAATTTTTAATATTCATATTTTTTCATAATTTTACATGGGCATAATACAGGCAATTATTAAACAAATTTTGCTTTGTTTCATTTTGGCCAAAATTTGTTTGATAAAATGTATCGTACCGTTTCATTTGCCAACCCTCTTTTTTTCTGTAACTGTAAATATTTCAGGATTTATTTCTGTACCATCGTTTAGAACCGTCGTTAGATTGGTTTAAAAAAAAATCTGATATACCTCCATTTACAGAAAAAAAGCGTGTTGGCAAATAAAACGGTTGGGAAACGATACATTTGGCCAATCATATTTTTGCCAAAAGGCAGAGAACCCCCTTTCACACTGGTGCTGCGATACCACCGCCGCTGTTCCTGGTCAAAGACGCCACTGTGAAAGGGCACTAAAGCCTTTTTTCAGCCATGTAACCCGCAGTACATTTTTATGCATACTTTCGTTGCTTAAGTAGTTTTACATTGTACCGTTTTAGATTTTTAAGCGCTAGATAAGTTGAATTTCGAGATATGGATATAATGAATAATGATACTCTTACTACAGTCAATTGCAAGGAAAAAGTAATAAATAGCCCTTCTTTTAATTATTTAAATGAAACCTATTGACTGTTGCCAATCATATCCAATAAACAGACGTACAGTAAAACCAGAGGTATAATAGTAGGTACTGGGCTCTGGCACAACAAACATACTGACACTTGTTAAAGACAGTGACAACTATAGACAGCCGAGTAGGTACTTTAATATCTCGTTTTACTATATACCTACCTACAACGTTCACAACTTTTTAGCCACACTGGCCAGCAACAAAAGAATTTTGTAATACTGCATCTCATAAATTTAAATTCAATTCCAAATTCAAATTCAACAAATCGGCGAAGCTACAGGCGGCGGGTGTGGCGGCGCTGTATTCCCTGGTGGAGCATTCATGAAGCCTTGGTTCCCCGCCCATGGCTGAAGATTCTGCAAAGCGCTCAGCGCTGTATTGTTAGGTGGCGCTTGGGTAGTGTTTGCAGCGTTTTGGTAATGCAGCGCTGAAAGCGATGCGGATGGCGGTTCGGGCATGTAGCCTTTGCTTAAAGCTTCGGCTTGAAGAGACAGCATGAGGCGGTTGGCTGCTTGGCGTTCGGCTTCTCGCTCTTCTGCCGTTTGGCGTCTGGAACAATCGAGAAAGATTTTATTTAAATATGTTTTATTCTTTTTCGGGATTACTGTAGATTTATTACCTTATTCAAATTGTAAACCACAAAACCAAAAAAATCAAATGTTCTTTACTAGTTGATCATAAATTTTAATTTAGGTGCAATTTAAAAGCAACATCCCCGCTTTGAACGCTTTTACTGTCGTACCAGCAAAGTGTTCAAATCATTAAGATTCGCTAGGAGAAGTATTGAAGCACATTTTTATAAAATTTGGAAGAGTTGTAAGAATTGTCATGACTACAATCTCAAGAATGCAATCCTAAGACTTCAAATGCGTTGCTAACCCTGAGGTATATAACTCTATAGTAGAAATTGCACCGGTTGTCTTATCCCTACACCGAAATACAACAATGCGAACACTGATACTTGGCAGTCGATTATCGAAGAAGATAACTTTAGATGGAATACAATGCTCATTACAAAAATCGCCAGCGATGTAAGTATACAAATTAAATCAATTAAAAAAGTGTTAACATTGACAGTAGCATTAATAAAAATAATCACTGGCAATTAATAATTCATTTATAATTGAATCAGCCAATTGCCAATGCAATTAACAATTGAATGAACCGATAAATAATTCAATTAAATTGAATCTAATACCGCATGCACGCGGTTTGTCCGCGCCGCTAATGGGAAGTGCATTATGCAAGTGACACTGAAACCAATTGCAATTGAATTATGCAATTCAATTAGCACACTGATATGGCCTCTTATGACCAAATAACTCATCAAAGATAGGCTTATTTTCATTACATGGTAACAATGTTAACCAATTAAACAATGTTACCTGTAGTTAAAAGTTATGCATGATTGATGACATAACCCGTCCGGAATATCAGTTGGACTTTGAAATGACGTGTCTTGAACACTGCCTTAAGTTTAATACTTTAGATATACCCTGATTATTTGTGATTTAATAAATTTAAGCAACAGAGTTTGACTTTCCTAAATATAATTTTAACACGTCTAAACTTAATAATTACCTACCGTAGGTAGCTATTTTAATCCAACATAGATTATTATCAAACTAGTAAAAAGTACTATCCACAAGATATTTTTTAGTTTTTATCGTTGCTTATAAATATGAGAGCTAGTTTAACAAAGTCGACATAAAGTCCTTACACATTGAAAATACCTATTAAACCCCAGTTACTAAGTACAACCGGCCCGTAAAACGTCTAAACCCACTTAAACTACGCTAGACGCAAACACCATCAATAGCTAATGGCAAGTTAAAATCGATCCTGCGTCAACCGCCGCTTAGTCGGCAATTAAACTTGAGTTGGCTCGATGAAACTCCCAAGTTTGACAGCCGCTAAACTGATAGACGTCAATTAGCTAATCAACGGTTAACAGTTGAGGATAGATTGTGTTTTGGAATTTGCCGCAAATCAATAGAAAGTTGGTTAACGTTGCATTGTCGGTACTATGAGTGTAATACAGATGTTGTAAAAAGGACCAGGAGGGTTATTATGAGATAGGTATGCAGTTCAGTTTACGCTGAGAGAAAAGGACAGAGCTATATAACTGCTATAGCTCTGTCCTTTACGCTCACCGATTTGCACTTCATAGCTATGTCATAATAACCCCCCAGAAGGATGTATAAAAAGGGTTTATTGGTAGAAGGACCTTGGTAGGGTTCATCCTGATCGCTTCCCCCATCTTACTCATTAACATGCTGCTAAATACCAATGTTCGCATTGTTGTATTCCGGTAACTGGTGAAATAGAGGCATTCCATCTACATAAGTCTTTACGGTTGGCAATTTATTTGCAGCCTTGAGATTGAGAGAGACCGTATGGGAGCGAAGACAAACCCTAAGAAAACCAAACTAATTGTGTTGTAAGGGTGTGTATTGTGATTTTAGTCGCCTGATAACTGCTGCGTTGGGTTTCATACAAAAGTCCAGTTTCATTAGGAGCATTAATAGCTATGAAGTACTGACGACCTAATTGCGACTGAACGCGGAGGGGAAACGATTAACGCTAACGCAGTCGTTGCCACCGTCCTTATGTTAAAAGATGTTATTGTCTTGAAAACGGCACTCTGTCGTAAGGACGATCGAGCGAGCAAAATCATACGAGCGGGCTCGGGGAAGCTAGCAAATTGAAAATGCACGCCCTTAAATGATATTGAGACGCTCTAACGGGACAACTTAAACTCGCCGGTTAATAATCTATCCGTCGAGTTCAAAAGGGAGTTGTTTAATAATGATCTACCAGGCCGTTTTAAAGAAAACCCCATTGTAATTATGTTTAACCGATTACAGAATGCTTCTTAGCATTTAAAGTCGTTGGTGCTAATTGTAGCCATTGAAGGTCTCCTGTAACTACAGCTACCACAATCGCAACCGCGACCTCCGCTCAGGCAGGTGATTCCCTTAAACAACTCGCTCATGGACTCGACAGACCAATTATTAATCGGCAAATTGAAGTTGCGGATATTTCGAAATTATTTGAGCATCCAGAGAATAAAATGGGGAGTTTTTGAGGATATGGATTAGTGATCAGTCGCAGCAAGAGCGAGGCCCAGCGTGCTACGTGTGTGTCAGTTTAGTACTTTATTAATGAATTAGCCAATTAGAGTTTATACTTTAATTGTGTGATTCGCCGGCCGCGTGACAAGAAATGATTGGTTTAATCAAAAAAAGACTTTTTTTACTTGCTACTAACCTTTTTTTTTCCATCACTCAAAATGAATGGGATGTCAGTTGACCACGTGGTTTATCGCAACGTATGACATTTGATTGTCATCCAATATATTTTGGGTGATAGATAAGAAAAATGTTAGTAGCATTTGCATCGAGGCCCTAGCCTCTGCAGTAATTTGGTTAAATTGTCTCTTCTCATTCTGCTTTCGCAATATTACTAAACGTAAAAGTTCAAAGGGGTTTGGGTAAAAGTGTTGTCATTCGTAAAAGTCATACATTTTCAAGGTGAGCGGCCATTCGTAAAAGTGGTAAATTATGATAGAATTATTCAAAATAAACATATTTTGTTATGTAATGTAATGCTCTTAAGTGCATCGGAGCCGAGATATTTAAATATTCACACCTGGGTGTACAGTATCAAAACTGAAAACTTAAATCTTTAATTATAAATTATATATACTCGTATCTACGTGTATTTCGAGGTCCTCTAAATAATTATGTAAAAATCATCCGTGGCAGCTGATAAAAAAATTACAATATTCTTCAAACAAATTTACCCAATGCCCTTTAGTTGTGACTCGACCGTTATTCGCTTCGTTTACCATTGTAAATATCCCACTCACGTTTTTATTCGTTTCGTTATTAAAACAATCGCGTCTCTGGTAGATGACGGGATACAAAGAGTGTCCTAATATCGACACAACACCACTAGAAGCCTTCTCAAACCTCCCCTCCTTCCAAGAGTTCCAACTCGACCGCTTAACGTCCCCAACATACAACTTAAGTCTTCTGCCCTCTACTTAAAAGGGGTGAACACACTTGGGCTAAGTATTCTGGAATTATTAATAAGCTAAGTAGAAGCTTGAACTTTATCACGAATTTATATTAAGAGGTGGTAAAAGTAAGTCTAAGGAAAATTCCGAGGCAGTTTCGACGTGCAAAGTTTGAAATCGCCGCTGTTTTCAAGAAAATGAAAACAATTAACAGAAGTATTCGGGGTTTTTTAATTGATCTAGGGAATTTATAAAACCAGGAAAGAAAGAACACGTCAAGCCATACTTTACACTGGAGTTCCGTCGCCGCTATTATGAAACCGCGATTAGTTTGGGATTGGAATAGCTGTCAATTCATATGCACTTTGACGTAAGTATATGGTAAAACTGTCACCTCTAATCCCTTTCTAAACGCGGCTACTTATGTATGTACCAAATATACAAAAAAAAAACAATTAGCTGTTTTTCTATTTAGTGTTATTTTGTGCTATTTTAAATGATTGTTAGGTACATATAAACATTTGAGTCGCTTTTAACTCAAGATTCTTAAGAACAAATCCAGTTATCAGTAGTGATAGTTTTTGTTTCATAAAGTCGTTTGTATACGTAGTTTTTTCTATAGTTGGTAGAAAAATTCAGTTTTTATTTATTTATATACATTTAAATATTTAGTAAACGGTCCGGTGCACCAAACCCAATCTAAAAATTGACACATACACATAAATAGGCGAGCAATAACACGAAACTATGTTAGTTATTAAACACACACACATAATGGTTTTTTAAAGAGAAGGGTACCTTTAGGCGATCAATAAAACCCATTTAAAGTGTCTATTTACAAAGATGACAATCAATGATCCTACAATGCTTTTAAGAAGTTTCAAGACATAGCGCGTATACTCTGTGGCGTATACGCTTTTACGACGTATCGTCGGTTTATAAATGTAAGTTATTGAAACAGATTTTATTTTTAATTCCTCGCGGCCTTACAAGACAACCTCATATCTCTCTAATTAAGATACCCAAGAGCTGGTACTTTTGCTTTGCATAAAAAAACCAGCTTTTAAAACCAATCAGGTTAACCCTTAAAGTCTTGAGATAAGGTCGACAGTCCTTTAATTAACTACGGAACACGTTGGGAGTACTGAATAAAGCTTTTAAGCTCTATCGCAAATGTTTTCAATTATATGTAAGCTTTTATCGTAATTGGGACCTGAGCTTAAAACCAGTGATGGCTGTATTTAAGTTTAAGTGATCATTTACACGAATAGCGGGTCAAGGAACTTGTATGCACGTTTTATTATGTAACTTAACTAATAAAGATGTAATTATGAATAAATTGATAGAGATAACTTTGGTGGTAAAATGGGGTGAGTAGGGACACAACCTAAAATAAGTCGTAACGTGTTACAAATAAGAACAAGTATTAAGTGGACAAAAACGTTACGTCTATTGGAAATAATTTCAGTCTTATAATTAGTAACATATGCTTAATTTTAGGTTGGGTCTATACTCACATTATTTTTAGGATGGTTTATTTTTGAAAATCTTGCTCATCCTTCACCTTCAATATATTATTACCTTAATATACTTTTAAAAGTGACCTTTAAAGTACTAAATTGATGTGAATTGAAAAGAAAAAAGGAATTATTACGGTAAACAAAAGCAGTAGATCCTGGTGAAACCATAAGTTGGAATATAGGACCAAAGAGCAAGCATTTGTTAAAAGGTTAACAAACAAAAGCAGAAATAATTAAAATCCAAAACACACAGCACATAATTTGATTAGCCAAAATATTAAACCGAAAGGAGGTTCTAAGTAATAATTCACTTTCAATTAAAACCGACATTGGAATGAATATAAAGTTAATTTTAGAATTCTAACTTTCTGATATATGCCTCCCTGAAACCGGCAAATTAAGTAGAGCTCCCACCCCCCTCAAAAACCAAATGCTTTGTTCGTTACAAAGGGTGTTTTAACGAGTTAAGAGGGGTCTAATTAGGTTGGATGGAGAAGATGAATGATTAAACAAAGCGTTAAGTCTATTATCATAGCGAGAACTTTATTAGAACGGCTAATGTATGAGAGCGGAGTAGGGATGAGCAGAGATCGATTAATTAATCAGCTAATTAAGATGTCGATACTTTTAATTTCGAGCTTCAATTTCTATGTTCTATTTAGTGTTTGGTGCTTTTGTCAACTTCATAAGTACTTAAAGTCCGAGTACTATTTGATTTTTTTAATAATTTTAAACAATGTATCAATCATCAGTAGACTTAAGTTCAACATTCCGATGGATATCGTATTAGTTGACAGATAATACAAGAACGATTCAAGTTTCATGACATCGTTATTAATCATTAAATTATTGTTATGAAAGCGTACTACATTTTAAAAGACAATTTATCATAAGACAGCAAATACAACTCAACTTCAAATCGGTTCCCAATAGGTATTATTTGCTAAAATAAGGTAAAGTTCAGTGTTACGAAAATTAAGCAGTACAACCTGCAAGCTTTGTACCATGTAAATCATATTTTTTCTCTTAAATATCTGTATAGAAGCGGTTTCACAACTTATTGCCAAGCAACAATATTTCCGTCTTCAACATTTATTAAAACATTTCTAGACATCTTATCGATATCGATAAACTTGAGCATCGCACACAGCACTACCCGACAGAAGCCAGTTAAATTCCCGTCTTAATAATTAGATCAGCGGTAAAGCCTCCAACGAGCCAGCGGCAGAGCAATTAGTAATTTCTGCCTGATTATAACGCGCTGACAACGATATAAATTCAGGGAATATAATAAGAAATGGCAGGAGACTTAAAAATTAAGTAGTTGAAACGCTTGAGAATGAAATCATTTTTAGAAGTAGTAATGAACTGAAATCCAACAGGCATATGTTTTTTCAATTGCAACAAGTGTAAATGTTTTGGTATCGATGCCATTTCTTACGAGGTTTCTGTCATCAATATACATGTTTCTTAGATTTGACATTTTATTGATATATGCGAGGTTGGTACTTAAATAGAATCAAAACACATTATTGTAATAGATAATAACATTTTAATTTCTTTCATTGAATTTTTTCGGAACAAAATGAAAAGCTAGGAAAGATGCAATAAGTTAACTATCTACTGTTATTTATCCTCAATCGCAAAATTGTACTTCACAACAACTATATTTTTATGCTTAACTTCTTTCATCGTGTTTCAGATGATTTACCTCTTTGGAAATTCCCAGTCAGAGGTTTCTTTTACGCTTTACATTTCTTTTCCTCCTCTGTCTTATACGGTTTTAAATTCAAGCGTATTCATACTTTTCAGTTCTTGAATTCATTTTTGTAGCATTGTTTACGGTAACGGGTCTATGTATTGTCTCTCTAACTTTTATTAATCATATGTGGTGGCAAATTCAGCGTCCCTTCTTAAACTATTTTCCACTTCACTCTATCTTCAGATGCTTGACACTCCACTACGTAAGTAGGTGCTTTAGCACTGTGATCCGATCAACCTATGGGTAAATTCAGAACATGGCCTTTCATTACATTGGATGATCACAACATGGAATTGTTGTGCCACTTACTACTGTTTGTATTTTGGCCGTGTTCAGTAGGTAGTTTAATCGTATAGGTATCCAGTGGGATATAATATTAAAGAAGCAACACACAACGTTCCCGTGTTATACCTTCACCAATCCGTAATTATTAAATTGACAGTAAGAATGCTTGAAATTTACCCGCAACTGACATGTTCACGTTGACACTCACATTTTCTTGAAAACAATCAATTATAATTCGTCAATAGGTTACTCACCTTTGCAACTAGACACACGACATGAGAAACACCGAGTCAAGCATAATAATACATTTATCGATATGAAAAAAAATAACGATATTTTTGCCGGCGACATGTCCCAACACTGCTCAGCGGCTATTGTCAAAACAGTTGAACGTCTAAAACGGGGGACTTCTTCGAAGTTACAGACGCCCGTACTTCTTATGCATAATAGATGGACTGGCTTGATTTCTTAAGAATCTGAAAACCTTTTCAAATATGAGATTCTTTTTATTAATAATGCTGTAAGTGCGATGTCTAAGTCATTTTGAATTTGAATATTTCCTTTCCCTGGCAATATTTAGTAATTTACTTTACTTTTACTGGCGACATTTACCTACGTATAATTTTAGGCACGTATTGATACTGTTTGGATGTATAAGATCTAAATTTTAATATGACGAACGATATGAATCCGATTAAAATGCTATATTTCATTAAAAAATAAATGCTCAAAATGTCTACATTTATGATTGAAACGATTACTTATATTTAAAACTTGAGTTGTAATGTATGTATCACGATAAAAAAACAAATGTTTCTACAGTTATTTGAGCAAAGTTTGTGGACCCCAGTTTATTTGCATTGTCCTGAATGTTTAAAACAATTAAAATTAGGTAGAGAAATATATTTCAATAGAATGAGCGAGCGCAAAGAGCTGACCAGTCTGTTTAATGCAAAACCGACTCTCCTAGATTTGTTCTTGAAGGCTACACTATCATTTTAAAGCCTCAAGTTATCAGCAATAAGTATATCTTATCTGTGTCACTATCTGTTTAAAGCTTAACACTGTAACCACTCAAGAAAAACACCAATGAATTTATCTCCCAAACTTGCACCTATCCCCTAAACAGACGTTTCTCCGAATCCCGTATCAATCAGCCAGCAGATTTGTTTCTTAATTCCTAAGGAGACAGCCTACAAGCAGCAATTATCCGAAAGACATCCGTACCGACGACCAAACCGACCAAAATAGTAATAAGCCCCACAAAAACCTCAAGCAATTCCACCCTGTGAGCCTAAAGCAAGTAAACCGAGTTTAGCGTGAATGCATTTAATCGGTGTCGAAATTAAATCGAAGGATGCAGCTTAAGCGAAAATGGACCCTTTGCGGTGTAAACAGCTTCAGTTTTTCTTTTACTGGTAACTGCACCCTAATTCCGGGAGTTTTAATATTCACTTATACAAGGGAAAAGAATTACAGGAAGAAAATGAAGCAGGGAGAGTGAATAAATAAACGGCGCTCCCTCCGTGTTTCCATTGGTCGGTACATACGCGTTAGATCGTGCTATTCGAATTCGATTTGTCGATTGTCGGAATATCGAATTGAGTACGATACGAGGGAATGAACGACCTTTAGAACGTGTAAATAGTTTGGGAAATTACGTAGGAATTGCCTTTGTAAGGTTTTTGTGGAATTGTAAAGGTCGTAGGGCTAGGGTTTTGAAATGTAAAGCTGATAAAGCAGAGTTGTGCAGGATAAGCTACACGATTCTAGTGAAGGTCAAATTATAAGTAAATTTTCACACGATATGATCATTTTGGTCGAGCCAAAAACAACAAGCATTTTGCCGAGCTTTTTACAAGCTAAGGTCAAGTCTGACATAAAGTTTTTTTTATCTTGGAATCATTTGAATTTTCTTTAACTCTATTTTAACCGAAAATGCTTAAAACATGATATGCAATATGCAATTTGCTTGCTTACAGTAAAACACTCCGCCATTTTTAATTTGCGTACATTTTAGCCAGAATGTTGAGACTAGGTATATTGATAAAATATAGACAACATCCAAAAATATTTTAGAATAATTTTCTTATCGTAGAACAATGCACATAATGTAATATTTTCAGCTCCTTGTTAAACAAGTTTCTACAGTTAATTGAAATGGTCGACGACTTCTATTCCAAAACCATTAAATACAACTGAACGAAACCTACCCACTACAATAACTTAAACACCGCGTTCGTAAAAGTCACAAAAATAGCCAATAAACCAAACGGGGGCACAATACATGCATGTAAAAATGGCGCTTCTTTCCCACCACTTAATAATTGATGGCTCAAACTGCCGAGTTGTGTTGCTCATACAATATTAACCCCCTGGCAACCTGGTGTTACCGCCTGCTTGATGTTTTATACATACCTATATCCACTTAACTGGGGGCATTGATGGTGAATTTCTTTGGCTTTTGTAGTCGGTCGATGTACCGAAATAACGTTTTAGTGGCGGTAGACAATTCTATGTTAGAAAAAGCAACCAGCCTGTTTATTTGACCTGTTTAAATGGCAATTCGTACTGGCTGCATAGACAGTTTTAAAAAGAAAAAAGTAAGTAGAGAGGAAAACGGCGAACATTCGAACAGTATTTCTGTCGTTCTAAAATTTTTGTTTAGAGACAGTTAACTCGTTCTATTTTCAAACTTGTATATGAAAAATCGACACTAAGGAACGACTTTTAATCGTTATTAACTGACTCTGAGTGGCGCAGTATCTACTTCTAATGGTAGAACAATGTAGACCTAGTATTGGTACCTACTTTCCTTTGTCATGTGTCTATTAAAGCATAATATATCTATTAAATATTATTATGATAAACTACATCGCAGTGTATAAAAAAGATAATATAAACACTATCATTACGGAAAAAACAACTATTACAACTTTTTGACTAACAACAAGTAATTATAATCTCTACTTACATATAAGGGAGCCTACACGTGGCTTGTCATGTATTGACCATATAGCTAGTAACATTGAACATGCGGTTGGAGATGTGCACAATATGTATCTTTCTGACCACGAATCATGCCAAACATTGGAATTTAAAATACCTGAAAATATAAGAGACAAACATCTGAATTTTTGGTATATTAAGAACAGAAAATATGACCAAGAAAATATAGATAAATTCTTAAAACATATATCCTCTTTATCATGGTCAGAAGTTGTCAGGGAAACTGATTGCGATTTAGCCTTTCAGGTTTTTCATGATATGTTTTGTCTGCTTTATAATCTTTGCTTTCCTGAGCAAAGGATAAAGATAAGTGCTAACAAAAATAAACCAAAGTGGATAACAAAAAACTTAAATAAATCATGTATCAAAAAGAGAATACTTCGGTTCCGATATTACAAACACAAAACTCAAGAAAACAAATTAACTTTCAAGATGTACAGTAAATTTCTTAAAACATGTATCACAAAATCTCAGTGGGAATTACATAATAAAGCTTTACAAAACTCCAAAAATAAAAGTAAGACCACCTGGAGCATTATCAAAAATAAAACGGACTCCATTAATAGTTTAAATGGCATTGAAACAATAAATGTAAATGGCAAGTTAATAAATGACCCAAAACAAATAGCGGAGGTTTTTAACAGACACTACATAAACGTAGCAAACAGTACTATGAAAAAAAAAAAAAATACTGCACATGTTAAATCTATAAGTGCCAGTATTTTCCTTACACCCTGTACTCCAGATGAGATAATTAAACATATAAAATCTTTGAATAACACGCGAGCGGTTGGTTTTGATGGTATCTCAACTCACATATTAAAACTAAGCGCGAATATCATAGCCCCGATTTTATCACATCTAATAAACGACTCGTTTGGTCAGGGGAAGTTTCCCGCAATATTAAAAAAGTCCATTGTGAAGCCTCTTTATAAAAATGGCGATTTACAGGATATAGGAAACTATCGTCCTATAACCCTTATATCGATTTTCTATGAAAAGGCTATGCATTGTAGGATGATAAATTTTTTAAACAAACACAATATTTTAGCCAAAGAACAAAATGGATTTCTGAAGGGAAAATCAACATCCCTGGCCTGCTACTCACTAATGAAAGACATCACCGAAAAAATTGATAAAAAAATGCCACTAACTGGCATTTTCTTTGATATGAGCAAAGCGTTCGATTTCGTGAATCATGATTTACTTATAACCAAATGCGAAAAATATGGAATCAGAGGAAATGCATCAGCTTGGCTTAAAAAATATATTTCTGGTCGAGGTCAATGCGTAAAAATAAGTAAAATCAATAACAGACTTGAAATGAATCAATACAAATCATCTCTTGAGATAAATAAATCAGGAGTACCCCAAGGTAGTGTACTAGGGCCTTTATTGTTTATAATATATATTAATGATCTTCCGAACGTGTGTAGTTATAAAACAGTACTGTTTGCCGATGACATCTCAATCGTAATTCCAAATGACATTAGAAATAATGATACATACAGGGTGTCCCAAAACTCAACGATAATCCGCCAAGGGCTGATAGAGCAGCTAAAAAGCTATCGATTTAACCCCTATGTATGTTCAGCGATTTTCGCTAGTTTCGGAGATATTGATCATTTTAATCTGAAATTTTGTAATTTTCCCTTATGCCCATGTCACGAAAAATCATTAATTTCGTTATGTATTTCATAAGTTTTTCAGTGGTATCTTACATAATTATAATCATTAAGAAAGAAAGAAAGAAAAGAAAAATACGTTTATTCACTACACACATGACACACAGAAAAAAAGTAAAAACAAAAAAAGCAATAGAAATAGTAGTGTCTTCGCGGCAGTGAATTGGACACTGGCTCAGCATAATGCTGAGGTGTTAAACACCTGCAGCGCTGATTTAATTTATTACGAATTGGCGAAGTTTTTAAACCTATTTGCTCGTTTATTTTATCAGTATTTTTTTTAAGTAATCACATAAAGTTTGTTTCTCCATACTAGGTGTCCCAGTGGTTGCTTTTCACTTTGTATAAAAAAAAAACTTTAGGCCATGCTGACGGGGCAAGGGCATGTGGAACACCTGGGGGGATCCGGATCGATCCACCCAGCCACATTGTCTGCAGCTCCCGATGTCGCGCATTGATACCCAACTCTGCACATCTATATCTCACAAGTAATCCTGGTGTCATTTTAAGACATCCCCGGTGCGGGCTCCGTGGAGGGTGGGAAACTTGTGAGATGAAATTAAAATCAACGGAATATGGAAAATCCAAGATCCGAAAACCCGAAAGTGCCGGAGGGGAAACCCAAAGGCGCTCAACAAGAGAGCGGTGCTCCGAAAGGCGTGCCAGTCTCTCCGATACCAACAGGTGCGGGTAGTAGTGGCCAAGGGCCACATCACACACAAGCACCACACAGGGGTGGCGGTAGGGCGCAAGCCCCGCCAGCTACCCACACACACCAAACACAGCGGAAGGTAAGTGGCGCGAAAGTGACGCTACCTTCCTTCACACGTGGCTTCGAGGCATCGTCTTCGACCTCGAAGACCACAAGCACACACCCACGCGGGGGCGGTGCTAAGGCACCGCCACACACATACACGAAGTCTGCGAGGGGCAGAAAGTCTGCTGGGAAACCGGCGGGCTCAAAACCCCGAGCGTGGACTCAACACACCCAGCCCAGGCCACTACGCAAAGCCAGCCCGGAGATCGTCCCGCCTGCACCTGCGGAGAAATCCGCAGACGCGGGGCAGACACCGGCGCTGCTACCCACGCCCTCTGTAGCTTCCCAGCTGGATGCCAGCTGGAATTTTCCCGTGTTGTCCACGTGGGGAAGAAGGGAGAAAACCGCTGAGCGGGATGCCCCAATACCCAGTGCGACCAACCTCGGGAAAAGGAAGCACAGAAACCAGAAGCAGCGCCGCAAGTACCGTAGGCTACTGGCGGAACAAGCTGCTGCTCCGGTGCCTGACCAACAACCAGGTGCTCCCGGAACGGAGACGGTGCGAGGCGTTGCTGGTGACCCTTGTCACCCGTCAACAAGCCGTGCCGCTCCCAAAGGGAAAGGAGCTGGCAACAGGGCCTCGGAGGGGAGCCCCGCGGTGGCTCGAGCCAATGCTAAGAGGGTGCGCCTGGACGAGACTCTGTCTCCGAGAGGCGAACCCAAAAAGCAGAGGATCGAGCCGTCGCCGGGTACCCCGCGAGTAGCGTACGCGGACGCAGCGAAGGCGGACTTGATGGTTGCTGTCACATCAGCAGCCACGGGTCACCTCTCGGCTGAACTCGCTGACGAGGCCCTAAACCTCATCCAAGCCCGCGTGATGAGGGAAGCGGTCCAAAACCTGCAGAGCAGGGGCGGACCACAGTTTCAGGGAAAGCCGTTACACGTGAACGGCACCCTGAGGCTGTGGTGCGGGGACCAAGCAGCGGTATCTTGGCTCAAACAGTGCGTGGCTACCATCACCCTCTCCTCAGGAGACAAGCTGGTGGTGAAGCGCCAGAGCGAGATACCGCGCAGAGTACGCTGCGGCATTCTGCTCCCGGGTGTATATGAGGACTTCGGCGTAGTAGCGCACTCGCTCCGCTATCAGAACACCTGGGTGCAGATAGACCGGTGGCTTCTGCACAGCGCTGACAGGCAAGGTAAAGAGACCTTCGCCATTGTCAGCATACCGGAGACGGAGGTGCAGGCCATCCTGGACAGGGGGCGCCGGCTCGCATTTTTGTGTGGGTCGGTGTACCTGAAGTTTCAGGGGCCACGGGGGAAGTTCGTGGAGACTCCACCCCCAAGCACCAACGCCACAACATCAGGCTCACAGCCAGGACCAGAGCCGATGGACACGGCCACGGTGACCGGCACGGCCGACGACGCAGTCGTGGTCGCGCCCGGGTCCCAATCCCCGGCGCAAGGCGCCCCCTGCTCCGAGCACGACGAGGAAGAGCTCCTCCGTGACCCGTCGGAGAGCGGGGAGGAGTGCGCAAAGGGGTTGGGCTTCCTGGCCATCGGCGAGGGGGACGGCGGGGAGGGGTCATCGGGGATTCGCACCAGTGACGGAACCCCCTTCTCCCGGCTGTAGCATCCTCCAAGCAAACCTCCACCACAGCGAAACCGCGACGGCTCAGGTCCGGAAGTGGCTGGAGGCCAACAACACCGCCGTGGTCCTGATCCAGGAGCCGTGGATCAGGAAGGGGGCCATATGCGGGCTCCGAAACATTGGAGGTAAGCTCATAGTGCACACGGGACCGGATAACCCCCGGACCTGCATTTACACCACCAGGAATATACATGCCGAACCCTTAACCAGTTTCTGCTCTAGAGACCTGTGTGCCATCAAGGTGCGAGGGGCGCAAGACTCCAGCCTGCCGGAGGTGGTCCTGGCCTCGATCTACATGCCAGAGGCAGAAGATCCGCCGCCACACGAAATGACGAGGCTGGTGACCTACTGTGAGGAGTACAAGCTGCCGCTAATTGTGGCCACGGACTCCAACGCACACCACCCCCTCTGGGGCATGAAAAACGCCAACAACAGAGGTAAGCTACTTGTAGAATACCTAATGTCAACAAACCTTAACATCTTGAATACAGGCTCTGAACCCACATTCGTAAACAGACGTAGTAGCACAATCATTGACTTGACTTTAGCAACTGAAGAAACCTCACAGCACATCACGGGATGGCACGTTTCAAAGGAACTGTCGTGCTCAGACCATAGATGGATACGTTTCGATATTCAGGTAAATACAATCGCAGAAGCTCCTAGGAGGAACCCACGAAGAACCAACCGCTTGCAATACGCTGAGCGGCTGGAACTTACGTTGCCATCGGCGGCTCCACTCCAACTAGAGAGCTGCGAAGCGATAGAAAACCAGGTAACTATCCTAACGGAGGCCATTGTAGCAAGTTATCAGCATGCCTGTCCTCTCTCTAACCCCCCGGCCAGCCGCAACAGCGAAGGAAAATGGTGGGGCCCTGAGCTGGAGAGGCTCAGGAAGAAGATGAGGCGACAACTGAACAGAGCAATGAACACAGGCGCAGACCACGACTGGGATAAGTACAAAACGACCAAGTCTAGGTACAAGAAACGCCTCAGGTACAGGAGTACGAGCTCATGGCGTAACTTCTGCAACAACATAGAAGCATGTTCACAGGCCAATAGGGTAAGGAAGGTTCTCTCCAACCAGACCACGCACACCATGGGTTCCTTACGCAAGCCAGACAACACACTCACCAGCTCGTCAGAGGAGGCAGAACGGGTCCTCGTAGAAACGCACTTCCCTGACTGCGTGATATCACAGTCGACCAGCTGGACGAGCGTAGAAGCCCCCCCTACCACGGTAGACTGGGTACGGGCACACAAGGTAATCAACCCCCATAAAGTTAAATGGGCAATTAACAGCTTTGACTCCTTCAAATCACCAGGTCTGGACGAGGTCTTTCCAGCACTTCTGAAGTGGGGTGGCGAAAGACTAACTCGGACTCTTGCCGAGATCCTAACTGCTTGCCTAGCACACAGGTATGTGCCCAGGCGGTGGAGGGAGGTCAAAGTCATTTTCATACCGAAACCAGGTAAGAGCGACTACTCAGACCCCAGATCCTACAGACCCATAAGCCTAACCTCGTTCTTATTAAAGACCCTGGAAAGGCTATGCGACAGGAATCTGCGGGAGAGCTGCCTGGTCAACACACCAATGCACCCAAACCAACATGCCTACAGCCAAGGTAAATCTACAGACTCAGCCCTACATGCAGTAGTAAGCAAGGTAGAGGAAGCCATCAAGAACAGATCAATGTGCCTAGGCGTCTTCATAGATATTGAGGGGGCCTTCGACAAGACCAACTTCAGCAGCATAACAACCGCGCTAGTCAGGCACGGGGCGAACCCAACCCTGGTTGAATGGATAGGTAATATGCTTAGCAAAAGGGTCATCAGACTCAATGCAAACAACAACCAACTAGCAATGGTGGCAAAGGGCTGTCCCCAGGGCGGCGTTCTCTCCCCGCTACTATGGAACATAGTTGTGAACGAGTTGATCGCCAAACTAAACGACAGTCGCTACTACGCGGTAGGTTACGCGGACGACATAGCGATACTCACAACCGGCAACGTCACCAGCACGGTCTGCGACGTCACCCGCTCAGCTCTAAGTATCGTAGAACGCTGGTGCTCAACCAACAAACTATCTGTCAACCCAAAGAAAACGGAGATGGTATTGTTCACTAACAAACGCAGCCTGGGCAACTACCAACTCCCCAAGTTGTTTGGAACAGAACTCCAGCTATCGAATGAGGTAAAGTATCTAGGAGTCGTACTTGACAGCAAATTGAACTGGAGCAACCACCTGAACAGCAAGATAGACAAAGCAACAATCGCTTTCTGGCAGTGTCGCAGGATGGTAGGTAAAACATGGGGTCTACACCCCAAGATCATCCTATGGCTCTACACGTCAGTGATACGACCAATCATTGCCTATGGTGCGGTAGTCTGGTGGCCACGCACCAGACTGTCCACTGTGGAATCAAAACTACAACGACTCCAGAGACTAGCCGGCATGGCAGCCACCGGATGCATGCGGACTACGCCCACAGCATCCCTGGAAGCCATACTCGACCTCCCGCCACTGCACCTCTTCATCCAGCAGGAGGCGGCGGCAACAGCGGTACGTCTTAGGAATTTGCACCTGTGGAAACCTGCCAGGGTACCACACACCGAAATACTCTATGAAGCGGTTAACGAGGAGCCACTCATAGAGGCGGCTACCGACAGAATACCGAAACAGTTTATCTTCGACAAGAAGTACAAAATTCAACTGTATGAAGATCCGTGGGAAGGCCTCAATCCCAGGGAAGTGAGGATCTTCACAGACGGATCCAAGACAAAGTCTGGATCCGGAGCAGGTATTTTTTCAGAAGATCTAAACATACATATCTCAACGCCATTAGGAGCCCATACCACAGTCTTCCAGGCAGAATGCGTGGGCATCATTATGGCTACAATAGCGATTGAGCAAAGGAAGGTAAAGGATCTCCCCATCCGTATACTCTCCGACAGCCGATCAGTTCTCCAAGCCTTACAGTGCTATACAGTAACGTCAGGGCTAATATACAAATGTCACAACGCCCTCTCTAAGGTATGTAACCTAAACCCCATCACCCTACAGTGGATAAAGGGACATAGCAACTCACGCGGTAACGACGCGGCTGATGTACTCGCGAGAAGGGGCTCAGAAATGGAACTGATAGGTCCTGAACCGTTTCTGCCCCTGCCGACCAGCTGGCTGCGGAACAAACTGCGGCGAATCACCAAGGTAAAGCACCAGCACCACTGGAGCAACCTAGACACCTGCAGGCAGAGTAAGGAAGCTCTTCCGATAATCAATCCCGGATTGTCGCGTAAGCTACGATTACTCAAAAGGGCCCAACTCCGATTGTTAACTGGAGCCATAACTGGCCATGCCTTGTTTAACAAACACTTGTTCACATTAGGTGTTACAGACAGCCCCCTGTGCAGAGCTTGTATGACGGCGGAGGAAACCGCAGCCCACGTCATCATGGAATGTCCAGAGGTGGCAACATACCGGGCACGTCACCTCGGAACACCGAGGTCGCTACCAGAGGCCGTCGGCAACATCAAGGGTCTGCTAGGCTTTCTGGTTGAACTGGGCTGGCAAGAGTAGTGCCAGAAACCCAGCACGCAAAAAAGGCGCATTTGTTAAGTCGTCGAGTTGCGGAAATTAGCCCGCTACAACCTATAACCTATAACCTATAACCTAGTCTGGGGAAATTCTTCTGATATAAATAGAGTTTTTATGTGTCAAAAAAAATGTATCAGAGCGATATGTGGTGTCGGGCCTGTAGAACCATGTAAGCCACTATTTAAAAAAATGAACTTATTAACCCTAACTGGGATGTATATTTTGGAGATAGGTATAAAGACTGTATCGTTTAGTATAAATACATACAAAACCTAGTCTAACTTTTGACATCCGTATTATTTTAAATTACAATGTTGTGAGGTATGACCTGCAGGTGTTTTTTAACCATTTCATCTGATATAATATGGTTAACTTTTGTGTCTTGGAGACTTTATGATGCTTTCAAAATCGTCCCCAAAATATATTTCGGACAAGCCTATTGAGCTCAATTTGAAGTATTTCAGCAACTCCTATAGTATAATTTTAAAATGCAATAGGTTGGTATGCAGCCAAAACATGTGAACTAAGTGTCCCCTTCATGTTTACTCGAATGAGCATCCGCAGAATAAATATGATAGATTTTTACTTTCACACAAAAGCGACTTTTTACGTAATGTTTTGGTTTCCCATCAATATCTGGTGCGAGCGGGAGGAGGGAGACTAACCAAAGGTCTCAGCCAGACCCAAGCACAATGGACAATCGAGGCGTCTAACCATCGGTAAAACACGTCGATAGAAACGCTTCTTAATAGTTATAATAGATGTCAAAGTCGGAGTTGTAATGAGTAATATGCCATATTCTCAAAATGGCCACCGCCCATCGCCATCCATGCCTTTTTTTTATTAAAAATAAATTAAAGAGAATGCTCAGATGTTTTACTTTGGGAATCATGTGTAATTATGGTTTGCGTAGTATGATAATTTTTTTTGGTTACGTTGTCTAGCTCGCAAACAGTAAAATTTATTTTGCTATTTGTCCACTTTCGTTAACATCACTCAGATGGATTCGGTAAATTTTGACTAAACCATATGCCTCAAGTCGAGCCCGCAGGATGAAATGTGTACCTAATAAAAGCACTAATTAAACACATGTACATTTAAATCTAAAAAATACTTTAGGAAAGAAAGACGACTACGTAAAGTTGTATTTATACTTAACGATACAGTCTTTATTTGCAAAGATGAATCCTGATCTGTTTATAAAATCCACTGCAAATCGGCAACTGAGGCCAAGAGACCCGACAAAACTGGTAATGCCTAAATATAGAAGTGCGTTGTATAAAAACAATTGGCATGCTATGGCCATTAAAGTCTTCAACCATATACCTATTTCTATCAAGGAATTGCCAGTAAAGAAATTTAAATCAAAATTATATGTTTGGTTGGTTGATGCATGTCTCTATACTAATAAGGATTTCTTTGAGATAAATACAATTTAATGAATTTGCCAATGATGTATAATGTAAAATGTAATAATTGTAATTTGAAATATTAAATTTAGTGTAAGATAGTTTTATAAGTAATACAATTTTTGCACGCTGAACACAGCAAAGTGTGCGATCTAATACAATTTAAACGACATCTTAATGTACCACATTTACAGCAAATAAATAAATTTCATTTCATTTCATTTCATTTAGAGTAAGTAACAAAAGGAAAAAAAAACTTTATTTCGCATAACCGACAGATTCGCCGTGAGGCCATTTCCAATAATATTCTGTCCAAAGATCATCCATTATCTGATTTAATTGATGTCCATTGCGAGGTGACTAACCAATTTAATAAATATTTTTTAGTTTTATTGAAAGAAATATTAATTTAAAATCTTAAATTGTTTGGTAAAACAACTATTTCATATCAATAAGCATACTCTCGACAAGCAAATCATTTGCCACATCAATAACAAACTTTCTATACTCCATCAAACTAATCGCTAACAGATGTAAAATACGCACCAAATTGACATTTAAAAGAACCATAAATTCTATGTATCGACTAATAAGCACTATCGATATCGGCATCGATAAATGAATTTATGCAAGCATCGGATTTATCGACATCTCATTTATAACCTTGTCACGTCCTTATCGCTTAATATTCAGATAAGCAAGAGGTGTGGTAAGTTATGAATCTATTGTTTCAATTCAATTGGGTGCTAAGTATCGTATTGTATGGACGAGGTTTGTATGACAACCTTCTAATGTGGATGATGTATTATACTCATTAACATTTCACTCATACTCATTTCAATTAGAGGGCGTCAAGTTGCATTCTAAGAATGTTAAAGAATGCAGAAAAAACATGAAAATCTAGCTTTTTTAAAAAAACCCTTGTTTGGATGATGTCGTCAATGTAATGTTAAGTAGTTATCATGTACAATTACCCCAACGAAAATGTTAAGAGCTTTAGTGCGTTATCATAGTAAACTTCAAACAGAACATCAAATGACACACATGACAATGACAATGACATTCACAACGACAAGGTTCTAAGTATGCTCAACATTTTATTGGGTACCTATATTTTTTTAATCCACCAATAGTGAATTAAAAAAAAATACGCAAAAAACACCTTGCTCGTTAAAATCGGATCCTCCGTTCAGCAACTATACATACATACATACAAGTCAAAAATATAACTACCTACTCCATTCTACTCGTTTTTGAAGTCTGTTAGAAGAAAACTTATAGGATTTAAGTACGGTAACGAGCATTTGCCAATGATAAAGTTTAAAGCAAGCAGTTTGGGCTTGCAACCTGTCACTAATACACTGTTAAACATCTCCGCCTAAGTGTGCAAAATGTGGTTACAGAATTATCAACAAGTTTTTAGAGTGGTTGGTAATTCTGTAGCTCTGCCTACCCCACTCTGGGAATAAAGGCGTGAGTTTATGTATGTATGTATGTAAAGTTTAAAGAGGTTTCATACGTCCCAATCACAGACATAATTAATAATGTTTCAAAACGGGTCTAGCACTTTTTTGCCTTATTTATACCTATGTCAAACCGGACCGTTCAATCTACATTGCGTCTCAAATGAATTGCTTTTATCTATGACAAATGATTTCATATTATCCGCCCTTATCACTTTAATGACCCAATGGCCGAAAGCGTTGACTTCTGATGATTTAAGTGTATCAGTTTTGATTTATAAATTGAGTTAGGTTAGGACTTGATTTGATTGTTAGTGTTTCCGGTTTGTTTTTGATAGATAATTTTAATTGACCAAGAAAATGTATCTTCGTAAACCGGCTTTTCTTTTTGAATTATTTAAATGAAAGTTTCCCAACTATTTCATTTACCAACCCGCTTTTTTGTGTAACCGTAAATATTACAGGATTGTTACCAGAATTAACCTAACCTATAGGGTTGTACACGATGGTATGGAAATAAATCCTGACATACTTTACAGAAAAAAGGGTTGGCAAATGAAACGATTGGGTAACGATATTTTTTTCCAAAAGGCAGGATACCAGATGTGTTAGCAATAAAAACAATCAGCCCAATAAGGTCTTATAGGTACCTAGATTAATCGCCGAATCTGCATAGACTAATCTCAGAGTAAGTCTTATTCCAGTTTGGTAAAATCGACACTCAACCGCACACCAATTGACAGATCCAAACTAAGCTCTCGGCTTGTACTATGGGTATACTAGACAACGATATAAATAGGTACTATGACAGAAAAGTGAAAAAACAGAAATAAAATGGTTCTAATAACACTGTTTTATTTTAACAATACTGCGATCAATAACTTCAGACTTGTAGCTTTATTTCAATGCATTAGTAGATAGGTTCGTATCGTAGAAGTCCTTATTTGAAATTATTGTTTCGAGCTTATTTCATTGTACCAAATATGTCTTATCCAAATACTAGCTTTGGTACCTACTAGAAATATGTTTAACTCTAAAGGTAGGTAGGAACATTGGTATTAGTGAAGCCATTCAAAATAGGGACCACTAAAAACCAGCGCCGTGGGTCGTGGCCGCCACGCCACGGCATTATGCTGAGTGGTACCCTATTTGACACCATTTCATACTCGAAACTTTGTCATACCACATATTATGTTTTGTTTTCTTTTTGTGGTACAGTCGACGTCAAAAATATGTTTACACTTTAGTATCTTGTCTATTTAGTCATGTTTAAACTGTCATTATGAAATTGTCACAGCGATTAAAGTGACATGGTACTAAAGTGTAAACATATTTATGACTTCGACTGTACATGTATTGTGTCAGATTTTGTCAATAATTTTACATCTATTCTTTCTATTCTTCTATTCTAAAGTAGGTTAATAATTATTGTACTTATTTTATTGTACAAGTAGCTAACAATGGGAAAAAGAGGGACCAATTTTATTGCATGGAGACGGCAAAGGAGATAACAGGCTGACTGTAATGGGGATCTGAGACCCATAGACATTTGCATTCTCAAAACTACAATCTTAAGACTGCAATCTTAAGACTGCCATCCGTTGCCAAGTTAAGTTTGGTGCTGAGATATCTTGGTATATTCATGTTAGAACTGTAATTCTACTTTTATTACTGAATATAGGAAGAACAATGTATTAAGTATAATGTTAATTTCACCACTTATTGTTATTTTGTACACAATCAAATAATTCAAGACAAAACAATGGGATAAGACCTAAATAAATAATAAGAAAATGGTTCCAATACTCAGTTTTGGTTTTTTCGTCGTATGTTTTTTTTAAAGGTTTTTTAAGTCGAGCATTAGAAAACATTCTAAACAAATGTAAACTTCAAGCACGTTAAGAAACACATGTAAAAACTTAACTTTTATTACACTCCCAAGAATGTTAATGTTATGCGTAAAACCAATATTAGAATATCTTAAACTGCACAATAAATCGTTCGTTATCGCGGTCCTTAAAAAGACTCATTTAAGTCTTTTATTTTAAAACTTCGGTCGAAAGAGTAACTTACCTGTGTAGTCTGAACCATTCTGGACATAATGAAATACCCAGCGTTAAAAAAATAAAAGCACAGACAGAGGTGTGAGTGGTCTCAAATTGAGCTAGAAGTTTTTTTTTTGCTAGCATTGTTGAAGACATGTCCCTATTCATAAACCAATGGCATCAGTGTATAACTCTTTTAGCAAATTGTATTTCGCCATAATTCAGCAAGACGCGGGAAACACATGTAACAGGTAATTAATTTTAACTCAATAACGTTTCATCAATAATTCACTTACAAACTGCATCTGGCAGTATTTCAAATAGTTTTTTCCGAATTCTCTTTTAAACACTCATCCACTATTAACAAAATGCTTCAATCTTAAGTAATGTCTGGCATTAGCCAAGGGATTAATCAAGCAGACTATCGGCGCCTAGTCGGTTCTCGTTAGTCGATAAAGAGACTTAATAAAATATAAGCAAAACAATAAGTAGTAGTTAAGATAAGACCCATTAACACGACCAGAAGACGGGACGTCTCGCCAAAGAAATTTAACAATAGACGAAATGTGATAGTTTTTTAAGTTTAACAATATTATGTTACAATTTTGACTTAAAATGATGTTCAACCCGGCTTTAAAATAGTATTCCATTAACACGCTCATTGTCACTTTCATAAAAAAAACAACTTTGGTCCATTCAATAGCATAAACAAGCAATATGAATCAACAATATCGTAGTTTTTTTTTGTATTGTTCTCGCCATATCAGACGTTAAGGTTTCTTTGGCCATACTGCCAAGTCTGTATCAAGGAGTAGATCACGAGTGCTCGTATGTTTTTTTTCTTTTTAAATCGTAAAGCAGTGGCATGGCGCCGTGCGTATCGAGCACGCGTTATCGACTCCGAACACAAACACCGCTTGTCCATTAGAACGTAATCGGCCGTGATGCCACCAACACGATTCGGACTGCATTGTCTCGCAGTTTTGAATTTTGAATTTGGAATGTTTTTGTTTACCTACGCTTACGCTTTTGAATAGTTTTTATTTAGAAATATTTATTTTGCAGGTTGCCAGTAATTATTATTAATTATTAATTATTATTATTATTAATTAATTATTGGTTTTTACGTTTTCATCATTGGATTATTACAGGTTTAAATAGTATTTTTCGTAATCGTGTTATAATAGAGAGCTTTTTAGTCGAGTACCGTGTTTAGGCCACGAAGCTTGCTGAGTGGCCTAAGTAAGGTACGAGATTAAAAAGCTTAATTATGACACTATTGTGAACAATACTTTTTGTACGAGTTCATTAAAATTAATAATGTAAGTCATTAATACGAGTATATAAGAAAACTAAAAGTAGATTTTTGACAGATGATGCGACGCTGCTACGTTCCGAAACGACACAGATTGGCAATTTTGTATCGGATCGAGGCTCCTTAAACAAGGACACATATATGGAAATCCGAAGTTCTATTTTCAAATTTTTTTCGGTTGTCTAGAGCGTATCGAAATAGTTATTTCGGTTGTCTAGAGCGTATCGAAATAGTTATTTCGGTGGTTTCGGAAGTAACATCTAGACTATTCAACGATGAAAAGAGTGACGTTACAGTATTCTCTATAAATAAATAAATAATAAAATAATAAACGGTCCTTTTACGCAACTATCATTAATAATGAGTAAATTGTTAGATCGTTTTTCATCAATTCTGTTACAGTTTCATATTTCGGACTCTTAATAATTATTCTGTCAAAGAATACAGATCTTCAAAATCTTTGATTTAAAAAAACGTATCGTATTCAAAGATAACCTATAAATAAAGATAAATCTACGTATGTAAGTTTTAAATAGCATTAAATCGCCGTTCCCTTCTCGCTACACCAAACCGAAGGTCATTTTTCATTTAGTGAGAGTTTTGAATGATTATTCAAGTACACTGTACAAGAGAAATTGTGTCATACGGTAGATGAGTGTCTGCCAAATGATAGGCGTGTGCAGAAATTCCAAATTTAAAATTTTGACTTGTACGTATCAGCAAATAAATAAGGTTGCTAGTGTTGGTCAGAAGTTATGCAAATAATAACAATCAATGTATATCAAAGTCAAATGATGACATCTAGTGTTTTATTTGCTTTTCTGTATCGGTAAACACATTATTTTATTCCTATATCTTTCCGATTAAAAAACTCGTCTTACTAATCATTCTGCCTGCCTTGATTTCTTTTCCTTGTGGACTCTGACATTTTATTGTACTTCATATACTTTCAAATTGCATTTCGTCAAAGGAATACTAGAATATTCGCTGTTAAAAGAATAATTTAGGTTCATTTAAAAGTAATATTTGCTTATTTTATTTATTTATTTTATGATGAAGTATAATTTGTTAAGTTACAACAGACTTCGTCCGCATAAATTTCGCCTATCACTATTTCCTCGCGAACTCTTAAATTTTTCAGGATGAAGACAATCTTTGTACGAAATTTCACGTTGATTAGTCGTATCAAACAAAAAATTACACTGTCACGGTAGGTACATTATAATGTGCTTTTCATCTCGCTAATTGACAACAGGAACTGTTTAAAAAGGTTTTAAAAAAAAAACATGTTGAGATTGGTTTCAAACGCATGCTTTTATCGAAAAACTGAACGAATTTCGGCTAATGCCTAAAGAGGTTAAAGCCAAATGGTCTTAGCTAGACTGTTACAAACAAAAAGACTTTATTCTACCACTATTCCAAGGCAAACACTGATAATATTCTGTTATTTTTTCAGTTACAGTCAATAAATACAATAAAAACGCATCATTTTTATCAGAAAAAACAAAAAAAATCGTTGTCTATTTAAAGATAAGGATTTTTCTGCCAACGGTACTCTACATGTGCGATTCCCTTCGCTAATTCATCTGTAACAATATCGTTGTTTCAAATTCATTACCAGCCTCGACGACTATGATAGCCGTATAATTTAAATAATGTATACATTCGGCCAGTGTCATCATTTTGAATTATTCATCCACTTAAGCCTTCGAACACGTGTATTCGTATTGATTAAACCGTTTTCATTAAATTAACTGTTAAAGCTAAAAAGCAATAAGTCCAGGAACAACCATTTTAAAAATAGAAGCATGCGTGCTTGCACAAAGTTGAATTTTAAATGTATTTTTTTAACAGGCTTTGTGTTAATTGCTGTTGCCGCCAGCGTTAAAAAAACATAGTGCTTTGTTAATGTCAATCGTTTAAGTTACATGGCATTCTTATGTAGTACGAGAACTCACAATAACAACTCTAGTAGGTGTACAGTGGTTCTCAAACTGTTTTAGCAAGGGAACACTTTGGAAACACTCAATACTGTACGGAGGCTTACCATAAGAAAATTTTTTTTTTTCTAATAGTTATTTAATGAATCAAAAATGGAATATTGGTTCTGGTGGATTTTTTAGAAGAATTGCTGATTTAGTAGATAGTAGATTAAAAACCCTCAATCCCCGAACATTCTCACACCACATTGGTAGGATAAAAATAATAGAGATAATAGGTACAGTCAAGGGCAATAATATGTATACACTTTAGTACCTTGTCACTTTAACCACTGTGACAGTTCATATATGGCAGTTCAAATATGACGACAATTAGACAAGGTACTAAAGTGTATACATATTTTTGCCCTTGACTGTACTATGATCGAGACTGTATGTGTTCCAAAAAAATAAATGAAAATTAGAGTTCCAGAGGTAAACAAGAGAAGCAATAGCCACTGCTTGTAAGCTTATCCGACGGCTTATAAATACTCCTATAACATGCATTTATAACATCTGAAACATGGCTGGTCCGTCGCATACCCGGCAGACAAACTTCATAAACCCATCTAACGCCATTATTTAAGAAGATACCTACATATTTTTTAAAACAATTCAAAGTTTGATATCGTTATTTCTAACATTTTCCAAAAAACCTTCATTTGTTTTGAAGTATGGTACTCCTGAGTCCGTAAATAAAATTAATCTTCGTTCGACTTAATCCTAACAAAAACCTGAAATTGCTAAAAAGTGTATGCCTTGAACCATCAATAGAACCCTTTGCGGCGGTTTGTGGCGGTGGCAAGTCATGTAAAGTTGTTAAGGTATACCTCGCGTACACAAAAAAAAATGGTCAGGTTATTTCCAAAAAACTATAGAAACCTCACCTCCACTTGGTCCTTCGATTCTGGAACCAGGTCTTCACCTGAGCGTCAGTCATCTTCAGAGTCTTGGCCAGGCTGGCGCGTTCCGCCGACGCCAGGTACTTCTGCTTGTGGAACCTCTTCTCCAGCTCTGCTATCTGGAGCCTGGTGAATGAGGTTCTTGGCTTCTTGCGCTTCGGAGGCGTCCGGTTCTGGTATGGGTGCCCGATCCGCCTCGTGATGGGGAATGACGCTGGGAAAAAAGGATAGATCATTGAGTTAGAGTAAGTGCCTCGGGAGTGGAAATTTAATATGGTGAGAGAGAAAATCCAATTGAAAAACCGAGGCTGAATTTTGAGCTCTTAAACCGTTTTCATGCCATTGACAGATATATCCATAATATACCACTGGCTCTACGCAAACGACGGATATATCAAAGACGAGATTGACGACGCGCTGGCCTAGTGGGTAGTGACTAGTGACACTGCCTACGAAGCTAGCGGTCCTGGGTTCGAATCCCGGTAAGGGCAGATATTTGTGTGATGAGCGCGAATATTTGTTCCTGAGTCATGGATGTTTTCTAATGTATTTAAGTACTTATATATATTTCTCTATATCGTTGTAAGTATTTATATCGTTGTCTAGTACAGTCAACAGCAAAAGAAACTGATGAAATAGGGTCCCAAAATTATATATACAATACATTAAGTCAAATGCTACGGACTATTGTAGTTGATCAAAAGTAAATGAGCTCAATAACGTGTCATAATAAGTGATCGATCACCATTATTTCGATTTTTGAAAACTCAATGACAGTTTAAGTCATCGTTGAACATTTCGAATTAAAGTTTTAACTATAAAATCTTGGTTTTGGGACAACCTCGGAGTACTTCGGTTAATATCGGTTATGTTCGTCGAAAAACATGCGAAGTGACAAAATAGCAATCTCCCTTACGCCAAGATTTAAAATAAGTTTTTATTACATCTTGGAATTATTTGCCATAAATCCTTCTTTTGCCGATATTGTTGGAATGTCGTTATTTTGGTATTCAATTCACGTTTGACGCTTTTGATAGAAATGTCATGTCAGGCTTCTGTTTTGCACAGCTGTTATGATCACTTTCTTTTGACTAATTAAAACATCAATTAATTTAGCACTTTAATATAACATGTTATATTTGGGATGCCATGACAATAGATATTTTGAAATGTTGATTTTGATCACTTACTTTTGACGTTGACTGTACCCATAGTACAAGCCTAGAGCTTAGTTTGGGACTAGGTCAATTGGTGTGAGATTGTCCCCTTATATTTATTTATTTATTTATTATCAATGAAAGTAGAGGGTGTAAATAGGCCTAGTGTCTAAACGGTAAGGTTGACATTAGCTTTAGCGCAGAACTGTTAATATGGTGTGTGAGTGACGACTTTGGTTTTTGATATAGCGACGAAAAGGATAAAAACCTGCCAAGTTTCACTCAGTAAAAGAGAAGAGATCTAATAGGAGTCACATGTGTCAGTATTCTCAGTCCATTTTACTGAATGGAACTTGGAAAGAATTAACAGATCAATATGGCCACTGATCTAAACAATAGTACGACGTCCCTAATACACATGAATGAGACTGCACCACAGTGACCTCCTTAGGTAAATACGTAGATTGATTACTACGATAGGTAATTATTGCTCATACGGACATACAATTTACATAATCATTCATAAAGACCAAGAAATGAGTTTCATCCATATCTTATCTTCACGATTGAAACCGCGAGTTAATAGCTTCATGTATCATTACATATAACTCATGAATAAATAAAAATCTCATTATGCTACACGTTGTTAAATTATGTACGTTAAATTGCCTGTACAATTGCTATAAAAGTATGGGCTATTACGCGAAATGATAATCAAAGCTTGCTGTAATAAAACTGGAATTACATGTGGGTTCGTGGTAAAACGGCCTATAGGCAAGTGCACGTCATCGTCATTTCGATCATATCAATGTCTGTCAAGACTTTCGGGGAGACTGATTGATTTGACATTTACGCCGTTTACCATTTATTATGTTGGCTGCATACGGCACGCCGTGAGCCACGTCAGAATGCTTAAGTACTACTGTAAGAGGAAGATAAGGAGTAAATCTTGATAATTTTCATTCAAAACTGATTTAAACATTGACGTCTGCGTTGCGCTGACGCTGACGTCACGTATAGCGTTCGTCTAACCGGGTATTAGTGGTAGCAAATAGTAAGGCTTGTTAACAAAGGGTTAAGAAGTCAATTTAACTTGACACGAGCACACCTATCAAAAATATTCGTAACTATAAAATACTTCTGTCGTTGCTCTTGTTATGATCCCACTGTTTTATTTCATTTTGAAAATCCTTACAATAAAATTGGCTTCAACTATGTAATGGATTATAAATATTATAAATATGCGAGTAAATTAGGTTGGATTGAGCACAGACAATTTTAAGGTAAGTATCTTATATTGTATCTACATGTTCTCAGGTTAAAATTAAACCTTAGAAATCATAATAATACATTAAGAACAACTCGTAATCGTTCCCAATCACTTCAAAGTAGCAGTTACACGTAGATTTTCAAAATTACCAAGATGGCGGACAGATTACGTTTTTAAAATTCGAAACTCAATAAATTACGTTAGTAACCGAGCGCTGTGATTGGTCGGGCGTTCGGTAATCATTGGTTATTCCGTAATAGATCGATTTGTATTAAATGACGCGTGAGATGAGTTTTGATGTTAAATAGGTAGGTAAGTAGGTATATTATGTTCAATGTCAGTGGTATAAATTGATATTTATGTGGCCTATTCTATTTTAAGGTAAGTATACGTTTACCTACTTTCTACGCATTTATTTTACATAGAGCTTGATCTATGTACGGAATTTGTCACAAGCAAGATTTGGTCAGGTTGGTATTAGAAAAGGTGCCGTAACCATGTAAATACGTTAGTTTTTAAAGGAGTTTCAACCTACACCTACATTTTTTCCAAGGCTGGAATACAAACAATGGATGGACGAGGAATACAGAGGGCCAAACTGTACAAAAGTGAAGTTCTCGAAGATACAATACAACCCCTTCTATTGCCAGAGGCAAAGATAGTATTTTTTACGACTATTACTAGGAAATATGTTTACTAGATTACACTTGGATAGGTATTCATTTTCCAGACTATATTTTTTGTGTGTTTCCAACAGGGCAGTATCATTTATACTTATTAAAATGTTTGTAAGTAGATTATTTTTCCGCTTCCTATTTGTTTTCATTTGTTAATGTCCAGACTCACGAATAAAACGGTTTACAATTAACTTCAAATCTTAATTAATGACTTATGTATTGTGTTTTAGTATTTAAATTAAATCAGCAACAGTAAAGTTTACATCAAAATATTACAATGTAAAGCAATCTACCGTATAAAATTAATCTTTCCTAAACACCATTCTTAAACGCAGCCCATTCCAAATTCAAATTACGAATTCATGTTTCATATTTTTCTTTTCAAATATGGAACCACATTAAACGGAATGCTCCCATTGGCCGACCGACAAAACGTAATGGCTGCTTCACGTGACCACAAATTATGTAGCAATTGCGCGGGAATACATAACTCGTTGCTTCGAATCGTTACAGGTTATGTTTCTTCGGTGTTTAACTTTAAAGATGGAGTCGGGTTGTAAACGAAAACTGTGAGATTTAATCACGTCGGTGTGAGACTTTTTTTAGTTTGTGTAGAGACGATTATAATTGTACATGCGCTAGAAGGTCCCTACAAATACTAAGCCAAATGGAATCTGATTTTATAGCTCTCCTTTTATCCCGGTAACTGAAATAAAATGGTTTTTAAAAGTCCTAGGTAGAGCCACAAAAATGTGTTGCTCTCGTACTCATGCCGACTCAAATAAAACATGTGAGTAAGAGCTTAGGTCATCAGCATCACAATATCGACATCAAATGTTGTGTTCTCTAAAACGGCTTCTTATCGATCAATCGATTGAGCTACGCCACTAAAAGAATATGGACGTCGTAAAATGTCGTTCATACAATCTGACGGGACAACTTAAACTTACCCGTTAATAATTCGTCCGTCAGTAATTAATTGTTATACTAACTAACATAATTTCAAGATTAATATTTACTTCCGATCTGTGGCCTGTATGTTCAAATTAAATAAACCAATAACATGGTAGAAATATATAAGGTGTGTCACGAGGGCGCCATTTATTTATAAAGCAACTAACAAGACGGAAAAACAATTTTACATAATGTAATTCCGCATTATGGCCGCACCCCATATCTCTAGTTAAGACTTTAATTATACCTATAGATTGCAATTTTTTCTCTAGTTAAATATACTACTGACCAGTTTAAATTCTTTATTACTTTATTCGTACGCCAAAGAGACATGAATTGCTTTAAGAATCGTCCCTTACTTTTCTGTAAAACTTTAAAGGTTATTGTCGCAAGTCGTGCCGCGATTCCGCCATTTTGTTGATTATGCCGTAACTTCTGTTCGGTCTAATCGAGCCCTGCACGAATCTAGGGCGAATTATAGGGCCTGGATAATTGGTCTGTGGCAGAATGACAAAGGCTCAGGCGAATTATGAGCTCTATTATTTTTACAGAACGACTAATGTTTTGATTATTTTAAGTCAAGGATAGAGTATAAGTAGGATTTGTTTTACACGAGCGATTAAGTTAGATGTTGTTTTTTTCTAGCTTCTTTGTTCTCGTACAAGAACTTATTTGTCGTTATTCTGTCAACCGCTACTTTGTTTTTGGGAAAAATATATATTGTTTTAAGTCAAAATTATCAAGAACTTACAAATTTATAAAACTATCTATCATTACGTAGTAGATAAAAGATTCATTCGTCTGGTAATTTTTCCTTTCTCACCTTTAAGCTGTCAAATACCTTTTTTGGGCCAGTCCACCCCAAACAAAAAGAAAGAAAAAAGCAAAAGTCACAACATACATGACCGCTACCACAGACCCTATATAAAAGCGATTAGTTACGCACTGTCACATGGGATCAGGGCGGAAAAGGGTACGCAACGAGGTTCTGCCAACCGTAATCCGGTTAGCGCGTATGATTCATGCGTGTTGGTAGCATTGGGGCGCTCTTAAAAACGACGGAAAGTGGTAAAACGATATCGATTTTAAGGAGTTATGTGAATTTGTCTAGTGAAGAATGCGGAATAACAGACTGTTACAAACAAACCCCACCACGGATCACTGTTTTGTTGTTTTGAATAAAAAGAAAATTAACAGTCCATCTTTTTAACAATGTAACAATTAAGTACTTACAAAATATTATATGAAGACAAAAACCCCGTTGGTTCTACGAGGGCTGCTACTTAAGTAACCGGAATCCGGGATTCCAACATTTTTAAACGCTATATCTGACCTCCATGGTAAAATTTTCACTTTTTTGAATACTGGCCGCTATATTTTTTTTTCTTATCTTACGTAGTCTTTTGTTTTTGGCGGGTTTAAATTTTAATCTCGCTGCAAGTATGGAACTCACTCGTGAAAATATTCGTGCTATGATTTATTACGATTTTCAGCGTGGTTTAACGCAACAACAGTGCATAGATCAACTAACTTCGACTTTTGGTGATGAAGCTCCATCCAAAACTACTGTGTATCGCTGGTTTAGTGAGTTCAATCGTGGACGTAGTATGCTCAGGGACGAAGTTAAGGATGGTCGCCCGAAATCGGTCGTTGTACCACAAAATATTGAAGCTGTGCGAAAACTTATCATGCATGTCCGTCATGTTACGTATCGCGAGATAGAGGCGACTATAGGCATATGTATGACGAGCATTAATAAGATATTACATGAACATTTAGCTGTGAAAAAAATTTGTTCGCGTTAGATCCCGCACAACTTAACTAAGGATCAAAAAGAGGCTCGCGTCGAATGGTGCAAGGAAATGTTGAAAAAATATAACCGTGGTGACTCAAAAGCTGTTTATAATATCTACACAGGTGACGAATCCTGGATCTATGCGTATGATCCCGAAACCAAACAACAATCAACGGTGTGGGTGTTTCAAAATGAGCCGAACCCTACGAAAGTAACTCGTGCAAAAAGCACCTTGAAGCAAATGGTGGCCTGCTTTTTTGGTATTAATGGCCATGTGGCTACAATGCCCCTGGAGAATCGTAAAACGGTTAGTTCGGAGTGGTACACGACCATTTGTTTGCCGGAAGTATTTGAAGAAATACGGAAAAACAACCAGCGACGGAGAATCATTCTGCACCATGATAACGCCAGCTGTCATACATCACGTGAAACGACTCGATTTTTGGAAGGTCAAAATATAGAATTAACGGGTCATCCACCTTACAGCCCTGATTTGGCACCCAATGATTTCTATTTATTTCCAAATGTAAAGAATAAATTACGTGGTCAACGATTTTCGACCCGTGAAGATGCCGTCGACGCGTTCAGACAGCACGTTTTGGAGATACCTCAGTCAGAGTGGAAAAAGTGCTTTATAAATTGGTTTCAACGTATGCAAAAGTGCATCGATTATCACGGAGAATACTTCGAAAAACAATAAAACCATATTTAGCCATGTACGTTTGTTTATTTTTTCTATTCCGGTTACATAAGTAGCAGCCCTCGTACATATCAAAGTTCTGCAAAAATGCTAATATAATTTAAAAGTACTAACCTCTTTTACAAAGATAAAAATATTGCCCCTCTGAAAAAAGTAATTACGTAAAAGATAATCGCAAAGAAAAATTAATAAACAAATTAACATTGAAGGGCTTAAGCGCCTGAGGGTAATCCTTTTATGATATCCACGGGGAGCCCTTTTCACTCTCGAAAAGATCACCACGGAATCAAAAAGGGTTGCAATTTTATCGTTTTAAGCATTGCTTAAGAGAGAATATACAAAGTTACTGTCATAGGATAAATTGATTTATTTAATTTTTCTGTACAATGGCGACATTTGCAGCTCTATGTCCAACCAAACCACCATGTAATAATTGGTTATAGACGTTATACTTAGTGTATAAAATACGAATTGCCTAAAACAAAACACTGAGAAACCTTTTTCTTGCATGAAAAAATATGAAAAAGTGAATTGCTTTAGCTAACGAAAATCCAAAATTCCGTCGCCATTTTTACGCTATCAAATGCACACCCTAGCAAAATAGTCGTCATAAACAAGGTTGTACCAAAAACAAAACACTGTCTTCCATGCTCCATCCCCTACCGGGAAGGAAGACGAATGCCTGACGTCTAATTGGCACGTCACAAGGGAATAGACGTTCCATCACTCGGCTCTCGCATTTGTCCGCGCCTTGATATGATTTGAACCACTGTGCACTTGATATAGTGTTGAGCGGAATTTTAGAATGGTAATATTTTTGGCGGCTATTTGTCTTGAGTTAGGGAAGTGTTGTGAATTGTAAATTAATCACAATGTTTTGTTTATATCCAAAACGTTCGTATCATGATAATTTTATTTAAGAGTACGAGTATAGTATGGCAAAAAACGCCCCTACAATAAAAGTTTTCATTTCGTCTTTGTAAATGCTATAAGTTGTATGAAAGAACTTCTCGTTGGCTATCGTGAATGCATTTAAGACGTTTGTGTTAATTAGGTACATTAAGAATGTATAAAAACTGGGTAAAACGACTTTTACCTAGTACGTTGCACAAAAAGATAACTCATTGTTAAGTCCGATTACTCCTGACCAACCCACGTACGTCTGATAAATATTATAATTCTCTGTAAAGCAATCCGGCCCTCTATCTTCGCAAACGAATAGCCATACAACTAATTGATTCTGCAGCTAGACGTACAAGAGAACGCAATTATCAAATTTTTAGTACCTGCAGCTCAACATTTTTCAATTACAGCTGCACAGTGGTGCAAACGAAAAAATGAACGGACAAAATCTCATGCATATTGCACGCAACAAGCGACTACCAATTCCCACTAGTTACGTACCGAACGGGAATCGGGAAACGGCGTGCTCATATTATATTCAACGGATGAAAGCGCAGTGCAATCGGGATACAGGTTTAGGTTGCATTTTGAAACAACATTGCACTTGTTTGACCGGACAAAGGGGCTGCGGGCTTTTAGTGCCTTTGTTGGTTTGTCGCTATCCCTAAAGAATATTGCTCTTATTTCTCGTGCTACCTCGTTAGTCTACCAGGTACCAGGTTACATGGCTGTATTTTAAATAAATTACATTTTGATTTGCATCGACAGTGGCTTTGAAACTAGTAGTACATTATTTTATAACAAAGTACTTAGACTGAAAACTGTAACGAAACTGTAAACCGTGCGCTATTAAAATTTGAAATGGCATGTTTTAAAGGAAGCAAGCAATTCATATACTGTAAACCGTTGCATTTTGTAACCGTAATTGCTTTTGTGTAATCATTTCAAACAATAATAGAGACGATTTTTATCTGACATCTAGTTTTATAACTTTTATAGCGTGTTGCGTCGCTCCTAAAAAAGACAATTTTGACATCTTTTGTACGAAACAGACTCGTTTATGTATGAGTTAATTACGCCCGTGAGAGGTTCACATAGCGCGGTAGCGATTATCCGCACGCTCGCTCATTTGGCTCATTAAAATTTTGTCCCTCGCTGTCATCGGGCGGACCACAGTGTAATCTCGGAGGTTGACCCTGATATGGAATTGTATTCGTATAATTTTAGTACCTGCCTGTTTAATGTGGTATGATACTCTTTTTTTTATATCCGTGGATTGGATAAAATGCTGTTAATGCTTAGATAAAATATCAGATTGGTTTTTACAACCACCTTTAATAACACTTATTTTGTTACCAATTGTAATTTACAGATTTTGCAGATTTGACGCAGAATTCGAATTGATTAGTTTTTTTACAAGTATGTGTTTATAGGTAATAATATTACATTAATTATATAAATATATTTCAAAGAATGACCTTACTTACTACACACGTCGGCTACATTACATGGTTAAATTAAATAATGCGACTCTTTCCTCAACTTACAAATAAAAGGCAATTAACTTTCGTTTGACCTTTAACTATCAAAGTATCATTGCAAAATTGCCAAGTTAAAAGTTATTGTAAAGCCAACTATGAAATTAGATTCCTAAAATACCAATTCTGAATTTTAAAATAAAGTGTTTGTATTTCATCCTACGTTTTAACAATCACATCGCTGGCAAAAGGTAGTAAGTAATAATTAACATAATAATATTTTATGTGTATCCGTTAACATACAGGTTCCAATAAAAACTTTACGCCCAATTTAGGTAAGTGTAAACGCTTTTTTTTAATACACCAAACGTCACCTAAAGTAATCTATCTAAAGCCACATAAATAGCAATATAACATTTTATACCGGTCCCCTTCGCTCTCGTATATTTACACTTTTGAAATACGGCTTTATGGCCTCTCACATTATGGATTGGATATAAAATATATCAACGTATATTTTTATGTAAAAATGTTTTAGAGAAGATATAAATTTGTATTGATAGGATGAGCTCCGTGGTGGTTGGTTTAGCAATAATAATATAATCATAAGAGTATTAAGCTCGTTCTTAGAATGCTGTTCCTTTGCCTAGAGTACCTAATTATACTACTTATAAGTACTTTTTAGAGTTTCGCACGTTTAATCAAACAAAGAAATATCTCTTAATAGAAATACATTCGAATTTTAACCCTAACTTTTGAAAGTAGAGTTTTATCTAAAACTGAATTTTGTTTTGAGTTAATTCTTTGTTTGATTAAACGTGCGTTTTATAGTTCAAAGGTACCTACTGATATTAAGTAAGCATGCTTTATAAATCTTATACGTCTATAACAAATCGGTTGTAACGTGCTTTTAAATGGTAATATTCGTAGTGTACGGTCACGAGCGTTAATGTGGGACCCATTTCAAGAAAAATAAAAGTTGTCAATGTCATTACATTAGAGATGTCAAGTCATTTGTAACTCTTAGGGAACTCACCTTATTATTGTAGAATGTCGGATAGACTTTGGACCTAAGTTGAGTAGATTCTTGACGTGTAAAAGTGCCCGTACGGCCTACTTATTACTAAATAAATATCTTTTATCTTTTATCTTTTATCTTTATCAAATTTCATCTCGTGAGACTGTACCGTGTCGTGTTTTGCGGGTGGTAGGACCTTGTGCACTTGTGCAGGGTCCGTCCGGATCGCTACCACCATCTTATCTGTTAACCTACCGCCAAACGTCAGTGTTCGCATTGTTGTGTTCCGGTTTGGGGATAAGACAGCCGGTGAAATGACTAGCATAGAGGCATTCCATCTTAGTCCTCACGGTTGGCATCGCATTTGCAGTATTAGGATTGCATTGCAGGCTTGTGAATGCGAATGTCTATGGGTCACAGTTTTCACTTACCATCAGGTGGCCTGTGTGCTCGTTTGTCTTCTCTATGTCAGAATAAAAAAAACCTACCTACACTGTGTATATAGATTTAATTAATGTTTAAATAGTGTCTGTTAGAGTTAACGTATTTTGTTTTAATTTTATTCTTCAGAAAAACATGTTTAATTTTAGTATAGCATCGCTGTAATGATGGTTGAACAAAAGGTGCCCACTGAAAACCAGCGCTGCGGTTCTCAGACCACATTATGCTGAGTTGGAACCTTTTCGGCGCCACAAATCGTGTATTCAGTGTATTTTTACTCTTGTTAAATTCTTTTTTGGCGTCAAATTAATTATTTTCAATAGTATTTTAATCTATTCTAAATGAGTTTTTTAACACAAATGAATTTACCTAGGTAAAGCATAGAATATTTATCTCGTCTTTACTTTTTATTGAGTAAGATTTGTTCATCGTCTATCAAACTAATAGCATCCAAAACAACCCAATAAAAAACCTAACGCATTTCGCGCCTCAATTTCAATAAAAGAACATAAAGTAAAACCGTTACCAAAAGGGGAAACGGGGGCAAATATCGCTAAGAACATAACCCCTTATCGTATCATCGCATATCGAAGCGCGTCAAATTTTCATAACGCCCGCGCCTCCCCTAGGAAATGTGGCTGAGGCTTCGGGGAGGCTGGGGTGTGTTAGACGTTTTAGTATATCGATGATGGTTGAAAAATATGAACGTAACCATAGTATCGATGTTTAGGTAAAGAGCGCCACTTTTATTCGATAGGGCGTATGTATGTTCGAGATATATGATTTGATAGACGTTTCTTTATAATTGAACAATCTTATACCGTGTGGTTGAATATCGTTAATCTCTGGTTCTTTGTGTTGTTAACGGGTGCGTATCTACTGACATAACTTTTTAAGTCCTATTATCGGAACTCCGAAAATGTTTCTCATACCATTTTACATCATAATGATCACTCTTCATACTCTTCATAATAAGTTTTAGTACTAACGATCGGAACTCATAATCATCCGAATTCATAACGCCAATATTAATGAAGCCGTACACTTTTTACAATTTCTTAAATATCTTACGTGTAATAAGTGTAATAACGATACGTTAGGTTACGTTAGATTTATAATAATTCTCAAAAACTTAGTTTGTTAAAAAAAATGAATTGCGAATTGCGATAATTATGAGTATTATGACTTAAAAAGTATGAGGAAAAAAATTATGAAGAGTTATTATTATGAATACAAATCGGTAGGAAAACAAATAATAGGAATAAGAATTTTATGTGAGTTAATATGGACCCATTGTTAACGTCTAGTTGAATAGTTGTCAACGTCAAATATGGATGGGTCTTTAACAGACTTCAAAAAAAGGAAGTTCTGAATTCGTCGCGACTTTTTTTTCTGTATGTTCTCCGATTGCTGAAAAACTGCTGGACCGATTTGAAACTATAATATTTTCTTTGTTATAATACTGCATCTTCTAATTTAACGTTTAAGATATCCCAAGCCAAGCTAGCCAAGTTAATAATTTTGCGACAGATAACGATTGTTAAAATTGTGATCGATCACATAATGGACTGCATCAAAAAAATGCAACATTTGCAATCCAAATCATAAAGTATCTTACAAAGCTTTAATTTTAGTTAAGTAGTTTAGTTACAATAAAAAGTATGAAAATACCTAATCATTAAGTCACAAACTCGGGTAACATTAGTTTTTTGATAAGTACAGTCAACTACTAAGAGGTGTATCGACTTTTCACCTCATTGCATTGTAATAAAGTCCACATTAAAGTGGATACATCTCATTGAAGTCGAGTGAACATTGTTTTATACATAATATTCTTTTTTTTTTCTGTTTGTGCAAAATATGGCCACAGAATTAACAACAACTTTTAAGTGTTATTGGTAATATAGCTCCGCCTACCGCATACTGGGAACGAAGGCGTGAATGTATGTATGTAAATTTTTAAAGTGTTGAATTGAATGTGTTTGCTTAAACTTCAGAAAAAACGTCGGCATTGTTACCAACTTATACATAATTCAATTAAAAAAAACAAGCAATTACAATTCTTAACGAGCTGCAAGCTTTTTATTGAGCTTTTCAACGTCAACTGATACCATAATACTGCTCCCAAAAGAGAAAGGTAGTATAAGAGCATTAAGTCTATATCCGTATACTTCTTTTATGTTATGATCGGCAGAATGTCATACGTAAGATACGATTTAGTCACGTGAGTCAAGTGTCACAAGTTGTGATACTGTCATTTATAGGGTTCCCTAGTCAAACTAGCTTTTTTGTTTTTAGTAACGCCATCGAAACCCTACACTGAGCATGGTCCGACATGCTCTTGACCAGGTTTTTCTTACTTACGCATACCAAAGAAGTAACCTAACCTAGTAATAGTAAAAGCATTTAAAATTTAATATGGTTACCAATTTAGTATAGAATGCTTTGACTACATTGCAGTTAGCCGCCTTCTAGGGCGGCAGTATACACTAATTAAGTGTATGACCTAATTCAGATAGTGACGGAGTACGCTGCGCTATTACTAGTTGTCTTTATCACTCTGCAGCAAAAAGGTCACGCATCTTTTCTAAGGCGGTTCGCGCCGACTGGTAACCTCGCTCTAACAAATTAGGTTTGTAAGCTTCAGAAAGGGACAGAACTTTATCGAAATGCGCTTTACGGTGTCATGGTATCGAAAGGCAGCCATTTTAACAAAAAGAGACGTGGTAAAACGAACAATTGAAGCAAAAGCCTGTGGTTCCCTAATGGGCGTCGGAAACGGCCAAAGCCGTTACGGTAACGACCGAACGGTCATTTGAACAATTACTAGCTCTATTGATTTCGTGAAAGGACTTTTTGTCAAGTGAAAGAAAGTTAACTACTTAGTGCCATTGTTGGCAAAGTTCCCCCGCCTCTTGTTTGCGACCTTTGATTTTAAAGGTGATACGTCTTATATGGTCCAGAGGGAAATGAGTCGAACCCGTGAATGTCCAAGCGGCAAGTTTAAGTAGTCCGTCAGTGCGAACAAAACATATTTTAGCGCGTGCATTTTCAATTTAGCAGCATGGTTTCTGCCGATGGGTCGAACGTATAAGGCTGCTTAATTGAAAATTCACGCGCTAAAATGTGTTTTGTTCGCTCTGACGGGACTACTGAAACTCGCCGCTGCGATTTCGCTCGTCCGTCCGACAGTCCGTTGTTTTTGAGAGAATAACACCCCAGTTGATTTTCCATTAAAAGTCGCCTGGCTTATAAGTTTTAGAACAGTCTCAGTCTCAGCAACAGACAAGCACATATATTTGGTCGAGGGTTGTTTTAACACATCAGTCAAGGTTGATAGTATTCCATTTTCAAAAAAATTACATTCAGATTCAAATTCAGATCTTTCTTCATAACATTTTAATGTTAATACTAAAGTCTTATTAAAAGAAACAGTAAAACTCCCACCGATTCTCATTCATACTTTCGAATGTTACCTACTCCAAACTATTAAAAAGACATAAAATCAATTAGTCAATCGTTAAATTAAATAAATTCCATCACAACAACTCTATAAAATAGTGAAACATAAAAGCTCACTTAAGAGATCTAGTTAATAAAATGACTTTATTGCAGAAACCGTTTTGGTTACCTTGTTAACATTTTAAATAAACCGTAACATAGCCCATATTTCTATTAATAAAACAAAAGTTAGAGGTCCCCTTTTTAGTTCCGTCGTAGGTAGGTACCTCGTATTTGTTTCTGTAATAAAGATGATCTGACATTAAAGATGTTTTTTTAAATCGTTTATACATCTACAGCAGTAGAACTACATTCCCGAAAACCACTCAAAAACAATTATTAATTTAGGAGAAATAAAAATATTTTTTTTTGACTTAGGTAGGACTTACCTTTTTTCTACGGAACCACTCGGTTTTTTATTTTAATACTTGAACTAGTTGTGAGTAGGTAAACTATGTATATAAAAATTATCAAGTCAAAACAAGCTACGGCCTTTATGTATTAAAAATCGTCACAAGCAAAGACTTAATAATCGTTAAGAGACTGAGAGCTCGGCAAGTATCAACAAGATCTCAATATCACAAACGGAAATTTATTCTAGTTTTGAACTCGCCTTCGCTCTACCCCAGGTTTCCATTAGCCATTGAACTATTGCGATTGACATTATCATCAAATTATTGTGTATGAAGATGAAGCCATCTTCATCATCATCATTCTAAATCCACTAGACAAAGCCTACCTTAAAAGAAGTAAGAAATAGTGAGGCTAGACAAGTTGCTTAACGCAAACGTCAGCAACAGTCGAAATCTGTCAAAATGTATGCAATTGACGTCGACACTCGACGCGACCGTCTAACAGCTTAGGTACTGATGTAAACTGATACATTTTTGATAACGATAACGAACCTGTGGGGCTAGACAAGTTGCCATCGTTCACGAACGCTAGCGTTAGGTGATCACTGGCGACATGTGTTGTCATTGAAAAATGTATGGGAATGACGTAAGTCACGTGATATATCACTCGTTACAACTGACACGCTGAAAAGTGATCACTATCACTCGCGCTAGTGATAGGTTTGACGACTACAGTCGTTACGCGGTACTATTTTGACACAAAGGCTAGACAAGTTGCCCTTTTGACAGGTCGAATAGAACACGAGCACCTATCGCCATGTCGACCTTCTAGATCAAAACAGTATGAACCCAAAATCCTTGCTAGTTTGGTTTTAAGTTCAAAGGAGTTGAATTAAAGTTGATTTTAATATGCATTGTATTTTGAGTTACTACTATTTTAATCTAGCAGTGCGATATAAACGTCGGTATCTAAGGGCGGTATCTAAGGACGGCCGTAACGACCAAGAAACTGTCAACTGAGTCCGTGTCATCACTGTCATCATTGCCTCGCGGTCGCATAAAATATATTGTTTGAACATTGATTTCTTATTAAAAATGCTTCCGCTGAGACTTACATATACGCTGCTCACAACAGTACGAGCTTATCCAGGCGCCGACCCAGAGAAATCTCTCGTGCGAGCCTGGAGGCCGCGGACTGGATGCATGAAATGCTGTTCAGGAACATTTTACGTTAAGCAAGGTCGCATTTAGAGTTCTTTGCAGCCTTTTGCGTTCCCTGACTTCGTTGAGGAGATTGAAGGAGGTTCTCTTTGAACTGAAGGTAAGCATCATTTTGATTTTAACATGTATAAGTTGGTATGTGCATTATATAAACAATACCTACAATGAAACCTGTCAGTACCAATAAAGATATTTATTACGATTATTTCAGGTGCTGTGTGCTTTGTTGTGAGCTTTCTGGCGACAAGGTCGGATCAGAGGATCACGGGGTATCTAACCAATTAACGCAACGGACCGCTGCTAGTAGATGCATCCGTGAAGTGGGGGATGCTCTCAACAACGACACAGTCTTGAAGAGGAGGATCGTCTTCCTACAATCGGATGAAGGTAGGTCTCGTATAAGACAAGAGTAAGTTATGACATATATTTAATGAAAGTATTGGATGTTTCATTCCCTGAATATGTGTAATGTTTTTTATTCACGAGGTCCCGCCCAAGGTTTAAATTAACCGAGGGAGCGTTTTTTCTCTCATTGAAAACTCTTTATTTATATTATATAATTATTATAATAGTAGTATGGTTTTCGGAAAAAAATAGTACTTAGTTACTTATAGCGAGGTCAAATAAGTATACCTAACCGATATCATACAATTTATTGATAAAATAACTTTTGTGTGTTTTAGGCAACTAAGAAAATCCTTCAGAGGGCTGGTTGACGATGCCGGATGTCCATATACTATTATCAACCCCTTGTCGCAGAATTACACACTCCGGTGTTTCATTTTTACACGGAGCCTGCAGCCTGTATGGAAGGAGTATCTCAACTTCCATTCAATGTCTCAAAGGTCGCCCTCTAGGTTATATTGTAGTGCGGAGCAGTCCTTTTATAATTGGAGCCAAATCCAGGATGAGCCCTACTAATTAGAGGCAGGATTTTACTTAATTGTTTGGTGAAATGAGTTTGAATTACTATTAATTTATTATGTTTAAAACCTCATACAAAAAAATGCTGTGAATCAAAAAAAATATTGATTTCAAGTATTAAACGTTCAAAACAAAATCGTAGTACATTATTTTAGTAAAGTTTCATTGCTCGATGTTACACTGGTGGCCATATAATTAGGAACCGAACGCTTGCGTTTTTCTCGTAAGATATAATACAATTATGACTTAAATTTTGACCACCAATCAAAATTTTCTTGACCAATTTTATTTTTAGTTTTCACTTATCATTATATAATAATCTAAGGTTTAAATGTATGTACAGTTTGTCGCTGCTAAAATCGAATATTTCATCAATTTCATGTTAAAAAAACTTTGTATGGACACGTCAGCACTAAGTTTTTAAATCCTTATAAAAAATATTCGTTTTTAATAGCGGTAAACCGTACAAAAATTTGAGGCTTAGTTTATTAATTAACGATAAGTGTAAGTAACTAAAAATAAAATAGGTCTAGAACTTTTTGATTAGTCAAAATTGAAAGTATATTTGTAGGCAATTATATGGGAAAAATGCAAGCGTTCCTAATTATTTTGCCACCACTGTTATTACAGGAGGTCACAACTAATTTGATTACGATCTCGGAAATGGATTATTCTGGCCTGACAGGATAGAGAGCAACTCCCTGATGCCAAATATGTCGTTCTGCCTGCGCACAGCGGTCGCATTAACTAATATGGCGGCTGCAAGACGTGTTATCTTTCCCAAAAAAAAAGAGATAAAGGAAATGGCTGAATTTTGTACATAAAGTAAGTACTAGTTTTATGACAATTTGTATTCAATCAATATGGGAACACAATAAGTAACTGTCTTGTCATTTTTTGACATTGTTCAAATTTTTGGTTGCCCTTTATCCTGACAGCCTAAGGTAAAAGCACCTATTATGGGCAAGGCTCCAGTGATGAACATTATCATTTTTTTAAATGAAAACATATCAATACTAAAATTTTATTCTAATAGTAGTAATCCCGAATAATTCAATATAATCTAATTGTAGCACTAAAAGCATTATCAATCTGAGACTTATATTTATGGAATTGTTCATAACTGGAGCACTTACCTTTAGGAGCTTTTACCTTAGCATAATCCATTTCCGAGATCATTCATATTTTCTGCTTCGTTCTTAGACGGTGCGTCATGGCCACGAATGCTGAAACGTCATCTTAACTAAACTTGTACAGTCACGAGATTAAATTTGGTACCCACCTTAGGTCCAAAGTCAATGTGACATTCTACAATAATAAGGTTGAGTTTCCTAAAAGTTACAAATGACTTGACATCTCTAATGAAATTGACCCTTTCGTCCACGTTCATAACCAAGGTTTCATAACTGGTTATGAATAAGGATTTTTTTCCACTGTTTCATAACCAGTTATTAAACAAGACTTTTTTCCATTTTTATAACCTTATTTTCAAATCAATTGGACAGTGGCGACGGAGCTCCGCTTACGCGGAGGTCCTATTTCTGAGTGGTTTGGCCCTCCGGGCCTGCTGCAAAACTAACATAAACTAAACCTACCTAGTTTCTGGTTATGGAAATGGAAAAAAAAGTCTTGTTTAATAACAGGTTAAGAAACAGTGAAAAAAAATCATTATTCATAACCAGTTATGAAATCTTACTTGTGAAAGTGGACGAAAGGAAATTGACTCAAGCATATTTTTCTTGAAATGGGTGTCAAATTAACGCTCGTGACCGTACAGTCACCATCAAATATCGAAGTAGGCGTTCAAAAATACCCGCACTCAACTCAATTAATTAAGCAGTGTTGTAGAGTGTGTTGAGATATTTTTGCACACTTTGTTTGCTGCGATGTGTTTAAAGTCGTACCTACTTTAGTTGCTTACATTTACTCCAACCGACCTACAACATCCTACATTATGGGAAAACGAGCATATTTGGAAGGTATTATAGGAATGAAGACAACATGAATTGATTATTTTACTGAGCAGAAATTATGGAAAGTACATAATTGTATTAACGCAGACATCACAGGAACATCGGAGTGTACGGATCCAGTGAATCTGCACTGCAGTCCTTCTAGACAATGAATACTATGTGGCAAAATTGGTGGGCGAAGTGGCTGGAGACAGTGGTGTTGGTTTTTTTCTGAAATTAAAACAAAATGACTTATCATAATTTTTGTCATAAATATAAACTATAACTTTGTTTCTAAATTTTTTTTACATTCAAGTCAAATATTCGTAAGGGCGCTAAAATACTGAAATATTGTTGGACAAAGGTTAAGAAATGTTATGTACTCGCTGTCTCCAACAATAATATATTATCCAATATAGGGCTGAAACTATTGGACACGTCTAGAGGCAGAGAGCGTGTCAGATAATTTTGAGCGTAACGCAATGTGAAATATAAATTATTATTGGCGACTGTACTTATTCTCATTTAGTTTAGGTATATTGGTTTTGCAGACACTTTAGAGAGATCAAATAACTTATATGAATAAAAAGCAAATTATTTACATAGATTTAATGCTTAATCTTTGGCCAAAGTAGCTGGTCACCCGAAACGTCATTTAGGCATGAGGATTATTTACAGTATTCAGCCATTTCCCTTATCGTTTTGTTTTGGGAACGATACCACACTTATTGAGGAAATTTCCTTAATGAGTTATCTCATGCCTCCCCCAATAACCCGGCACAAACATGTAGACTTGGCTAAAAGCAGACATATTTATGCCGTTTCACTGGTTTGACTGATGCAGCTGCCGTTCTCAGTTTGACAGAGGAAGTTTGAAGTGGGACCTAGGCAGCGTATCCATGCAGGTAACGTCCGCCAGGTTAGGTAAAATACTGAAAATACGGAATAAAACTGTATACACACCATGATCTGCATTTGCGAATATCATTATAGGTATTCAGTGGACTTCATAAATATTTTCGTAGTTCCAATCGCGTGTAGTCTAGGTCCCTGTAAATTAAAAATTAACTGTATATCTATATCACAAACACGCTGCTCCAGTTAATTGTATCGAGTACAGGCTAGTGTACTATTCTGCCCATGCAATTACGATTAGTATAGTACCGCAATTTTAGCAAATGTTATCCGATTTTAAGGTGTAGCTGAAAGAAAGTCAAACACAACTAGGTACACTAAATAAATAAAGAATCGTACATACATACATACATTAACCCTGAAAACATTACACTCCTTATTTTAGGCGGTCATGTAAAAATAGTTGGGTATGCCTGTGCGCCCCTGCTGCGCTTTCACGTGATTTGAACATAAACCTCTATCTGATCTTCATTATTGATTTAAATAGGGAAACTGTTTAACAAACACCTGGGAGACGCGTTCATACAAAGGAAGTAACTTTTCTTACATGTTACAAGAATTCATAACACATACATACACGTACATATTTACCTTAGAATAACACACAACACAATCACAATCTCATAACATTTTATGAAAAACAACATGTAAATAAATAATGTAACAAATACAACATAATACGTACCTAGAATGTTTATTTCCAATGCACATCCTGCGACAGCGTCAACTTGACTTTTAAGGTCGAAAAGTATAGACAAAATTTATAATTTTTAGAAAAAAAAACTAGACTGTCGAGCGAGGTTGTATTCATCGTGGGCATACACCTTGGCTAGATTAATCATTTTTGACAACGCATGTCGACAGTGATCGCCTAACGCTAGCGTTACATTCGATGGCGACTTGTCTAGCCTATAGCGCCAAGTGACAGGTGATCACCAAAGTGATCGCCTAACGCTAGCGTTCGTGAACGATGGCAACTTGTCTAACCCCACTGAAATGCATCTTGTCTAGTGCCTTAGACGTTTCTTAAACAACTCGTTCTTGAACTTGACGCACCAAATATTAACCGGCGGGTAGAAGTTGTCCCGTGGTCCCATCAAAGCGTGCATTCTCAGCATACCCGTCTACTCCGCTCACTCTATCGAGCGTTCGACAGACAGTCTTTTTTAACAGAATAACACCTCTGTACCTATGCATGCTATTTGAATTTGAGAGATAAGGACAAAGCATAGTTAAGCTACCCCAAGGTTTCAAGTTTATAAGTAAGGCGATAAAAAAAATTTGAACAACGTTCCATCATAAATTGACTCATTTCAAGTATTTCCTGCAACAAATAGCCAAAAACAAAACAAATCTTCGTTTCCTCTCATCTCAAACATAAATGCATCATTTTAAGGTTGAAAATACTTAAACTCGATGGTTTTTAAAGTGCCAAATTGTGAGACTATTGTGTCGTGTCAATTACAGGCTGGACATCCGCACGGAACCGTAGGTGGTCTCGAAAAAAAATTGGACCCACACGCGCCAGGGTCTTATTAGAAGGACCCGTAAATCACAGGCAATTGGGGCTGGGGTACGGTGCGATGCAAATGACTGCAAATTGGGATGGTTTGATGAAGTTTGGTTTCTTGAGAATTGTTTATTGAATCACCATTCAAGGATTTTACTTTATTTCAATTTAATAGGGCAGGTCTATAGTGCTTACTAAAATTTCCATTAAAAAAAACGATGCGGAAGTAACCTAAAAAGTTAATAAGTTGGTTAAACTTTTTGTCGCAATGCCCTTTCACGGTCACAGATAAGAAATCACAAAAAGTGTTATAGACTTAAGCCTTCTTTTTGTATTTTATTTGTTTGTGCGTTTGATTTACTATTTAGTTAACAGTTAACGTCTATAAAGTTACCTTACTTAGTTAATACAATTTCTTTAAAGCTTGCTTAAACCCTAAACGTTTGAGGTTCGTAGCCAACGTTTAGTTTGCAATATCACCACAGACAAGAGATCCAGAGCGTAACACAGACAACACATAGAAAGCATACAGATTAGTAACAAACCTAAAGTTGTCAGTGTTGCCAACAGAACTAAAAACCGGACTACTCACGAGCACAATTAACGGTTAATTTTGCTTACCATTTGCAATATAACTTCTCAGTAAGCTTTTTTAAAGTATGTTTATTTGTATCTTCTCTTTAATTATCACTACACTATTTAATATTAAATGAGAACTTTGGACCGGATTCCTGAAGGAGTGATAAACGCGGACAAAGTCGTGGGTACCAAAGTACCAACTAGTACCTGTCTAAAGTAACACTATTATTTGTGTCGGCTGTTTAAAATCACAAAGCTCATGTTACATCCTATTCAAACCCAAATCCAATTTTGGTAGCTTAATATTTCCGGTCAGTTAAACCACAAAGCGGAACTATCACACAGTGGTCACAAAAAACGGACCCTTGAGGACAAATTACCGGCGCCTCCAATCTCGACACGAAAAGGAAAAAAACGCACTTATACACTTTCGTGTGTCACCGCACGCGAGACGTGTTTAATGCCCAGTGTCCCACATCGGCGTCATTTCGTATAGAATCCTGAGATGCAGGCGTTGAAAATGAATACAAAGTTCGCATGTAAGCATGTCCAAACGTAATTTGCTGTGCGTCTTGTTGGCTCCGTTTTACAAGGTTTAATTTTAACGTTACATGTTGGTTTGCCAAGTCAAGTTTGTAAGCAAAACAATGTTATATCATGATGTTTAACGATGGCTCTAGACCAAGTAATGCATCTATGTCGAAAATGTATAGGATTCCAAACATTATGTCATGTTTTCGAATATCGTAATTACGTTACCGTTAAGCATCTTGACTAGGATCACTGATATGATGATGAAGTCGGAAGTTAGCAGTACTTTCAGCTATAGTTACTTAAGGTCTACCTTCTAGTTGGTCTACCAACTGAGTTTAGGTTTCGATAAGCTGAAGATGAATTTGCAGAAAAAGACGATCGGCAACAAATGCTTGCACAGTAAAACCAGTGTATTAATAGTACTTAGTTATCTATCGCTTTCACGCTCTCTCGGCATAAGAAAATATACTGACAGATGCCAGAGAGAGAGTGACAGCGATAGATAGCCTAGTGCCGTTAATTAATACCTACTCTGGTAGGTTTTACTTAATCCTATTTTTGACAAAAACTTTGTTTTATGCCACAGAGAAGGCAATCGAATACACAAGCTTGATGGTAAGTGGAATCTCTGACCCTTAGGGCTGGTACAGACGGACAGCATATGAACTGCAACCCAGCTGCAAAATGGCAGCTCAAATGCAGGTTGACGTACGTAGGTTTTGATGCAGTAACGTCAGCTGCATCAGAACTGCCGTTTTGCAGTCAGTCTATACCAGCCCTTAGACATTTGCATTCTCAAGACTACCATCTTAAGATTGCAACTGCGTTACCAGCCCTAGGATGAAATACCTCTATGCTAGTAATTTTACCAGTTGTCTTGTCCCCACATTGGAACACAACAAAGGGAACACTGCTGCTTGCTGCGATAATTAGCCTTCGATTGTGATGTTTTTGAAGCTTTAAACAATGACATATCTCTTCATATTCAACAAGATATCTTTTTTTGCTAAACTGTGATTCAACACAAGGTCCCGTTTTTTTCTGTTTGTTTCGGATTCCAATGTTTTTAGCTGACAACGCTGTTAAGAAGATGTATTACGGCTGACCCTATTTTATTTTAAGTGAGCTGTAAGATAACGTTTTTACGGCTAGTTAAGTAAACATCTATTTAAGTGTGGCTTTTAAATAGTTATCTAATGAGAGGAGGCGGACAATAAATGAAAGTAAAGGATAAGAGAAAACTTAAAATTCTAGTTGGTATTCCTTTAAAGGATTGCTTGTAAATTTTATATTACACTGGGTGCTATTAAAGAACACGCTAAGAAGAAAAAGAAGAAGAAACTATGCCTACTAGTAGTAGGTACTGTCGGAATACTCAAGAAAGCGACTAACTACTTACATTTTTTTTCTGTGCAAAACTTTTGTTTGTTCCTGTATGACTTATTATTGTAGGTATAAAATGATTGACCAGTGTTAAAAGTGGGCCCGAAACTGGAAGTTAAAGTTGTTTTATGTGGAATTGCTAAGTGTTACCATAAGTTGATAGCCCGGCGGGACATCATGTAAAAAAAAACGAAATAAAAACTTACACGGATCTACCACCAAAGATTTGTAAAACTGGCGAAAAAGTTTTTTCCAGTGTCCGATTTACTGCCACGAGCACACACATTTCCTGTTGCATTCATTGTTTTTTTTTTGTGTTAATATATGTCTTATGGTTTTGTGGATAAATTTATTTCTCCTTCTTCTTCTCCAAATACTCCACGCACGAGATTTTTCAATTTTGGATAGCAAAATATAACCTACGAATAATAAATGCGAAATATAAATAATTCTGACAGCACACGGATTAGGTAGCATCGGTTGATCCGTGCGAAATAATCAAAAACATTTAAAATCTCATTACCAAATTCAAAAGAAATTTAAACCACCAATTACAACAACAAGAAAATACAAACGATGAAAAACAGACCGTTAAAAATGATCCAACTAAAGTAACAAATGACTATAACTGCTCTAATATAGACGACAGTTACATAAATAGCAGAAAGTTAACCATTAAGATAAACTGCCAAGTCAGGGCTCAGTGAACAGTTTGTCTGACAACTGGCAGGTTACTGTGACCGCAAATGGTGAAGAAAAACGAGCAGCAACTGATAGTTGAAAGGAAGTGGCCACAGCTATAGAAGAAACGATATTGAAAATGGTGGGAATGACGATGGATAAATAAATAAATAAATAAATAAATATTAGGGGACAATCTCACACCAATTGACCTAGTCCCAAACTAAGCTCTAGGCTTGTACTATGGGTACTAGACAACGATATAAATACTTATATAGAGAAATATATACTTAAATACATTAGAAAACATCCATGACTCAGGAACAAATATTCGCGCTCATCACACAAATATCTGCCCTTACCGGGATTCGAACCCAGGACCACACAGGAATATTCTAGCGTTTCAAATGGGTTATCACGATTGTATCGATACAATTATCGATATTAGTTGTGTGCTCGTTTCAATAGTTTTGACATTGATCATTGGAGATATTAATTGACGATTGTACAGATATAGTCAGTTGTCTGAACGTGTCAATAGTTTTGTCACTGGCAACAAAGATTTCTATCTTTGTTTTTATGTAAGCTATTTGGTATGTCAATTTTAAAGTGACTGGTATTTAGGCCATACAATAAACCAATATTCAACCGGGTTACTCATTTATAAATTAGGTATTACGAGGGCTGCTACTTAGGTAACCGGAATCCAGGATTCCAACATTTTTAAACGCTATATCTGACCTCCATGGTAAAATTTGAACTTTTTTTAATACTGGCCGCTATATATTTTTTTTCTTATGTACGCTAGTCTTTTGTTTTTGGCGGGTTTAAATTTTAATCTCGCTGCAAGAATGGAACTCACTCGTGAAAATATTCGTGCTATGATTTATTACGATTTTCGGCGTGGTTTAACGCAACAACAGTGCATAGATCAACTAACTTCGACTTTTGGTGATGAAGCTCCATCCAAAACTACTGTGTATCACTGGTTTAGTGAGTTCAATCGTGGACGTAGTATGCTCAGGGACGAAGTTAAGGATGGTCGCCCGAAATCGGTCGTTGTACCACAAAATATTGAAGCTGTGCGAAAACTTATAATGCATGACCGTCATGTTACGTATCGCGAGATAGAGGCGACTATAGGCATATGTATGACGAGCATTAATAAGATATTACATGAACACTTAGCTGTGAAAAAAATTTGTTCGCGTTGGATCCCGCACAACTTAACTAAGGATCAAAAAGAGGCTCGCGTCGAATGGTGCAAGGAAATGTTGAAAAAATATAACCGTGGTGACTCAAAAGCTGTTTATAATATCTACACAGGTGACGAATCCTGGATCTATGCGTATGATCCCGAAACTAAACAACAATCAACGGTGTGGGTGTTTCAAAATGAGCCGAACCCTACGAAAGTAACTCGTGCAAAAAGCACCTTGAAGCAAATGGTGGCCTGCTTTTTTGGTATTAATGGCCATGTGGCTACAGTGCCCCTAGAGAATCGTAAAACGGTTAATTCGGAGTGGTACACGACCATTTGTTTGCCGGAAGTATTTGAAAAAATACGGAAAAACAACCAGCGACGGAGAATCATTCTGCACCATGATAACGCCAGCTGTCATACATCACGTGAAACGACTCGATTTTTGGAAGGTCAAAATATAGAATTAACGGGTCATCCACCTTACAGCCCTGATTTGGCACCCAATGATTTCTATTTATTTCCAAATGTAAAGAATAAATTACGTGGTCAACGATTTTCGACCCGTGAAGATGCCGTCGACGCGTTCAGACAGCACGTTTTGGAGATACCTCAGTCAGAGTGGAAAAAGTGCTTTATAAATTGGTTTCAACGTATGCAAAAGTGCATCGATTATCACGGAGAATACTTCGAAAAACAATAAAACCATATTTAGCCATGTACGTTTGTTTATTTTTTCTATTCCGTTTACATAAGTAGCAGCCCTCGTAACGCTAAACAAAACATGAGAAACATTTTTGGATGAGAAAAGCTCAAAGATTTTAACATCACAATATAAAAATAGCTGTTAAAGTGTTAAATAGTGTAAATAAATAAAATAAATTCATACAATACTATGACGTCTGACACAGTTGGAAACTCGGAGGAAAAAAACATATTAAGCATAGTTTTTTGAATTACAATTATCATCTTCAAAGAAAACATGCATTGCCTATCAGCAATTATAATTATCATAATTTTTAAGTAACAGTTAAAAAATAATATTCAGTAAATTTGCCACATGAGGGCTCATTTACACATAGTAGGTATGGAGTGAATCTACTAACGCTTCGGACAAGACCACCTTTGCGGAGAAGTAGCGCCGCAAGAAACTCTAGCAGAAGGCCATTTATAATTAAATAGGTACAATAACACTTAAAAGTAAGTTACATTACAAGGTAATAAAGTACTTAATAAATAGGCACCCCTCAATAACACTTTTTATTTCAATTTCCTTTTTGCAGAATATTTGCTGATGGACTCGAATAACTCATAGTTGCAAAATTATTTTTCTCATTGATTAGTTTATAGCGGTGTTAAAAGCACCATTATCATTTATTCTTCCAATCTTCCATACCAACTTACCATTTAATCTATCTTTAACGACTTGATGCGCGAAGGCAGCCGCTGCCGCCTGCCGCATAGGATCCAGGGCTACCCCCCACGCCCCCAACGCACCAAGGGCCCTGTGAGCAGGCACCCTAACCACCCCTGGGTTCCCGAAGCCATAACCCCCCATGCTCAACCCAGGTCTCAACAACAACCCAGAATTTGGGTACAAACCAGGAGGATGAGAAAAATTCAAAGGCATAGAGTCTTTTGCATCGTCTTTCGCACTCTCCGATTCAGTATCCTCACTTCTATCACTCTCTCCTGAATTCCGACGCTTTTCTATATCTTCGAAATGTTTTCCTAATAGTCTTGATATGCTGAAAGGTAGGTTCACCCGTGGCTGTGTGTCAGTCATATGGTCGTTCGGGGAGTCATGGTATCTTTCGTGGTAACTGTGCTCGGAGTCACGGTCCTCGGATGCTATGCTTCTATCGCAATGCCCTGATAATCTGCTGTCCGAGTCAACATTGATCTCTTCTTGGTCATCATCTGAGTGCACTGACGACATTATGATTTTTTTTTCTCAGTCCTTGCAATAAAAACACTGGCACAAAAGTTGCTTCACCGAATTTGACAGCTACGAAACATTTTTATTATAAACACGAAAATTTAAATTAAGAACAAAACAATATCATAAGTTTAGTTTGTTGCAGTCGAACGCGTGTTCCAAATTTGAATTGAGCTCTGTTCGCGCGACCGCCCGCGGCCGAATCGTCACACACAATATCAAACGAAACGAGCCAATCAGAGACGCCCCCACCGCTTCGAAATTCGAACGCGATAGTTTGACCGCACAAACGCCTCAACTATGCCCGTTGAGTGGAACAGTTTCCAACAAAAGCTTAATACGATTTCCAAACATAAAAACTCGTTTGGACTCACTAACTTAAACAGACGATTCGTTCCGTCCCTTTCGTGGGGAGTCTCGCTTCAATTGGTTCCCCCCTTCACATCTATTATTGACACAAACTATACCTTACTGTTTTTACAATAAGATTCAAAATGGGTTTGATAGTTCAATCAGTTGCCACGTTCTAAGCAGTCTTGTAAAAGCTAAAGTTAACCAAAAGCCTTTTGTAAAAACGAGACGGCAGCATCTTAATTGGCGGAATACAAGCCGCGGCGGAAAGAGACGAGCGTATTTCTCAGAATGGGCGTGACCTTTTGTTCTGTAACGTGTCGTTTAAATCTAGTTATGGCCTGACAAATGGTGTACATATTAAGGGGGGCAATGTTAGGAAACTATTTTTGAATCTTTTAAGACAGTTAAATTATTTATGTTGGTTGGTCGACCGCTCTCTTCTATAGTAGACAATGCACTTTATAATAAAATAGATCCCGCTCATGTTATGGTCTCGGATAAGGATGGATAATGTATTGTGGAAGATAGCTACTTTATGGGATTGACTGGGACAGTTAGATGCAAAGGGTATTGCTGGGATGGCGATTTGCTTTTACAATAATTTTGTGGATCGAGGGTTTATGATTATATTTGAATTGTAGCACTTTGCTGAGTTTTCAGTGTATTTGTAGATTACAGTGTGGATAACGATTTTATTATTATCGTTTTAGACAACTAGATATGTAAATATTTACCCACCTACATTTTGAGTTTATATTGACGAAATCCAAATTATTCATTCAAAATGTCTTAACTTTCACGCATTGTTCCCGAATTCATATTTTTGGGAAATATGAAAGGATTTCGATTACAATTTTTTAGCAAATCTTCTACGTCGTTTCTCACTGCGCTCTGGTTCTTTGCACTTCTTGCTATTATTTTAAATCAATTCCCAGGAAAGGACAATTTCCCCCCAACATGGTGCATTAAAAAACCTTAACTAATTTTGAATTGTAAATACTCAAAGTAAATTAGATCTTTGTTCAAAATTACTCTAAGGTACCAATTTATCCCAGGTAAACAATTACACAGATGTCCATTGTGTACATAGTGAACACTAGGGGACCCAAGATCAAACCCTGTGGAACACCTCTGATAATCGACTAAGAGCTAGACAATCATACTAACAACAAGCTTCTTTATCTAAAATAAAACATTTTTAGTGGAGGAACCAAGAGTGCAGAAGCAATGTTATGAAATCTTAGAGGTGATATCCGGGAGCAGAATAATATTCAGAATGCTCTTGCTAAATCCTTAAGGTTTTTATATCTCCTTCTAATTAGGCTGTTACTGGTACCTTTATATTAGTTGATCACATTGACAAATATTATCGCTAAGTTTTGTATTCTTCTTGCCTTACCAGGATGGAAAAGTAAGACAAATAAGTACCTACATACTTTAGAAAGGATCCCTCTGAAAATCAGCGTCCTGGCCTCGCAGCCGGTAGCGGCCCAGTAGAGGGTTTTACCGCTATTAAAAATTGACAAAGTAGAACCTTGACCCATCGTACAACTGTGTCACAGTGACATTTTGTTTGATATACGTCACTGTGTCATAGTTCACAATAGTTCAATGGTGGGTAAGGTAGGGTTCCAAATGACCAAGTGTGCATGTTGTTGATTTATTTCCATCGTTTTTTAGTTCTATGTTATTGTTATGTTTCTTTCTTTCATAAAAAAGTGTTACTTAGTGTTGTGAAGTTTTCTGAAGAAGAAGGCAAAATAACTAACTTTAACCCTTAATAGGGCAATTATAGAAACTAATACTAAAGATAATCACAAGTAATACTTTTTGAATTTAGTGCTTAATTTTTTGTGTGAATAGGTGAAATCCAATGAGATTAGAATATTGTTTTTAAGTTTCCCGTTTAAACGGATAGGATTAGATGCAAGTCGTCTAAAAGCAAGTCGTAAGGTACAAGCGTCGCACTTTATTCATTGGTATAATTAAGTACGACTAGAAAAATTTGGTCTGCCGATCCCCCAGTTGTCTGCCTGCCTAATTTTTTGGTCCCATTTGAAAGTAGTTGTATGTCATCGTCTACTCAATAGCAGTATGCAACAACGTATTGTTCCTATTATTATGTAATCCCCTGGTCTTGTAGTCCTTAGCCTGGTAGATTATATTGAGGATTTCGATAGTAAGTTTATATTGACGATTTAGTAAAACCTTAAGTATTCAAAATAAAAGCATAATAAATTAAATGTGAAAACTACATTCAGGAGGATTAATCGAAATCCCGAATTTTCATAATTCCGCATATTTTTTGATGAAATCAGTGGGGCTAGACAAGTTGCCATCGTTCACGAACGCTAGCGTTAGGCGATCACTTTGGTGATCACCTGTCACTTGGCGCTGTCAAAATTAAATAAGCTAGACAATCAGTTTTCAGCATGTCAGTTGTAACGAGTGATATATCACGTGACTTACGTCATTCCCATACATTTTTCAATGACAATATCATGTCGCCAGTGATCGCATAACGCTAGCGTTCGTGAACGATGGCAACTTGTCTAGCCCCACAGTAGTTCTAACCTTACAAAACCTTACCAACCGTAACGTAAGTATAGCAATTTAATTATGCGTTTAACAAAGACTAGCGTAACATAGGTAAAGCTTTCGTTAAACAGAAAATTCCGAGAAATGAATATTCGGAGCAAAATCACTATACATTTTAAGAAGTTCCGCAATTCAGACAGAACAGTAATAAATAAATAAAGATCAAACCATTACGTTACACAATAACCAATATAGTTAAACGCCTGACGAAATTACACAAAATAGCCTGATAATACCATACCGTGTGCAAGTTCCATCCAAATCACTACCATCGTATCCTTTAACTTAACGCCAAGCAGCAATGTTCGTATTGTTGTTTTCCGGTGTGGGGATAACATAACCGGTGAAATTTACTAGCATAGATGCCTCTATGCCATTCCATCTTAGTCCACAGGCTTGGCAACGCGTACAAAAACCGATTAGTTCCTCTTTCCCCGTATTGGTTTTCCCATCTTAAAATAGCCTAGAAATGTAGAAGCAAAACAAATTACATTAAATGGTTACCGTTTTATTTGAGTAATTAAGATTGAATTAATTACCCGGTTTAGTCTGTCTTTTTTTCCTTTACTTAATTAGCTTTTTTCTTCTGTTCGCGTTCCTTCATTCTATTTCGTGGTGCTTTATGTTTCCTTCGGCTTAATAATATAATTAAAAAATAAGTGTTTCCGAGACCATCTTTGACCTAACATTGCTGGCCAATATCCCACTTATGGGGTAATCATAACATAGGTAGCTAGGCCGTTCAGTTTATTACATACATACCTTCACGCCTGTCTTCCAATGGGGTGGGCAGAGACTATGGAACGCCAGGAGCACCGATCTAAACATACAACTTTCGCATCCTCTACATAGGATTAATTGAGTATAAATATTACCTATCTATGCTTAACTTGAAGTTAATCAGACGACGATTAATTTACTGAAAACTGATTCTTATTAATTACTTTAAGCTATACTTTAAAGAACCTACGAGTCAATGTGTTCTCTAAACTAACACTAACCCTACAGCTACACTAGAGTCGAGTTCATAAATATATCACTCACTTAATAAAAGGATATAATATTAGTATTCCATACGCCATCTATTGACCGATAGCCGTACCTTACATTCAAATAGCAGTGACATCTATCGGCAAGTAGTAAAAGTAAGAATTGTCGTGATGTTCAGTTTCAACAGATGGCACTGCTAATAGCTAATTATAAAAAGATTGCTCATGCTTTTTCTAGTAATGTTTTTCCGGTGTATGGTTGTACTCATGTTTCGTTATGACCTCGTGTAGACCGAACGACGACGGATTTTAAAGTGAGGGGTTTCGTTGGATTGCTTTCCAAGCACTGTTTCTAATGCCGCAGGTCAACGACCTGAGGTCGTAGAGTTGTGTTTCGAAGCTAGGTGGGGTGGTGTTGGACTTATTGTTTTTCGGCTTATTAAAGAGATTATTTGGTTCAATGAGGTTTCAATTGGATACAACTGGATAAAAATTAGTTTCAGAGTCTTGGAAGTTTTCTATGTACCTAATTAAGTATTTAATTCTCTGAATAAGCAAGCAATATACATCGTTATCTAGTAGGTACCCATAGTAGAATAGAAACCTAAAGCTTAGTATGGGACTACATTTATTTATTTATTTAATCTTTATTCCAAAAAAGAAGACAATTAATATACAAAAGGCGATCTGACGACCGAAATGGCGTTTAAGTTAAGTACCTACAGTGGATATGTCACCACCTCCGAATCCATCATCTGGGGGATTACTACAACATAGCTGTGGCAGTTCAGTTTACGCTAAGAAAAAAGGATAAAGTTATGTAACTGCTATAGCTCTGTCTTTTACTCTCGCCGGAAAATGAACTGCATACCTAACCCTTGAGAGATTGAGAAAAGTGAAAGGTTGTGCGTCGAGTAGGCAAGTGTACAACTTTATTTAGGAAAAGAGCCTAAAAATAAAAGTAATTAATCAATAAAACCTAACTATAAAACTAAATACATTCAAATATCTACATAAATAGATACAGAAATATAATATATTTAGACATCTATATACATAAGTACCTACTTATACTTACACATGTAGAGGATAGTTGTTACAATATTTTGAATAATCGGAGCTAAGTATAATCGTAATCGTCATTTTGTTACAATCGTAGTTATTTCAGAAAGTATTTGTTCAAGCCGCACGCATAGTTTGGGATTTAACCCTAATGTCCCTAATATATTTATTTATTTTAGATTTTTGCTAGCTCACTAGCAACAATAAATTCCCTGTCTAGAAAAACTAGCATCGTGTAGCCGAGGTCTAACCGTTTCCGCTTTCTTTACGTCATGAAACTACAATCAATCACTATTTCAAATGTGCGTGAAATTAGGTTTGGCTGAAATTATTTAGGTTTTCTATGTACTTAGTTTTCGGAAGGAGTTTTTGTTATTAAAAATGAAAATATATTTATTTTTTGGCCTTATTATCAGTTTAAGTGCAACAGGTCAGTATTTTTCTCGTCAGTGCTTTGTTTTAAGAATCGAAAACCTTTTAACTTTTGTTTATGAAGTAGACTTGCATTTGTAAGGTGTGAGAAGTGTCCCAAAAGCAACAGCAACACTTAGCTAATTAGGTACAGTCAATTGCTATTTGTTTTGTAGATTTTTTCACGGAATAATTGTCTAAGGAAAAGTGACAGCAAAGCACTCTTTTTGTCATATTGTATATTGTGCCCTTGTTCCAACAAACGTGCGATATGGCATACATTTAGTTGCTATATTTTTTATGCATAAACCTACGTTCTAAACAGCATACGCTTGAAAGTAAGGCAGCAAGAAGGTCCTGGGCTATTAAAAAAAAACGTAACCACCTAAAGGTTAGGTCCTAATCTATCCGAGTCGCTTCTGCCCCGCTCGACCGTTCGCTCGCTCCCGTCTACACAACATTATGTAACACGGCACCCAACTGCCCGCCCCACTAAAGTCTTCAATCCACAGAGCAGCAGGGTACCAGGGGGACAAAGTACTACGGGCGATAGTGTGGATGCTCCGATTACAGACGATCCGACGATCAACGATCATCGTCGATAGTGTAATCGAGACAAAATAATGATGTGCCATCGACTTGGTGTTTTGTTTGCAGAAATCACTGACCCATTTTTACCTTTGCGTGTTAATTTTACGAGCACTACAAAACCGTTTTCTAGTTTATTCTCAGGGTCAATCGTGTTTGTTTGTGGGAGGGGCAATAAGGAGGTCCAGTAGAGGGCGCGTTTAGGCTGATATGATGCCTTATCTAATGTCAACGGCATGTTCATAAATAATCTAAAATTATTTATACGAGTAGCCCCCCCCCCCCGGTGTGGTTGCCGGGTTAGAATAGTGCCACTCCATATCTTCCCGTGGATGTCGTTAGAGACGGCTAAGGGAATAAAGGCGTATAGTATTGCTAGGCGATGGGCTTGCAACCTGTCACTAATACACTGGTAAACATCTTAGCCTAAGTGTGCAAAATGTGGTTACAGAATTATCAACAAGTTTTTAGAGTTGTTGGTAATTCTGTAGCTCTGCCTGCCCCACTCTGGGAATAAAGGCGTGAGTTTATGTATGTATGTATGTATTTATAGGTATGCCTCACGAGGCCTCTATTCCCGGTGGTAAAAACCATATCGTATTTGACTTACGGTATTGTTTAGACGTCAGCCGCCATTACTGTCAAGGGAATAAGAGCTATCAAAACGTTGACAATACGATAACAGATTAAAGACGATATGGTTTTTAGCGCCTAGAATACCCCCCCAGGTGGCATACCTAATATTGGTTTGTATTTTTTTTGTTTTAGAGCCCCTTCACAGAATAGAATTACCGGTGGAAAAACTACCAACCAGACGGATTTTAAGAGGGCAATCTGTCGCTGGCGCCACAAGACCCTACATGGTAAACAAGGAACTTACGTTAAAGCCCACCATACAATGAAATTTATCTATGAAATATGAATGTTGTGAATAAAAGAAAGTTCTAATTTGATCATGACTTGTAATAAAAACAAAAGAACATTGACTTTGCTTCCTTTGCACTAGATCAGATCTTTTCAAATTCCTAAACGGTAACCCTATGCAGGTGTACCTCCGGCCAGTTGAACCCACGAATGTAGACCCCAACTGGCTGTGCGGCGGCGCTATCATCCACGCGCACTATGTGCTGACTTCTGCTGCGTGCATCGAAGACGTCAAACTATTCTACGTGATCTCCGGTACCTCCAGGTAACCAATGACACCATCAGCGTGACGGTACTGTTGCAGGTGTATTCAACTGTCAGCATCAAAGACGTCAAGCTCTTCAACGTGATCTCCGGTACCTCCAGGTAACCAATAACACCGTCACCGTGACGGTACTCTTGCAGGTGTATCTTGTGTTGTCAACATCGAAGATGTCAAATTAATCTACGTAACTTCCGCGGTACTTTCAAAGGTCCTAGGCAAGATGCAAACGCTAATAACGTTTTTCTTTTCAATCACTCAAAATGTATGGGATGACATTATCCGTAGCGATAAACCACGCGGTCAACTGTAACCTCATTCTTTTTTTATAAGCCAGTAACGGATTTATATAGTTTTATGGTTATATTATCTACACATATTTATAATTCACAGATACATTCCACTAAACGTGACCGATGACCCTTGTATAAAGAATGGTGCAAAGAAAGCAGTGGGCAAAATTGTTCCCAAAAGTAAGTGAAAGACCGTTCAAAAATTATGATCCCATCCGTTCAATCACCCTGCAGGGCCCTGTATTGATTTATGTATACTACCTGGGGCCCTAATATGGCTGCATTAATCTCAGGACAAAATTAACATAAGGCATCCGTCACTTTCTGACACGTAAATAAGTACGAGAGTGTCGGATGTTTAACTATAACCACAAAGTAGAGTTGATCAATTCCTGAGATACTGGCGCGTTTATACCTATTGAAATCATCTAACTTTAAGTAGTTTTTTAAAACTTTGATCGCGTTCAAATTATGGTCATAGCTAGCTATTTTAACCTCGCTGTTAATTCAATTACCAAAAATGAGTTTAAATCTCTCGCTCCCATACCAATAAGACTACCAGTCAGGCGGCTTGTATGTGTATTGCACGTGTAATGTGTATTTGTATTAGGTATTCTTGCTTGTATGTAGGTAAAGTCACACTTTGATTATAAACAGATTACGCTTACGACGGGACCGACTTCAACAATATCCGCTGGATGGTGAACGACATTGCCCTCGTTAAGGTAGACGAAGATTTCAACTTCGAGAAACGTGTTAAGGGCTGTGACTTCATCCCGCACTCCATTGGCTTCAACAACGAAAGCAGAGACTTGGAGAAACCTCTTACAGAGGCCTCTATAGCGGGCTGGGGCTCCGATGAAAAATATAGGGATGTAAGTATCAATATTAAATTAGTACCTGTACCCTTACCACGAGTTACAATACAGTACACGCTAGCGAATCGTATGCTCTGTCCCTCGCACTCTATAAGAGCTCTGCGAGGTCTGCGAAAGACAGAGCATTCGACTCGCTAGCGAGTACGGTAATTGTATCTAAGGTACGGTAAGGGTACTGGAAGGACAAGCGTTGCACGGATTGAAAACTAACGCGATATAGATGCGAAGGGCGATTCGGCGCTTGGTGCGGGGCGTAGACGAGCGGTGTCGCGATAGCAGTAGCGTGTACCGCTCTGTATTGACGTGAATGATGCCATCCTCGGGCTCCGCCGCAAGTAACACAGTACTTAAAGCAAACGCGTGTAAAATGGCTTCACCGTAAACATTTTCCTACAACGCCATATGGTTGAACTTTGTGCAGACCGCGCCGCCCAATGCTATGCGCGACGCATCGCGGCTCCGTAAACAAGACCTTATTAATATAACGTGTCTAGAAAATTCCTAAAAAATATATCTCCATCTGCTGACCTAACTGGATATCTTGAAAACTGCGCAATGATATTGATGTCTATATGTACCTAAAGTCCAAGAGCTATTTGAAAAAATCATAACTCGGTTGCAGCCCCAATACCTTTCAGCCAGGTCGCCCTCTTTTGTATTTACAAAGTAATTATAATTAAAGATACACTATACAACTTTCCAGTTTACCACGGTGGCTTAATCACCTCCTCAAAAATGCTTAACAGGAGTGTGATTCTCTCAAAAACGCGGTCGGACGAACGAACGAGTGAATGTCGCAGCGGCGAGTTCAAGTAGTCCCGTCAGAGTGAACAAAACACATTTTAACGCGTGCATTTTCAATTCGGCAGCATGGCTTCTGTCAGATCAAACATATGGCTGCCTTATTGAGAATCCACGCGCTAAAATGCGTTTTTAAGAGAATCACACCCCAGCTCTCCTACTAATACAATGACCAACTCTATGCTCTCAGCGTACGGACTTAAACGTCGTAAATTCCCCGGTACTAATGGAGGGCAAAGTGGTTTTGATCTCCAAGAAGAACTGCAAGAAGCGCTGGGCGGAGCGCTACCACTACATTATCGATAACTACATGATCTGCGCAAGAGACTCGGCGGGGAATGAGGGGGCCATGTGCAAAGTACGTATCGTTGCTATAGTAACCGAAAAACAACCAATGCCTGACATAGACCCTCTTTTTACCCGAGTGTGGCGAAGCTCAGAAGGGTTATGTGTTTGACCTGTATGTGTGTAAGTACTTAAAGGCTCTACTGATTTTGAGAAAAGGCGGAGAAAATACGCTTTAACATTTTCAACAAAGTTAATTATGTCGACGACAATATAAATAAAAATGCAGTCGGTTTCTCAGCACGACTTGATGTATGAATGTGGAAGAAGCGAAATGGATTTGTCAGGATCGTAGCAGGTGGAAAAAAGTGGTTTCTGCCTCCCCCTCTGGGAAACAGGCGTGATTTAATGTATGCAGGTACAGATGTAGTGCAAAATGATTTTCCTTCGGGAAAACTCGGATCTCAATCGGAATACGATGGCACCCGAACTGTCAATCAATGATTGTATTAAATGAGTGACGTTTTCATGTCCATTAAAATGGAACTTTATTGTTTAGTGTCAAATGACAAAGTGACAAATGACAGCATTTGTCGTTTGACACTAAACAATAAAGTTCCATTTTAATGGACATGAAAACGTCACTCATTTAATACAATCATTGATTGACAGTTCGGGTGCCATCGTATTCCGATTGAGATCCGAGTTTTCCCGAAGGAAAATCATTTTGCACTACATCTGTATGTATGTATCATCGTTGTTATAGTACAAGCCTAGAGCTTAGTTTACGACTAGGTCAATTTGACTAAGATTGTCCCCCGATTTTCATTATTTATTCATACATATAGGTCAAAACATAACCTTGCTTCTTCAGTAGTTGTGTAAAAAGAGCGTAGTAGGTTCTATAGGTGTCTCATGACATGATCATAAGGTACCGATATCAAACTCAAATGGTGGCCATGTACAAATGACTTTACCAGAATTCATTATATGGCAGATTTTTTGTGATTAGCGTGAGTATTTTTTCCTTAGTCTTGAATGTCTTTTTATTGTGTGTCAGTTGGTACAGTTAGCCTACGTTTAAATAATCATAAAGTCAAAATCAACAGGGGTAAACGAAACATTGAATGTTGTGAAAAGGGATAACTCAATACTCAATCGTCTTCAGAGGCTCTTTCACACTCGGTAAAGCAATGTTGCTTTTGAGATGGTAACGGGTTGGCTTAAAGTAATGAGATTATTTTTTTCTCTTTTTTTTTATTAAATTACTTTTATTATTTACGTTGGACAACATCTTTTTTTATTTTTTCAGTTAATTCATTGCTTTTATACCCGGCGCTTCAACTGTGTATGTGATTTCGCTTCCGGCCCATCACTGTAAACTAGTCTACTGAGAATTACCAAAAAATCCTCCATTGGACGAGCTACACCGACGTTCGGACGGTTTGAATCCTTCGATACGAAATGAACGTCACGCTTTTTTAGTCAATTCTGGGTGCACCCTGCATAGTGATACTTTCTTCGCAACTTCTTGCACTTCTTGGAATTTTTTCAAGCTGTATGTCGGAATATTTGGGTGTTTTTGACGCTTTAAGTGTAGAACATTGTATTTCTTTAAAATATTCCTTACTCACCAACGGGAAACAGCATACGAGTATTAATACAGCTAACTTATCTGGGACTCATCCACTTTGTTTTGTGCAAACTTTGCCATTTTCCTCCGGTTTCAATGAGTAAGAATGGGTGATCTTCCCGTTTTTGGTAAATCTTTAGTCCTAATACCAAATTCCCACCGCTGGATCAAACATTAAATTGTAGATGGAGATACATTTCAGATTTGAAGTGAGAGACCACTTCAGATTTTTCACGTCGTCCAAGTAGGCGATAGACATGTTCACGTAATGACTTCCTTGTGGACATTTTTTATTAATACAGCTTATCATTATTTGCCTTTTTAACAATAATTGACATATTTTCTATTTATTATAGCTGTCAAAATCCTTTTTGTATTATTTTTTTGCCTGCTATTGTCAATTGAATACCTTCTCATTACTTTAAGCCAACCCGTTATCATATAGTTTTTAACTCGGTCGCCATTCCTGTCAAGTAAATAGCTAACTATATAAAAATAGTAACTTTAGCAGTACTATACTATAACATGAGCTTCCTGCTGAGAAATTCCCAATGCCCTACAATATGGGGCTTTTTTAAAAGCAACGCTTTGCAAATGCAAATGTCCATAGGCGGCGGTGGCCACTTTCCATAAAGATAAAGATAAAGAGACATTTATTCGCAACAATACAAAACAACATTAGGTACATAGATACAAAAAATAAGACACATAAACAGTTGCGAAACGGTCCCAACTCAGCATTCGCTAGCCGTAAAGCCAGCGCTAATCTTCTACAGGTGGGCTGTCTGCCTGTTTACCAGTCGCTGGCAATAAAAAAATCATGTCAAGAGCAATATGGTTTCACGTTTAGAGCCCCTGTATGTATACATGGATGATCATCTTTTACTCTCAGGGACCCGATTGTAAAGACACTGAGTATGACGACGAAACTCCGGGAGCGCAGGACGGTTCCAGACGCCAAAATGCAAACGTGCCGTCGTCCTCCGTCGACGTCAATAACACCCGGCGCACCTCGTTTGCCTTCGGAGGGTTCTGTGAGGTACGTTGTTTTTTTTTATTTATTCACCAGTTTAGTATTACTATAAAACAAGACCTGAGGGGCTATGGCTTAACGCACTCGCAATCGCAATTGTTTTCATTTTGAAAATCGAAGGCTTGTCCACATACAAAATGAAAACAATTGTTCCGCTTTGAAGCCAATTGAGATTGCGAGTGGGTTAGACAATAGCAACGCTGGAGTGCCATTACTTAAAAGAAAACATTTTTTATTTTATTTATAAGGACTTCTATTAAGTCCAACGAAGGACTACCTAAATACTTATATAAACGAATAAAGACACGTATCACGTCGAATACTCAGGGTGAATAAAAATCAATGCCAAAGTTCAATCAATGGGCCAGAAGTTAATCAGTAGCAATATATACTAGAAATAATTGAAATTAAAGCAAAGCATCTTAACCTTCTGAACACCCCGTCGATTACAATAATACTTGCTCCAGCCAGAAGCCAGAATGTAATTATGTCGACGCAATATGTATAAAGCATAAAAGACCCTGCAAAGCGTCCGCACCACGAAATTCTGTTCACGTCACTCGACAACTGTTTCTTTAGGGTCGTTAAGCCCTATGTTTGTTGTTCTAGAACGATCACGGCGGGCCGCTTGTGGTCGGACAGGGCGTGCGAGCCCTGGTGGTGGGCGTGATCTCGGCCTGCATGACCAAGGACGCCACGCAGAAGTGCCATGGCCCTTTCCTGTTCACCAGCGTGTTCCATAACAGCAAGCTCATCTCTTGTGTACTTTCGGATGAGTCGGTGTATGTATTAAACAGACTAGAGTTGGGTGTGTTCCAAAATCACATAGATCCCTTTCGTATTCAATTTAGATGCTAACGTACTCGCTAGCGAGTCGAATGCTCTGTCCTTCGCAGACCTCAAGGAGTTCTTATAGAGTGCAAGGGATATAGCATTCGAGTATTGAACTCGCTAATTGTGACCCATGGTAAGTGACGACAATGTTAGATGTATGTATATAATAGGATACAGGTAGCTGTATGTATATTTATTTGAAATTGCGATGACCCCTCTCTTTCTATGACTTGACTTTTATTTTGAATGCCTTGAGTCTGACATCTTACCCAGCCCTATGTCTAAGCCCTGTCCTGCCCTCATTAGACAAATAGGGCGTATGTCTCATAAAATCGCAAATAAATTAGTGACCTTAACTCTTACGAAACAGAGTTCAATTTGCTTTGACCTTCAAATTGCCGTTAATTCCTGATATTTCCAGATGTTTCTGATCTTTAATTCTGCCTTACAGGGAACATTGCAAGGACACCAACGACGGGGTGCTCCGCACAGCGGTGGAGACACGGTACAATTGGGCTGCCAACAGTGTCAGGTAGAACATGAGCTCATGTTTAATACAGGGTGGCATATTTTGATCGGTCAGTATGGGCAAGTCTGATGCTCGCCTTTCACTGCTGGCGGAGCGGCGTCTCTATTACCTAACGCACTCGCAATCTCAATTGGCTTCAAAGTGGAACAATTGTTTTCATTTTGTATGCAGACAAGCCTCCGATTTTCAAAATGAAAACAATTGCGATTGCGAGTGCGTTAAGCAATAGCCCCTCTGGTCCCGTGTGGACTCTGTTTAGCGTTCAACCAGTGACTCTCAAGAGTTTCTACCGCGAGCAAACCTCTTGAAATCACCGTTGTAAGCTAAACGCTTGCTCGTTGAGTCCGCACTAGGGAATGCAAACCGGTAAACCGGATTACCGGTTTACTGGTAATACCGGCCCAGTCTGGCGTCGGTAATTTACCGGTAAATTTTAGAGATTACCGGTAATTTACCGAATGGTCTTTAAAGGAAAAAAAACGCAAAACAACGTTGTACGTGCAAATTCTGTTGCAAATATCAGAATAAAACTCGAACTAACTATTTATACTTATACTGAACTGACTTATGAATTATTAGTGTTATCGCTCGCGCTACCGATTTACCTGCCTACCCAATAGTTATGATAGGAAAAAATAGTCAACATATTTGCATATTCTATAGGCTTCATACTTTCGATTGGTTGATGTATGTACAAGTACATTTTGTGGTGTATAGAAGTAGAAGTGTTTATTTTATATTTTAAAGTTGATTGCTGACCAGAAAATTAAGTTTGAAGTGGCCTTGACAGTTTTGGTAGTTATTTAAACAATTTCAAGAATAGAATATTATGTTAAGATGTGTTTTAAAAGTGCTTTTGGTACCAAAATATAAGATTTCGAGTATTTTCTTTTTAACAATGTGATTACCGGTAATTTACCGGTATTACCGGTAAAAAAGTACAGAGTCCGGTAATTTACCGGTTTTCAAATATGGCCGGTAATTGCATTCCCTAGTCCGCACGTTGGTTGCCCGCTCCGCTCGCAGTAGAAGGCGGCCATGAATACATACCTGTAACATAAAACTATGCGTATCTAAAGAGACCGAGATAAACATAGTTCTATAGATAAATACATACCAACACTCAGGAACTAATTGGTTCATCAGTCTCATCAGACAAATGTTAACCCATACCAGGAATTGAACTATGGACCGCTTGCTTCGGTAGGCTGTGCACTATGTGTCGGTCGGTATGTCAATCTGTCAGTCCCGGAAGTATTTAATATGTGTAAAGATTGTAAATAAATGTATAGAAAAAGGTACGGTCACGAGCGTTAAATTGGGACCCATTTCAAGACAAATATGCTTGAAGTCGTCAATGTCATTAGACTAAGTCATTTGTAACTTGTAGGAAACTCAACCTTATTGTTGTAAGAATGTCAGATTGACTTTGGACCTGTGGGTACCAAATTTAATCTCGTGACTGTATTTTTTTTATTATATTGTTTAAACTTCTTTGCACAATACTAATAAACGTAAAATGGTGAACTTAATTATCTACCAGTCAACTACAAATAATAATAAATAAATAAAAAACTTTTTTTTTCAATTATCTGTACTTTCCAGATCAAATTCAAACCCAACGGATGAACTAGAGTCAAAAACAGAAAAAACATCACACATAGATGGAATTAAATTCGTCAGAAAGAAGAAACTTACAACTCCTAGCTACTAATTTATAAATACTTGGGTTTTTGTTTAATGCTGTTTCATTTATTAGATGGATTTGGGCGTCTTTTCGAAATTGACCACCTCATCGTTATATATCGTCATTCACATGCTCATAATATTACTGCTGAACAGTGAATGTCGCAGCGGCGAGTTTAAATAGTCCCGTCAGAGCGAACAAAACACATTTTAGCGAGTGTATTCTCAATTAGACAGCCTTATAAATACGTTCGATCTCATCGACAGATGCCATCTGTCAAAATAAAAATGCACGCGCTAAAAAGTGTTTGGTTCGCTCTTCTGACGGGACTACTTAAACTCGCCGCAGCGACATTCACTCGTTCGTTCGTCCGACCACTTTTTTGAGAGAATCACAATAGCAACGCTGGGGGTTGCTATTGCCTAACGCACTCGCAAACTCAAAATTGGCTTCAAAGCGAAACAATTGTTTTCATTTTTCCCTCAGAAGGGCTATTGCTTAACGCACTCGCAATCGCAATTGTTTTCATTTTGAAAATCGAAGGCTTGTCTGCATACGAAATTGAAACAATTGTTCCGCTTTGAAGCCAATAGAGATTGCGAGTGCGTTAGGCAATAGCGACGCAGGTCTTTTTGAGTCACTCAAATCCGACCTTACAGAGATCGTCTCCACCTAGTCTGAGGTCGTCGTACACTCAAAGAAAGAAAGAAAAACACTTCATTTAAAAAAACAACGCACACAATCCGAAAGTAACAATAATTTGCTGCACAATTACTTTCATTAAACCAATAGGGAGTATGCATGGATTTTTTAAAAGGCATTTCTTAACAAAATATAAAAAAACCGTAAAACAGATCACCAAAAGTGAAAATGAAATTAAAATCGGCCAATAAATACGAGGGCTGCCTTTTAAGTTCTGTCGTTTGCAAACCTCCCGTGATTGCATAAAAAAGAACTAGTGTCATCTTAAAATATTTGAATTTAGAATTCGAAAACAAAAGAATGACTCGAAATAGGCCCAACCGTTTTAGTACAGCGTTCGTTCAAAGTTGACAAGTCAGTTGTGAAAATGGAAATTTCGAAGGAAAATTTACGTGCGATAATTTTTTACAACTTCAAAAGGGGCTTAACGCGACTTCAGTGCTTCGAAGAGTTGACTACGGTTTTCAATGATAAAGCACCATGCCTCCGGACTGTGGAACGCTGGTATTTAGAATTTCAACGTGGTTGCTCTAGTCTTGGTGATAGACATCGTGAAGGTCGACCAAAAACAGCCGTAACCCAGGAGAACATTGATGCTGTACGGCAACTGATCGTCGAAGATCGCCATGCGACATACCGTGAGATAGAAGCTTCCTTAAGTATTTCAGGGACCAGTGTTCACAGTATTTTGCATGATCACTTAGGCCTAAAAAAGTTGATCTCACGCTGGATACCACATTTACTCAGTGAAGACCAAAAAACGGCTCGCGTTCGATGGTGTCGTAAAACTCTGCGGCAATTCAACCAAGGAAACTCGAAACATGTTTACGACATTATCAGTGGTGACGAATCTTGGATATATGCCTACGATCCCGATTCTAAACAGCAGTCGACTGTTTGGGTGTTCCAAGATGAGCCAAAACCAACCAAAGTAATACGCTCACGGAGCACTTCGAAAAAAATGGTCGCCACGTTTGTGGCGAAAAGTGGCCACGTTGCCACCATCGTGCTCGAGGATCGTAAAACGGTTAATGCTGACTGGTATACCACTGTCTGTTTACCAGAAGTCATCGGCGAGTTTCGAAAAAATAACCCAAGACGTCGTATAAGACTGCACCACGATAATGCGAGCTCGCACACAGCCCGGCAAACAATTGCGTTTTTAAAAGAGCAAAACGTCGAAATTCTGGAACACCCGCCGTACAGTCCAGACTTAAGCCCTAACGATTTTTTTACTTTTCCAAAAATCAAGCAACGACTTCGTGGTCAACGGTACCAGACGCCTGAAGAAGCCGTTGAGGCATACAAAACGGCCATTTTGGAGACCCCGACTTCGGACTGGAATAAGTGTTTCGAAAACTGGTTCGATCGAATGAAAAAGTGTATTACATGTCACGGTGATTACTTTGAAAAACAATAAATACCATTTAACACTTAAATTGTCTTTAGATTTTCCAAACGACAAGATATTAAGCATTTAAAACTGCTAATTAGACAGCGATAAGGCAGAGAGATCCGACTATGCACTATGACGTCATCATGGAACCGGTTGGCCAAATAAACTCCATGTTAAAGTCGGCTTTGCTAGTAATAAATAGGAACAAAACTTTGTTGGCTTAAATCTTGGTTCTTATAGCTATTCAGAAAATGTTTTTTTCAACTGTTTCTTACATGAATCAGCTTTTACTGAAGCTGTGAAAAAGTCATGAATTTTCCCTATATTGTTTTGCATCTCCCGACCCACGTCTCCACTCAAAATCGGTCAGCAAATACGGATGAGACAACTGTTTTAAACTGCAAATTAGACAGTGATATGACAGAGAACAGATACGCACTGTGACGTCATGTAACAGGTCGGCCATATAAACTCCATGTTAAATTCTGTTGTCTCGACTAAAAATCACGATGACTCCAACGGTTATCAGTTTTGCAGCGTATACCACCAGCCAACTGCTGCTTCGGGCTGGCTAATTTGATAAATGTCGATCGCATTTTTTCTCGGTCGGATCACAATATAGAAACTCCCAATATAGACCTTTCCCTAGGGAACATCTTAAAATTCGTTTTTTTTCTCTTATACTTTGATAGGCTGGAATTCTTAGCCCATTTGTGCAAAATTCGGTTACAGAATTATCAACAAGTTTTTAATGTTGTAGGTAATTCTGTAGCTATGCCGACCCCACTCTGGGATTACCTACAGGCGTGAAGGTATGTACCTATGTATGTATGATAGGCTGGAGCTGTTTTTAATTAAATTGATAAATTAATTGCTGTAATTATGTAGGTTAAGTAAGGTTTGCTTTATTAGCGATATCAAAAAATAAAGTCTATCAAAACCTTGCAATGTTTAATGTTCGTCTTATTTTTTTGTTAATGAGTCAGTAATATTTTTCTCATGTTTTGCCCAAGATATCAGGACATACTCGTACTAAAAGAAAAAGAAAAAAAAGAAAGAAAATCATTTATTCGTGACATGCATAACAAAGAACAGATTAAAATTTCCTCAGAATCATCAGAATTTCCTTGCGGTACTAAGCGACAGGAAGCAGTCCTTTAACCTACATAGCAGCAGTGTTTGCATTGTTGTGTTCCGGTCCCCACACCGTTGAAATGACTAGCCTACTAACATATACATTTCGAGTCTATATGTGGAAAACAGAAAAAAGTTTATTTATTTGGTCAATACTTAGATTTATATGTATAGGCACATAATGTACTTAAAACTACACTAATCTAACAAACCGCTACCAGTAGGCATTGTTCCCAAAAAACTGGCAGCATTGCCATGTTGAACGGCAATGCTTAAATCTTTGTGCCAAGTACAGGCATTTTGGTAACAAGTTGTCGACCAGGCGCTTTGAAAGGTCTTAAAAAATACGGTGTCCTACGGACCTAAAGTTTCGACCCCAAAAGGCTCAAATATCAAGTTGACTGTATTTGCGCCTTTTGAGGGTCGTCACTGATTTTGCCGCAAAACCAGCCTTGTCTTAGTTGTAGAAGTTGTTGTTTGTCTTATTACTTGTTCCTGGGTTTGACGACGCAATAAAGAGTGTCCACGCAAGTGCCTCCCAAACCAACGGCCGGCGCAACTTCCACGGAACAAGAGTCAATCCAACAAGTCTTTCTAGTCTACCATCGTCGAGCATGAGAGAGTAAAAGGTTTGAAATTACGTAATCATTACTGTCAAAAAAAATTACATGGTTGATCATTTTTATCTTTATAACGGTGACTATAATACCGGGGCAACTCTTTCGCTATAACGTAACAAAATCGTCTGCCCATCGTGCATGTGGTTCTGGCTACTGGTTGTTTCCCTCGTAGTATTTTTTTTTGCAAGCAGTTATCTGGCTTGACGTGGTTCAATTTTACAAAATATCTATAGCAAAACGGTTCTTCCCTACGCCCTATTTCTGTAATACAAATACTTACTAAGTACCGTCTTATTTTTGTACACGCAATAGCTAAAGGGTGCTAAAAATATGTTTTGACCTTACTTGTCATTATTTATCATTGTCATTTAAATTTGACTAAAATAGGATTACAGTGCGTTTATGAATACGCAGGTAATTATGTAAAAGTACAAGAGAAGCCATGTTTATGACTAACACTTTCACTTGCAATGGTACATTTTATTTATCTTAATTAAATGCAGAACATAAAGTATTTAAATGAACAAATAGTTAGTGGTTACAGTTATTACTTCTTGTTATAAAGCAAGTAGACCTTTTGTAACTAGGTACTTATGTTCCAATAACAGAGTTATGGTCTTAACCAATCAGCTTTCCATTTCAGCGTGAAATTATGGTTGCGATTTCATTTACATTTTGTATATAACGTTTTTTTAATCACCTTTGGGGTAAAAATACGCTACCTCTAAAGTTATGTTTCAAAATGCTTTTTCTGCCAGTTTTCTATGCGTTTTATGTCATATTTTTGGTAAGTAAAAAAAGGCATGTTTGTGATCAGCGCTATCATTTTTAATGATCTCTTTTTACCTTAATTCATTAGGGTGTTTTTGCCCCGTGTCGAATATGAACCCAAAACAGATTAGTATTTGCCAAATCAATTCGAACAAAAATAACTAGCGTTTGCCCCGCGACTTAGGCAACGTTCAATTTTTTTGACGTTATCATCGTGTAGGTTTATGCGTGTTTTCTGTAATACCCATACATAAACCAGAATTTATTATACATAGAAACCTTCCGTGAAAAAATATATGTAGCTGATGTCGAAAACCGCATGAAAATCCGTTCAAAAGCTTTTAGACAGACGCGGTGGGAGACTTCGCTTTATAGTGTACAATAAGTTTTTGCTACTTCCCCATTTCATTTCCAATTTAAAAAAATCTTTGATCTAACTTACCCAACTAACATCTCAACTTAGCAATCTTACTAATTAACTCTTCACTGTCTTACGTATACTACGTACGTTACGTAGTAAGTTAATTATAATGCAATCTCGTTTATTCAACTTATTTGTTTCTAGACGCAAGAGCAATAGAGGTGGCGACAACAGTGCCTCCAGAAGTCGCAGATATCTTGAAGAAAACAAATGTTGATGAAGTGAAACAGCATCTAAATTACTCTAGAAGAATTATCAATGGAGCAGAAGCGTTAGCCGGCAGGCCTTACATGGTAAAAAAATTGATTGCGCATTTGTAAAGATAAATATAGATAAAGATTACGAGACATTTATTCGCGATAATGCAAAATTACATTATAAAGATACAAAAAGAACGAGACAGAGAAATTGTTGCGAAACGGCAACGGCAAGTCAGCACTGGTCTTCCGTTGGAACCGCTTGGTGAAGAGACGGAAAGTGGCACAACACAAAACAACGTTAAAATAAAAAAAAACTTGGATTAAATAACAATCATTTCTTTCGAGAACGATCGCATCGCTGTCTTCTGTCTTCTGACAGCCTACATGTCACGTTTTGTTTCATACTCATTTCAAACTTTTGTTCAGTTTGCTGTGGCCAAGGTTGTCACCGTATTCTATATAACTAGAGCTGATTTCAGGTATTTCTAAAGCTGCCCAAAAATAACCCCAAGTTCGGAGAGTACCGGCGCTGGTTGTGTGGCGGCGTCATCGTCAATGATGAGTACATCCTCACGTCTGCTGCTTGCATCGAAGACGCCAGAAATTTCTACGTAGTTGCTGGAACGTACAGGTATCACTTTCAAACTAATATTTACGTTAACATGATGTGACGAGGAAGTTTACTAGGCTTCCATGCACTAGACTGAGCGTAGTCTGTTATGTATCAGCATAAGGTAAAAGCTCCTATTATGGACAGTGCTCCAGTTATGAACAATTCCATAAATATAAGTCTCTGAGATTGATAATGCTTTTAGTGCTACAATTAGATTATATTAAATTATTCGGGATTACTACTATTAGAATAAAATGTTTAGTATTGATATGTTTTCATTTAAAAAAATGATAATGCTCATCACTGGAGCCTTGTCCATAATAGGTGCTTTTACCTTACAACCCAAATATGAAGGATGAAAAAATAGTGCTTGTAGCTACAATGCTAATATTGAGATGGAGGTGTATGTGTAACAAGAATGGATAGGATAAAGAACGAGTATTGAAAAGGAAGTGTGAAAGTGGAGCCAATGTTTAGAGGATTGTATCTACTTCAACTCCTACGGTACCGTCATCGCTGTGGTATTTATACCATACCACACATTGAATTTGATAGTGAGTTCAGAAATAATAGGGTGGATAATAAATATGGACGGCCCAAGCGGGTCACCCTGATCACATCCAACAAGAGACAGAATTGCCTGTCAATATAATTATATTTTTGGTCAAAGTTGCCATATCATTAAAAATAGGTACCTACTGGTAAAGTAAATATTAATCTAATGGTATATGGAAAGACGAAAATACCGATGTATAATTATAATATAATGTAGCAGTTCCTACCTACCTACTGTGCTTCCTCCTATATTACTGACTTGACATAATTTAAAAACCCATAGACACAGTGAAGATGCCGACCGACACAATAACCAGTGTATCAAGAATGGGGCGAAGAAAGCTATCTGGAAATGCGTTCCAAGAAGTGAGTTGACTTTTGTAAAATTTATAATTATAGAAGACAATTTAAATTAACAATTGCGTTGCTCTGAAAACCAAAGATTTATTTTAGTACTTACATCACATGTTCATACTTAAGACTTTTTAGCTTAGTCATTAAGCTGAAAACCAAAGAAACGACAGTTAAAGTATTTTATTTAAATTATACATTCCTTTAAACTTTACTTATTTATAACATAAGGTCAGGTGGGGTAAGGGGAACTACTGGGAAAGGGAAACACTAGTTGATATATCAATAACTGTACACCGCAGCGTTGTGATTACTCGATCGATAAAGCAGTAACTGAGAATTAGTTCCAAAAAAAACACAGATTGAGTTATGATGATTGAACGTGTGAGTGTGACAAAAACAATACTTTAGTTGGCAAACAACGAAACCACGAGTTCGACGTGTTCGATTTGGATACCGATTTATGTGTTAAAAAGTCTGGTAACAAGTCTGCAAATGTCAGTAAGTATTGTTTTATAGATATATTTTGTTTGTATGCATATAAATTTTTGCTGAATAGGCTGTAAATGTTAAATTTTAATGTGATTTGTAACATAACCTACAAATGCATAAGTGGGGTAAGGGAAACTATCATGGCCGGGTTAAGGGGGACATATGTTTCTCTTTCCCGAAGTCAGAAGTAACAAACATTTTGAAGGCAAGGCAAATTTTATAAAAAGTAGAAATACAGTGCTACAGTCTCTTGAATCGGTAACTATCCATAAATGTTATGATATTTTACACATTGCTTGGGCACCGTAACAGCTGTCCTCTCCATACAAATTATACCCTAACCTAAATGGCAAAATAGGTTATTAATTTGGTAAGGTACCTACCAAGTTATGGGAAAAAAATTGTTAGGTATTGAACTATTCTATTATAATGATTGGTTATCTATTGACTATTATTATATGTTATTACATACTTTTAATATGTTATTTTGTATGATGTCAAATGACGGTTGGCGATATGAACATCTTGTTTTTATCCGTTTAGAAAAAAATATTTACAGACTACAATATTTTTTACAGAAAAATGCCGAGAAACTATGTGAGAACAACCAATAATGCGTCATACCAAAAGGACGAGGTTCCTAAATTCGACCGTATATTTTTTATTGTTTTTTTTTAAGTTTAAGTTGTCTTAATTGAGTATGTAAAACTTTGTAATGCCAAATAAAAGTAATTCCTATTAATATTATTGTTAGTAATTATTGATAAGCGTGAGGCTGCTTTATTTTAACGATTAATAAAAATTACAATAAAAACATTGCACTTCCTTTTTACTTCCTATGTTTTTAGTTGACTACCTCTGTTCGAAACTCGTATGTTTCCCTTACCCCAAATACCGATTGTGATAAATATCTTCTATTTGCAACAGTATTTCGTTACGCATCAAGTACGCATTTCAATAAAGGTGTTTTTAAAATGTTTTGCGTAGTTATAATCCAAACTAGTATTATTACTTTTAGATTTATTGAGACTGTTTCCCTTACCCCAGAAATAGGGAAAGGGAAACGATAGAACTAGTCTAACGAATAATCATTTTCTGGCGATATGCATTAGAACTAGCATAAAAAGTATTTTGTCCTGGATAGCTAACGAAAATAAGTATGTTTTGTCTTAAGCGAAACAATTAAGAACCTTGTACTTTGTAGTATAGAACTCAAAATAAGATAAGAAGAATAAAGTATGTTCCCCTTACCCCACCTGACCTTAACCAAACAATTATGCTCATGTTGGTCTAGCTGTCAACTATAAACGTCACTCACAGCGCCACCTATGAAGTACATAGGTACACGTACACAACTTACAACTGTATCTATGGAAGAGCGCTGTAAAAATTAAAGATACTCGTATGTAGTTTATTTACAGTTATACAAAACTGGGGTACACCCGCGACTTGTAGAATGAGTTACTTGCTATACTACTGACCCTATTTATTTTCGTCGTAAAATATTCTCTACCAGTTTCTGTTGGGGGATAAGGGTGACGCACATATAACTAAATCGGCACCACCTCAAGTCGAACCGTTCAGTATTCTTTGTATGAAACTCCATCATCATCATCATCATCAGCCCGGGGGCGTCCACTGCTGGACAAAGGCCTCCCCCAAAGAGCGCCACAAGTCACGGTCTTGAGCCGCTTGCATCCAGCGGCTCCCCGCGATCCCAACCAGGTCGTCAGACCACCGGGTGGGAGGCCGTCCAACACTCCGTCCACCGGTGCGGGGCCGCCACTCGAGAACTTTAACGCAAACTCCATACTTTAACGCATACTTACCTACCGGCATCGGAACGGTATCCCCTCACAATCAAATTTAACTTTCTTTCAAAACTAATTCGTCTTCAGATTACGTGTTTGATGGGCATGAAAACGATAACATAAGATGGATGAACAACGACATTGCAGTGGTGAAAGTCGAAGAAGAATTTGATTTTAACCGACGGATTCGCGGCTGCGATTTCGTCCCGAAACCGATCTGTTACAACAACCAGAGCAATACGTTTGAGGAGCCGGGTAACACCGCTACAATAGCGGGCTGGGGCAGCACCCTGAAGTACAATGACGTGAGTTAGCCCCCTTACTCCACTTGAGGCCCTAGTCAAGATGCATAACGTTAAATAAGTGATTTTCGAAAATCGACAATTTGTATAGAATTGACGTAACACGATTTACTCCATACATTTCAAGTCTATATGAAGAAAAGAGATTTTTTTTTATTTATATTGGTCAGAACTTAGATTTTAAAAGACATATTTAAAAATGCGAATGTTTATGGGTCACAGTTTCCACTTACCATCAGGTGGCCTGTGTGCTCGTTTGTCTACTCTATGCCATAAAAAAAAAAAAAATAATAAAAAAAAAAAACACGAACGAACTTGCAAAATTACTTAAAACTACACTACTCTGTAAGGACGTAAAACATTGGCCAAATTAGTAACGTTTTAATTTTGAAATTAGTAGTGTTTTGATTTTACCCACTATAAAATAATAATTTCGCTAAAGTCAACCCTTCGAAAGAAACATCAGATCGGTGGGCGAAGATGAATGAATGTTATCATTATCAAAATCACGTAGGACTGACAGTTCTGTTTACGAACTGTTGAGCGCTAATGTCAATTCCATAAATTTTGACACATTTTGAAAATCATTTAGGTTAGCGTCAGGCATCATGACTAGAAACCTTACTGTTTTGACTATAAGGTTAAGACATGCACAGGTGACAAGTAAACAGAATTCAAAGTTATGGTAGCAGACCACATATTTGACCGACGTATAGACTTACAGTTTTGTTTAACGAAAAATCTCGAAAATATCTCCAAACTCGATGATTAGTAGGTAAATTGCAAAACCGCGTAAGTAATTTTTTTAATGAGGGCGAAATGCACCTTTCATTTTGCTCTATAGTAAACTTGTTGGTTACGTGGTATTGTAGTATCATCGATTATTTGTAGTAACTTACACTTGCTACATTTTTAACTACATTTCAGTGGGTGAACTCCAGGAGAGACATGCCGGTGATTGAGTTACTTGAAACCAGTGTCAAGATCATCACCAAAAACAAGTGCAAACGTCGGTGGGGTTCACGATACTTCAATATTATAGAAAACTACATGATCTGCACCAAGGACTTGGTGCCAGATATGACTGAGATCTGTGAGGTACGTGCACCAATTTAAAAGTGGTTTGAATAATGAATGAATGAATGAATGAATGAATGATATTTATTTTCCAAAGTAAGTCACAGAAAAGAAAGAAAAAAAAGAAATTACATTGGAATCGTCAACAACATACATAAATTTTAATATAATCAAAATAGAAATAAGAAGTCAGGATAACAATAACAATACAGAACTAAGAAGTTATTCGTATCACCGTTAAGGATCGTCTCAAAATTAGTCAAAACATTAAGTTCAAATAATAAAAAACAACAATACATATTAAATCAAAACAAATTATAAATCAAGGTCCATAAACTATTTACTCTTTAACTGAGTATAATGGATTTTCCAATAAAAGGTTTTTCAGCCGGCGTCCAAATGCTTCGTCGGATGGTTCATCTCTAAGATTGGAGGGTAGATAGGCTTCATTATTTGCTTGAGAAAATAAGCTAACCATTGATTTCATTTTAAATCTTTTACATATAGAATGACAACCGCTATAATCCAGAGACTATTATTATCGTCATATTTCATCTAAAAGAGCACAAAGTAAATAAATGCTGTCAGCATCTGTGGTAGGTACTTTGTCTAGGACGTATGGACCCTCTCTTATTGAGTTTTACTTTAAAACATATTTAATTTTTCATTAATTTATACGTCCGCGTAAATGGGCAGGAACAAATCACCACTAAGTACACGTATTTAGTCTGATTTTTGCCAAACGAAACCGACGTGCATGCATGACTCGTGTATAAAATGTGGAAGAGATTTGACAGGGTCGTAGCAGGTTGAAAGAAATGGTCTCTGCCTACCCCTCTGGCAAACAGGCATTATTAAATTAAATGTATGTAGTTTCTGAGAAAAAGTAAGCGTGACATACAGATAGTAGGGAATGCAATTTAACCGGTTATTTACAAATAGTTATATAAAAAATGACTGACTGCTGAGTTAAAAAATGACTAACTGCTGAGTTTCTTGCAGCGTTTCTTCTCAGCAGTGTCAACTCTTGGGAAGCGCTGGTAGATTCTTGACGTGTAAAAGTGCCCCTACGGCCTACTTACTGAATAAATATCCTTTATGTTTTATCTTTTTTTACTGTTTTTGTATGAAAATAACCAGTTGAAACCGGTTATATGCATTCCCTAACAGATAGACAGGCCGTCATGGCTCGTTTTGTTTACCAAATAATATTTCTTTGAGAGAACCATAGCAAAATTGAATCGTTTAATTTAAACCAACATGTTCATAATAACTACATCATATTCAAAAATCGTGGAAATATAACTTCATGGGTTGCGAACGGAGCTAAATTTGTATTTTTTTTGGACATCTACGCGATTTAAGCGTCGGTTCACGGTCCTCCTAATTGCTAATATGTTTTAGGAGAAATATGTAGATTGTTCAGACGTAATGTATTCCGGCGATGAGGATGAGCGCAGGCACCAGCATCGCCGGGTCATCAACCCCGAAAGTCTGCGGCTCCACAACCCCTTCCACAACGAGACCAGAAGGAGCGCCGGCAACAAGGACTCAAGCAGCGGCGGCTTCTGTGAGGTGAGCCTGCTTCGTTCGTCATTTTCCTGATTTGACATATTTTTATTTTGTCACCTTCTTGTTTCGCCGTTTTCTGTTTTCGATACTTATCTTACGCACCTACTACCATATTTAGCTATTTCAGCACCAACCTTCAATTGTTTATTTTAAAATAGTAGGTAATATCCAGACTTTATTCGTCCAAACATATTTTTTGGGGGGTCTATGACTGGCTGTCATTCTGAAAACATCTGTCCAATTATTTACTTTTTTGTAAATGATTTTATCGTTCATTTTGATTCGCAAATCCAGGGCAGTTTTGTGGGACAACTTGTAACATTGATGAAGAACTTGCATTAAATAAAATAACAGTAAAGATATGGTTCCAAATGAGTTAGCGGTCAAGATCACACCAAGCCATTGAAGTGGATGCCCGCCATCTTCAAGGGTCATAACGACTATGACTGGAAGACTTCGACGACAGGACAGGATTCACCGTACAACGTTGCTTATATATACTTGACATTGGCAAAATTACGTTATTATGTAGACGCCATTAAATAAATAAATAATAATAATAAACACATTTTTTTCACACAGAATGACCACGGCGGGCCCTTGGTGTTTGGTGAGGGAGTAAACGCGATGGTGATTGGTATTATCTCGGCTTGCCTCGTCAAGGACCGGACCAACAAGTGCTATGGTCCGTTCCTCTACACCAGTGTCTACAGGAACAAAGTCCTCTTAGACTGCGCCATATACAAGGATAAAGCGTAAGTCTTTGTCTGGTTGTTTAACACGTTCACGGGCAGTAAGTCGAGAGACGTGAACTAAGACCCTCGTGATACGGCTGTGGCCGGTGTTTTTAATTTCACCAAAAACGGAACAGCGTTCATGGCCGGCTATTTCTCATAGCATTTATAGGAAACACGGTCCCCATCCATTCTAGGCTTAACACAAGCCGCAGCTAGTGTCACAGCAAAAAAACTCTAGGGCATCCTCAACTTCATGCACTACCCTAAAAGGGGAATTACACGTGTTGTTAACACATCACGGCTGTACGCGTAACGGCCGTGGACGAGCTGCTACAATAGTTAGGTAAGATTTTTATTGTACAAAATTACATACATTTAATTTTCCGTCATAAAGTGGCACAATTTTTGACACAATGTTAAATGTGACAGTTTGTCCATGTCCGTAGAAAATGTTGTATAAGTTTTATTTATCATGCAATTTCGAGGATGGTGCTTTGTCCGTGAACGTGTTAATGGGAACTGATTCCTTTTTCAGGCTTTTATAAAGATTAATCCACCGATCAATTTACCGTCATAAAGATTTAATGGGTGTTTGGATAAAACGATTCAATAACATTTTGGGACATTTCCATTTATAGTATTGAGCTAATATGGCCATTGGAGACGTAACTTAATGACAATGATCTTGAATCGAAAAAAGATAATAGCAAGAGTGGCCCTAGACAAGATTCTTAACGTTATCGTATAGTATAGTAACGATTTTCGAAAATTGATTAAATATATGAAATTGACATAAGCGCTTGACACGACCATAATAGCAGTTTACGTCAATCCTATACATTTTCGATATTGATAACAATCTAGTTATACATCTTGTCTAAGGCCACAGTATCTCCGCTGTACATTGCGAAGACCCACCGATTTTGTAAGTTAAGTCTCGGCAAGCAAAAGCATTGCTTAGTTTACGAAAAACCGATACATGCAAGCGGGGCGCAGGATCGGTCCTAGTAGCAAGCCTTGAGGGACGCCTACCAATGTGTAGCAGTGAACGTCTTTCAGGTAAAATGATGATGATTATGATGAAACAGAAGCTTTGACATATGTGGGCCTTTCTTCTAGGGCCTGCCCCCTGAGATCGATGCATATTAATTGGTAATGTGAGGCGTGAGGAGAGAGATCTCAAAGATGTGCCGTCATCAGAAGAAATCTGGAATAACGCGTCACTTCTAGAGAGTCTTTAGTATATAAATCTCAAGAACGGCAATAGATTCAACGAAAAATAGAAGGGAAAAATGTCATTTCGTTTGTTTATTTTCCAGAGCTGATTGCACCAAGATGTATAGATCTAGCATTACGCACACAGAAACAGAAATGAGCTGGGTCGATCATCCAGACGGGTAATTAACGTTTAGCATTTATTTTCCTTATTAATTTATTTACTTTCTTAGTATTTTTTGGTGCCGCATCGCTTTAATGTTAATTAAATGATCAATAAATTTAACCATAATTGGACCGCGTTCCCGTTATGACGACTATCATTTCCAGCGGTTTTCATGTCTGGACTGTCTGTCGTGACTGTGTTGTTTGTCGTTGAACGATTGTCGTGTCTAGCTGTTCCCATTGTATTATTTGTACTTTCTATCGTAACGTTTTATTGAACTGCACGACTATCTGTCGGGTCTATATTGACTGCCATAATTATTTTTAGTCATAATGTGTTTCAAGTCATAATGCACTTTTCTCGGGACACGGTTATTTTTTCAGGATTTTTATAAATCTAACCTAACCTAACCTAAATAATCTACACGATAAACGTTTATCAAAAACTGTAACTTCAGCCTGAAAGTAGTTATGACAAAAAAAGTATGACTAACAATACATTATGACCAACGATATGTATGGCAGTCAAGGGGATCCCCTATCTGTCATCACGACAAAGTGGTTTTGCCCGCAACGTTGGTGTGCTAGCTTTTTTCCTTGTCAACACAGGGGACTAGAAAAGTAAAACTTACAGTTTATCAAATAAGAAGGCAAACACCGTCAAATCTAGACAAGGGCTATTACCACTTTATTTCGTAACTAATTAAAACAATGTACTTAATATAATTCCCAGACCGAGTAAAAACGAGATTGCAAAAATTCGAAGAATGGAGGAAGAGCAAAAGGCGTTAGCCAACGTTACGACAGCGAATAGCGATATAGCGAATCTTACCACACACGACGACCAAACGACAAAACGTTACTCGAGCGACAAAGTGAAACAACACGGAGGTATCATCCTCAGAACCATCGAAGAAAATCCCAAAAAACTGAACGGTAATCCTAGCATTTTTACGTATCACTTAACTAACGGTAAGTTTGAAAACTTGAATGTTTTTAGATGGGCTTGGGACGGGATTTACTACGTCTAATGATTTACCGACGATTTACTATTTTATTGACATAATATTTACACAATTCAACATCAATAAAATTTAACATGACAAACCAAACGTACTCAAATATAAATGAATAAAACTAAATTAAATACACACTACATAACTGGGGTGTTATTCTCTCAAAAACAACGGACGGGCGGACGAACGAGCGAAATCGCAGCGAAACCATGCTGCTAAATTGAAAATGCACGCGCTAAAATATGTTTTGTTCGCACTGACGGGACAGCTTGAACTCGCTGCTTGGACATTCACTCGTCCGTCGGTCCAACCGTCGTTGTTGAGAGAATCTACGCTGATAAAAAAACGAATTTTCATAATTCCGAATGCAATGTTTTCATAGAAGACTTAATGACTGCTTCTACACCACGAATACCACGACGCGCAAGCGGGCCCTCGTGCGCAGGGTGCGGGCCAGCGCCAACAGCATCCTGGGGTGTGATTCTGTAAATAAGCAAAGGTGAACGAATGCACGAGTAATACCAAGCGACGAGATTAAGTAGTCCCGTCAGTGCGAACAAAACACATTGTAGCGCGTGCATTTTCAATTTAGCAGCACGATAGGTCGAACGTATAAGGCTGCTTAATGCAATGTTTTCATAGAAGACTTAATGACTGCTTCTACACCACGAATACCACGACGCGCAAGCGGGCCCTCGTGCGCAGGGTGCGGGCCAGCGCCAACAGCATCCTGGGGTGTGATTCTGTAAATAAGCAAAGGTGAACGAATGCACGAGTAATACCAAGCGGCGAGATTAAGTAGTCCCGTCAGTGCGAACAAAACACATTGTAGCGCGTGCATTTTCAATTTAGCAGCACGATAGGTCGAACGTATAAGGCTGCTTAATTGAAAATGCACGCGCTACAATGTATTTTGTTCGCACTGACGGGACTACTGGAATAAATAATTAATTCATGTGCCATGTAATTACTAACACGACCTACTATAAGTTTTTAACCCATTGATCCATGTTGGTCGTGAATAAAATTATTCAATCCATCGGCGAAACGATGCTGCTAAATTGAAAATGCACGTGAAATAATATGTTTTGTTTGCACTGACGGGACTACTTAAACTCGCCGGTTGGACATTCACTCGTTCGTCCGTCCGACCGTCGTTGTTGAGAGAATCATGGTTTCTGCCGATATGGATCGAACGTATAAGGCTTCTTAATTGAAACTGCACGCGCTGAAATGTGTTTTGTTCGCTCTAGCGGGACTACTTAAACTCGCCGCTGCGATTTCGCCCGTTCGTCCGACCGTCCGTTGTTTTTAGAGAATAACACCCCTGCCTACGAAGCTAGGGGTCCCGGGTTCGATCCCCAGTACGTTCAAATATTTGTGCTCGAGTATTTGTTCCTGAGTCTTGGGTGTTTTCTATGTATTTAAGTATGTATATATCTATATAAGTAAGATTATCGTTACCTAGTACCCATATTACAAGCCTAGAGCTTAGTTTGGGGCTAGTTCAATTTGTGTGAGATTGTATCCTGATATTTACTGTTTCATTTACGTGATTAACAAACACTTGGTAATGATAAATTGGTTTTCTTTACATCTTTGCCAGTTTCAATTGGCACAGACTATACCACTTTGTCTTTTATGCTTTAAGGAAATCGTTTCGGCAACAAAACCGGCCTCCTGAACCACACCGGCATAACCCTGCCCGACAAAGTGGTGCAGCACGAGGGCCTCATCCTCAGGTCGTATTCGGAGCACGCCAGAGAATCGAATAGTACTACATAATAATTATTAAACGTATTTTACTTACCTAAGAAATTCATTTAAATGAAAATACCTACTCTTTATTTTTAGATTGTGTAAGTTTATAAAGAGAAGCATTTTCTTAAGTACTTGGTCACTGATCTTTGCTTTTTAGGGTTCCGTACCCTCCAAAAAATAATATGCCTATGTAATATGCCTAGGCCGTCCGTCCGTCCATCCGTCATAAGTTTAAGGCTGTATCTTTTGAGCCGTAAAAAATAACGGCTAGTTTTTTTTTATTTATTATTCGGTATGATTATAGTAAAAACCTTGAAGAAAAACAACAAATACTTAATTATCTTAAGACTACTGTTTTGTTCTGGCCTACAATAACAGTCCAATTTTACTTAACACATTATTCTAAAAATATGATAGCTTTAGCTATAGCTTGAGTTTAGAGCAATCGATTTTAGGTTAAACAGTACATATACCCAGCAATATTGGCCGTATGGTATCATATTTTAGAATAATGTAATGGGGAATATTGGAGTATTGTTGCAGGCTAGGACCATAGTTGTGTAGTTTTACGGTACTAAGAATGGTGTGTGTGGGTGTTGGGCTCGTGCTGATTTGATTCGAAATCGAATTCAAATCGGAATATAATAATACCTACTGTGCGGCAGTACGGAACCCTCTGTGCGCAAGGCCGACTATACAACATGGTTAATGTAGTGGATGAAGTGGATCGTTGTTAAGTACAAGTCTGCAACTTAAAAGATAAAATATATTTATTCAGTAAGTAGGCCGCACGGGCACTTTTACACGTCAAGAATCTACCAGCGCTTCCCAAGAGGAGACCACAGCCGAGAAGAAACGCCGCAAGAAACTCAGCAGTCAGTCCTTTTTTAACCATGTTTAATATTACAATGATACTACTTAGTCTAGCATTATATAAAGCTATAAATATTAAATTAAACATAATAGCATAATGGCATACGTAGTTCAGCAGGAAAGCATATCAAAATTATTACGAGAGAGATAAAGGGAGAAAAGGAGAAAAAAAAAACAGGACAACCAAATAAAAGTTTTATATGTTTTCCTACTTCAACGGTGTCCCCTAGACAAACAACTTTGCAATTTTACAAATTATTAATGACTAAGTTACGGGTTTAGGCCAAGCATTTTTATCTGTTAAATAGTCCTCGACCCTATAGTACGCTTTAGATATTAACGACTTTTTTAAGTAATTTTTAAGTGCTGGAAATGGTAATGTTAAAACTTCGTCAGGTAATTTGTTATAGAAATGAATGCATTGACCAACAAAAGATTTATATACTTTACGGACGCGGAATTTTCGGATAGCAATTTTATTTTTATTTCTTGTACTTAAATTATGTACTATCAGCGCAATGGAACCCTGACCCACCATAGAACGGTGTCACAGTGACATTATAAAACAATTTGTTTGACACTTCTTATGACTTGAATCATAACGTCTCTGTGACACAGTTCTATGGTGGGTCAAGGTTCCAATGGTCTGATAGTACATCGGAATTTTTGGTGAAAGAATCTAAATTTTTAATATCATAAATAAATTGAGACGCTACAGTTAAGATGTGAATTTCTTTAAAAAGTTCTCTTAAGTAGTCACGGGAATTTAAGTTATAAATAGATCGAATAGCCCTTTTTTGTAAGACAAATATACTTACTTTGTATTTCAGCTGCCTTACCCCAAACCAGAATACCGTACGACATGACCCTATGGAAATAACTATAATAAACTATGCGAGCTGTCTCAACATTAGTTAGTTGTCTAATTTTCCTAACCGCGTAAGCTGCCGAACTTAGTTTACCTGCCAGTACCGCTATATGGGGACTCCATTGCAATTTTTTATCTATGGTTATGCCTAGAAAGTTTGTTACTTAGATTTGGTATACATTATGTGCGGTTGTCACCCTGATAATTTGTTATTCAAAATTAATAAATAAATGTGGTTACAGAATTACACAACATTAACGACAAGTTTTTAGAGTTGTTGGTAATTCCGCAGCTCTGCCTACCCCACTCTAGGAATGAAGAAGTGTATGTACAGTTGTACAGTAAACTAATCTAGTTACTATGTCATTGTGACATAATGATTCAAATCGTACGAAACTTCTTAAGAACTAAATTAAAACATCACTTCGCATAGTTCCATAGTGGCATATGAATCAAATTGGTAGAGTGTACCTACGTAATAAATAAATATCAGGGAACAATGTCACATTAATTGACCTAGTTCCAAGCTAAGCACTAGGCTTATACTATGGGTACTAGACAACAATATAAACACTTATAGAGTAAGCCATTATAGCCATTGGCTAACCAGCGGGTTATAATGACATTCAGTACTAGATTATGACCCGGCGGGTTATATTATGGTACTGAATCTTATTATAATCCGCTGATTAATAATGAGATTTGAATTCGTATGTTAAACGGTTCCATAGAAACATACAGCAAAAATAACTTATTTAACAATCGAACTGGCCACTACAAGCGATATACGCAAAACAAAGAAAAGGTGGGAAAAGTAGAGTATTCTCCTTTGGGATAAAGCGAGCTTGATTACCTCGCTGCACTCAGAACTCCGTTTTAATTTCCTAGCTTCGCTTAGGAATTAACTTGCAACACCCTCGCTACACTCGGGAGTTAAATCTGCAGTCCTTCATTTGCTCAGGATTCAATATCGCGCCCGTGTAAAACAGTGCTTTATCCCCTCGGTGTATAATCTACTATTAAAACATATTTCTTGTTCGCACTATTTGCTTTCCAAGTAAAGAATGAATGTAGCTGCGACCCGTCGACCTTTTTTGTAGTCCCCGTTCCAGAATGCCTTCCGGAATAAGCGATGGACCCGCCGGAGACTTCCTTGCTGGAATGTACAATCAAGGACTTTAATTGTTAAGCCACTATAGAACCCTGTCATAATGACAGCGTCAAACCATATGAAAGAAATTACGCTAAAATTAATGATCAACGTTATGCGACAGGGTTCCATAGTGGCTTAACAATTAAAGTCCTTGACTGTACCTTGTTCAACAACCGAAAATCGCAATGTCCTTGGCTCACGGATCTGGAATAATCCGCGTATTGCTGTCTCTTTCTAATCATGCTATCTCTTTCACTCTGAGTGGAAAATTGCTTGCAGCCGGCTGAAAACGCTTCCAAAGCACCAAAAATCACGATCGATAATTAAACGCCCTAATCCACCTAGAATAGAAATACAATGCTGAATAATCCTAGATGGAAACCACAGATTTTTTTTAATGAACTGCTACAAAACGGAACCTTTTTATTTAGCTGACCATTTGGTAAGATGGGAAACGTTAATAATTTTATGTTAGGAGTAAATAAATAGTGTAAGTACAATATTTGATGAGGTTACGGTTAAATGCTTCTTTTGATCATTAAAAAAAAGCAGCATGGAAATATACCTACCTAATAAACGTAAATTAGGTACTAAAAATATTCTGTAATATCAGATAACTGAATATGAAGGATAGCCTTTTGTAATGAATAATACATTGAAAGTTTATTAAATAAATAAAGATTGAAGTCGGTCATTGAAATATAATTAAAATCTGCAAATTTCATATCTTGTTTATAACCAAATGAAAAGTTAAAATGTAGGAAACGTTCATGTTTAAAAAACCTATGCTCATAAAACAATGTCAGGGTTTCCTTTCACAAAATTATTTAATTTCCTAGATGGCGTGAAATTAGTAATTAAAGTTCAACTTGATTAGTTTTTAGTAAAAACTTCTTCAACGTGACTTTTTTGCATTATGATGAAGGCTGCTTTTCAATTATTTAGTGCATTATTGTACTTAATAGGTAAGGAATGGATTTCTCTAAAATTAAATTAATCGGTTAATTTCTCTGTCTTCAAAATTAGCTTTCAACAACATTGCAACTATACCAAGGTTTCATCTTGGTTCCTCTCCTTTGACCTTTGCGGTCATTTCTTGCAAACCAGAGAGCTTATTTTCTTCAGCAGCATCTTTGTCTTCTCCTTGAGTCAATAATTTCATCAAATCAGGCTGAACTGAATACATATGTACTCTTACCGTCACTTACCATACCCTTGCTTATAGATGTTCAAGCCATAGAAGTAGCTACTCAATTACCAGAAAATGTCGCAAAGATATTAAATGCTTCTCGGAGAATTATAAATGGCGGCGAGGTAACAGAAGGCAGGCCGTATATGGTACGTAATTTACTTAATTAATGTTGTAATATACACACTCTATTCATGCCTTGCCTCTAACATGCCTCCTCTCCTGTCTTCCGCTTTTATACTTAGTTTTTTGAGTAGTTTTAACCTAAACTTCAACCATAATTGCATCACAAATTCATCCATGTTAGTGGAATCAAGTATAAATATATTCTGAATTTTATGAAGCAAGGCCTTTGCTGTTATGAGATTGTGTATAACCAGTTAAAACCTGCGGCAGGTATATACTGGTCTAACATAAGGCAAAGCGAACCTTCTATAATTTTAAAATACTCATAAACCTTCATAAGTACATTAACGATTCAACTATAGTTGATATTTTATACATACACAGGCAAATAGTGCTATATCAACTAGTAAATCTGTAGTAGAAGATAAAATTAAAAATTGAAAAGGACTTAAAATAGAGCCCTGTGGTACTCCTAGCTTAGCTGCAGCTCCACTACTAGTTAAAATATTAACTATTTATGTTCTGACTAAGCGTTATTGAACGTAGCATGGCAAGTTTTAATTGCAATTTCAAAATAAGGGATCTGTAATCGACCCAATCAATTGTTTTATAAAGGTCACAAAAAATCTTATCGTATCATATAAGATTACTCCCAGATCATCCTCTTATGCTGCGTCGAGCTAATTGCATTTTGACAAAACCTTATGTTCACCATACATCAACAAAAATCTTTAAATTAATAAAAAGGCATTTAGAATGAGCTTCCTGATTGTATTTACCGGAGGGGAATTGGGTTTTTATAAGAAAAAACGTCTCTTTTTAAAAATGGTAAAGAATATTTAGCTCCTCTGGTGTTGCTAACGACCATAGGCGATACTACATTCCACCAGATAGCCCGTCTGTCTGATTGCAATAAAAACAATCATAAGCTTCCTTTGCGTTGTTTCTTTTAATAATTTAAGGTCTTATTATGATTGCAGTAAATACGACGGCTGAATTTTATTAAGATTTTTCCATAGGTTCATCTAAAAATGCCAAGGTCGTCGTCCAAAAAGACTTCATACCGCACATGGCTGTGTGGAGGCACCATTATCCATGAGGAGTACATCCTCACTTCCGCTGCTTGCATTGAGGACGCGGAGCACTTTTATATCGTGTCTGGAACTTACAAGTAAGGGAAAGTTGTACAATGATACCCTAGATACCCTTGATAGGCCGGAATAAAAAAAATTCAAATTAAAAATATATTTGTAAATGGGTTTTTTTAAACAATTAACCGCCTTACTTATAAACGTGCAATAACCATGCTTTGTCCTTATCTGTCACTGTGGCATGTGAATTTGATAGATAAGGACAAAGCATGGTTTAGCTGCCCCACGGTTATTCCACGTTTGTAAGTAAGGCAGTTATTTTTTTATTGTACTCACCGTTAGTCCCTTAAAATCGTTGAATATTTTTTTTTCCTTTACTATGTACAAACTGCTGAGTCCCAAATCTAAAATACCGTTTTCCACAGATACTCAGATGAAGAAGACAATTATACTAACCAATGCATAAAGAACGGAGCCAAGAAAGCAATTTGGAAATGTGTGCCGAAAAGTAAGTATTCGGGGAAAAAATATTCTCCTAACTCGAGCAGTGGTTGAGTAATAATCCTGTCACGAACATACATTTTGACAGGTTTCTACAGTCGTTAACTTTTCCAAAAAGTATCTTGTCTTGTACTTACAAGACTCAAGCTCTGCCTTTTCTATCAGCCTACTCGGTGACTTTATTTCTCAGTCAAAAAATAATTATTACCTTGTTTCCCTCCAGTTTCCCTGAGCGAATATTTGGTCAATAAGTATTTGTTTTATTAACTTTCAAAAAAAGGCCCATCCGTTTTGTAATTTTAATTACATTACAATGATTTTGGAGGGTACCTAATATGATAATCCAGTAAAGCGATCTTTCACCCGAAGCGCGTTCTTTGACTGATCGCCTCGCTGAAATCATGGTTAGGCATAAGATTTAAGCGACGAGAAATTTCCCAAATAGTGAAAAACCTCGGTAATTTCTGTAAATTTTAATACAAACAAAACATTCTCAAAGCTTCCAAACGTTTCTGACAATGTTCTCAGTACGTAATTGCTTGAGAAGATTTCCAAACTTCTAGGAATGTTATGTTCTGAAGCTTGTACATTGCTAGTTAGACAGCGATCACGTTGCACCTATACAAAACCACGCATCGTTTCCCTAGTAAGTAATAGCCCTTAGCAACCATTCCATTTCTTCTCTTTTCTTTTAAGATTACATTTTCGATGGGCATGAAAATGACAATATCAGATGGATGAACAACGACATCGCCGTCGTGAAGATCGAAGATGGGTTCGACTTCACCAGGCGAGTGAAGGGCTGTGACTTCGTGCCCAAACCCATCTGCTACAACAACCAGAGCTTGACCCTGGAGAATGCTGGCACACTCGTCACCGTTGCGGGGTGGGGTACCACTTTCAAGTACTCCGACGTAAGTGACCTTTATTAGCGGGTCACCAGATAGAAAGTGATAAACACCGTCTACGGATCATCATCATCAGGGTTCCGAGTTTTCATAGCAGGGTAAGACGAAAGCGTGGTATGCAGTCGAAGTTAACATTCAGATTCAATTCCTAATCATTAATTTTATAATATCGCAAAAGCCACTTCCTTCACCCGCTGGTTCACACCGTGGTCCGTCGCTTCACCCTGGATATTACAGTACCCAACACTATTTGGCCGTCACTTCACCTTGGACACTGTAGTGTCTACTGTGCGTGCGTAGTCGGAGTTCCTAAATAAATATCTGTTTCAATTATACGCATGAAAAAAACGGCTATTAAAGGGTTTCTATCCTTTTCTTGAAAAAGTCATTCATCTTTTTCCTTAAGGTAACCCTTGTGTACAATTTATAGTTTTCAAACAAAGTTCATTTTTCAAGGCAAATGGTCGATGCGCAAGTACTCCGCAAGTTTTTATTATATTTTGATGGTTAAAGATGCATTTTTAAGAATATTTCGGGATAAACTAATGCTACAACATTCTATCTGTGAGATGTAAGGTGCATTTTGGTGCAAACGTAAGTAATTCTGTTTCATTTCCTTAAATTTAATTGATTTCTCATCAACCTTCTTCGGGGCCGGCATAAAAAGTGACGTTTCTACTTGTACATTAATGTTAATAATGTATTTTTACATTTTTTACATTTACTTACTTACTCTTTTTTTCAACGCGGTGTGATTACTTATTGAGATTTGGGCTTTTTAATACCCACGGTGAATTTAAGTCACATAGCTTGAGACGAAGCCACCTGGCGGGTATCATCGCTCCTTCTAGTCTGAGGGCGTCCTACACTGCGTTTGTCCATCCGCGATCTCAAGTCAAAAATACCATAACTCCATGGGCATGGTTATCAGTTTATCGTTATCGGTTAAAATTACAATTAATGACTGACAATTATCTTGACTGAATAACAATTTTTTAAATAGAAAACTATATTATGTATAATAATTATAACAAATTAAAAAAAGGATAACGCTGGATCCTCTTGTAGATAGACGCACGATGATAGCTAAAATATGCTTAAAATATGCTGAGACCATAAACGGCCATTGTTGCATTTGCATCTGATAAAGCATACTTTAACTATAATAGGTTTATAGTGCATTTATGAACAAGGGGGCTAGTATTGCTAGTATTATTTGTATTATTAGGGTTACTTCATTAGTTCTTGGGTTACAGGCGACTAAAATTGATTTACCTACTAAGAATGATGTAAGCAGCAAATAGCTTTAAATTGTTAATTAAGTAGTTACTTGTGGTTTTCAGATATTTATTTATTTATTGATAAAAAGGATTACATGACATTTCAGTATAACCAATGCGTCACTAAACTTAAATTAACAATTAAAAATTAAATTATGCACGACACGGTGCGCGCCGGCGGCACGGCCAACAGATCGCGTTGTCGTGGTCTGAGGGCGATCGTCGGGACAGCCGGGACAAGCAGTCGCAAGAGACGTTCTACAAGTTCAGGGCAGTCCGACTCACCACGCAAGGCTCGACATACCATGATCATTCCACCTTACCCCCAAGGAGTTGTACCCAAGGGAGCCAAGAAGATACTTTGTTGTATACAAATACGGGTAGAATCCAAATGTTTAAAGGAACCTTAAAAACGCCTTCTGAAGATTCTCAAGAAGTAAGGCATACGTCGATTCGCAGGGATAAAATGTGACGGACGAAGTCTCTAGCTTACCCCTTAATAAGGCATTATAAACCTTTTTTATGGCCACTGGGTCATGAAAATGGCGAAGGTTTCGGACTAGGAAACCCAGTCTTCAAAAGCAGCTCGTGGCAAGAGAAGAAATATGATCGATAAAGTGAGCCTCGTATCGAACACCACGACCAGATCCTCTACGAAGAAGAAACGGTTTATCGGCTAAGACCCTAACATATGTTGAGCATATATAGCGGTACGAGAGCGGCCAAATGTACACACACAGCTCTTGGCTGGGTTAAAATGATGTTACTCCATGAAAGTGTCCATACTCCACCGAAACACCAAGTCGATATCCCCTTGCAACATCTCGCAATCAGTTCTCGGCTCCACCCTGTATACCAACTTTAAATCATCAGCATACAAAAGACACTGAGCCGCCCGAAGAATCGATTTGAGATCGTTTATCATGATACCGAAAAACAAGGGCCCTATAATGGAGCCTTGACTGACGCCAGACCGGGTATGGTAAGGAGTCGAGACAAAACAACCATGTCGGGTAAACTGCTGCCGATCACGCAGAGAACTAAAAGGTCAGCAACTTGGGAGAGAAACCAATTTCATCAAGTTTCTTAAACAGCACGTCGTTATCCACGCGATCAAAAGCCTTCTTGAAATCGAAATAGAGAACATCGACCTGAACTCCTCTATCAAGATGCTTAGCAATGGTATCCGTTAGTTAAACAGATTAGTGTCGACCGAACCCATGCTGCGCGTAACTCAAAAAGGTACGAACCTGTGAGGATAGGGTTCGGTGAAGTATGGCCTCAAACAGCTTACCAAGGGTGGGTTAACGGCTATGGGTATATAATTCTCAACGATTGAAGTGTCACTCGCCTTCGGGATCGCTCTCACTCTAGATACCTTTCAACTTAGAGGATACGACCCAGAAGAGAACGCCTGGTTAAAAAAATATTGTATCAGGATCTTAAACTCCATACAACCCTTTACAGTATACGCCGGCAAGTTATCAGGTCCAACGGAGCTATTGACCTTTAGGCGTTTAATCCCAGCTTCAACCTCCTCCAATGTGATTTGAGGTCAATGCAGTTGACGTTAGGCTTCTGATCGGCATTTTCTAACAAGTTTGTAATTGTTTGTATTTTACGTGAAAAATACTTAAAATAAATATGATATTTTTTCCAAAATGTCAAATTTTCCAGTTTTAGAAAAAATATCAAATATCTGCTGTATTTGCTGAGAAAATAACGTTAAAAACCAAATGAGTATTTTCTTTTGCGTTTTCCAACGACGTTCTATTAAACACGGAATCCTCAGTGCCCGAGTCCGCCTCGCACTTGGCCATTTTTTTAAAATACCTAACTTAACATAACCTAGTAATCTTTCAGTGGGTGTCGCGGAGGAAGGACAACCAGAAGGAGCTTTTGGAAAGCATCGTGGAGATCATCGGCAAAAGCCGCTGCAAGAGACGCTGGGGCTCTCGCTACTACAACATCATTGAAAACTACATGATTTGCAGCAAGGACATCGGTCAGACCATGTCGGAAATTTGTAATGTAAGTATTTGTAAAACTATAATAGGAGGGGGCGGGATGACTCCGACGTCTACAGAACGGCTAGTGTGCTATCAGAGATGCATGGTGAAAAAGAGTTACGTAGCTAAGGAAACCTTTGTCATGATTATCAGCGTTTTTGATCATCTCTATGTCACAGTCATTTAGCGCATAAAACTATTGTACAGTTTTTTTAATGATAATGGGTTTGCTCTTGACTAACTCTTGCGCACGGAGGACGATTTTGTCGACGATGAAGCATAGCTCACTCAGAAGATGCTAATAGGCCATATAGTAGAGGATCCGACGACCTTCACTGTGCTGTTTATTCGATAAAAAGTATTTTATATCAAGTTTGATAAGTATGTTAAGTAACTATATTATTAATTAGTATTCTAGCAAATAAATATTCCATTTCATTTCATATGGCGAATAGGTAGGCTGAAAAATATCACCCACCCACACCTTAGATTTAACTAGACTCAGATTGTATGCACTTGGAAATACAGACATCGGAAGCGGAAAAAGGAAAACTCTTTTGCAGTACGCATTATGTATCCCTCGGACTTGCATTTTTCTTGAATCTGTCTTGTCTTCCTCAATATTATTTGGCTATGTAATTTCCAGGAAAAATATGTGGATTGTCAAGACATCAACTACTCGGCAGAAGAAGAGGACGCGAGAAGAGTCATGCGCGTAGAAAGGGTGCCGTCGAACCTGGTTATGCACGCAGGGTTCCAACACATTAACGAGAGTCAGCAGGCAAGAAGGAACAGCAAAACCCAAGCAGACGGAGGATTCTGCGAGGTTAGTCTATACCAGGGTAGCCCTACTGTTTAACAGTCGGACCAAATGGACGATAGATATTTTTGGCGGGCCACTGACGGTTAGTTACTACATGCAAGATACCTACTCGGTATTTCCGCGAAATTCTCTAACTTGATTGTAGGGCCTGCGGTTTGGAATTCTTGGTCTATAATAATAATAATAATAATAAATCATTTATTTCGAGTAAATTTACACTCATATATTGTTAGTAGTTCCTTATTCCTAATTGTTAGTAACAAATTACAAATAACACTAATTATAAAGGGCATGTAGCCCACAACAATGACGCATGTAAGGGCAGTCTACTCTGCTCCCTATCATGCTGAGGATGATATTGGGGCTGGTCCGCACGCGGCGCACCAGGGACGCGGCCCGCTTGCGCATAGTGGTGTGAAAGCAGACGACCCCGGCGGCTGGGAACATACCTGACGCGCTACATCTATACGTACAGTATCCAGATAATGTTGAATACTTTGGTGCGGCCCGCAACCCTGCATCAATTGGATTAAATTGTGTTTAATTTCATTAAAAATCTTTGAAATAACCAATACTCGTAGTAGTATATTCATAATGATCTTAATATTAATGTTCGTCCTTTTTTAAAGTGCGTTGTGTCGTTTCCGATGTTATTAACTTTCAGAACGACCACGGCGGCCCTCTCGTCTTCGGCGAAGGAGTCAACGCAGTCGTCATCGGCGTCATCTCGGCCTGTCTCGTAAAAGAGAGGACCAACAAATGCTACGGCCCTTTCCTGTACACCAGCGTCTACAAGAACCGACAGTTCATCTCCTGCGCTCTTTATAAGGATACGGAGTACGTATTTTGTACGTAACCCTTATTATCAAACAAAGACTTTGGCGCTCTAAACCTTAAGCCAATATTGCTTTTATTTCGTAATTATGTTGTTCATATTATCGTGAGGACTCTGGTTGAAGTTTCTTTGCGAGACTGAATCAGAAATGTGGAAATTCGAAGACGAACCAAAGTTACCGGCATAGCTCTGGTGGTACATATTGCTCGTAGAACTGATGGTCGTTGAGCAAAGTGTTGGTATGTTCCCCACAAAGTTGACCAACGACCTAGTGAATATAACGAGGATCTAATGGATTCGAGTAGCACAAAACCGACGGTCGTGGAGATTCTCGGAGAAGGCCAATGTCCAGCAGTAGACGTCTTTTGGCTGATTGTAGCTCTTAATGTTAAGTAAATACGTACCTAAGTTAAACCATATAATTATGACTTAGAGATATAAAGCTAGATTAAAGTAGAAAAAGACCCCTGGTAGAATAGTGGCAATATTTAAATTTGATATTTCCCTGATCTAAATATACCAACAGCATCCTGTAACACCCAAAGGCATTTTAAAAGGCCTTCTGTCTAATTAACTTCTTTTAAGCTTTTAACGATACGACAGAATTGTACAGTCACCCAATAAAAATGTTGAGCATACTTAGAACCGTGTCATTGTGACTGCCGTTGTTATTGTCATACTTGTCATTTGATGTTCAGTTTGAAGTTTATTATGACAGTGCACTAAGTACACAGTCAATTTTTTTTTCTACGTTTTGTTTTACTACTTTGTTTACGTGACTAATATGTATATTCCTGCCAAATTACAGCTTTCTAGTACTAAGAGTCTCTGAGCTAGGCTGCGGACGGACGGACAGACGGACATGGAGACTATAAGGGTTCCTAGTTTGACTGCGGAACCCTAAAAACAAGCGAAAAAGTACGCAACTCCCGGCTTATTTGAAAGACTTAACTCTGTACATGAGAGTTGGTTTTATCTTTTTTGGATGTTTTCTCCTTGACCGATTTTGTCTATGAAAATTGTCTCATTACTATTGGAACACTCTAGTATTATTGAGATTCCGATATTGAGGTTCAATACCGGCTTTCAATTCCGGTACTGGAAATCGTCCGATACTGCATGCACTAATACTAATAGAGAGGTCAGCCGCCTTCTTTGGTATTATGGCAGTTTTCCCATGATTTAATACGACACGTGTTTAATTAAATTACGCAATTCGTTTTCAGAGCCAAATGCCGAAGACAGTTCAGGGCCGGCGAAACTCACACTGAAAAAATAATATCGTGGAAAAATCATCCTGACGGGTAATAACCACTTTAAAGCACTGTAAAAACATAATTAGTAGAACATCTTCGAACTAGAGCACATCTTCGAACAAGAGTACATCTTCGAACAAGAGCACATCTTCGAACAAGAGTACATCTTCGAACTAGAGCACATCTTCGAGAACGAGAGTACATTGAACGGGTTTTACGTGTGCGGCCTTACACGTACACCCCCCATGCCAACGGCGCGGGGCGGGGCGTGCGATGTTGTTTTAGCTGTATTTCCTTTTATTTACGTATCACAAGTCAAAAGATTTGTTTCTCCAAAAATTCACAAGGTATCTCAGTGACGTACGATTTTAAACTTAAAAGCGAAGAAACTGCTGCTTAGGTTGAAACTGATACATGCCGAAATATCAGATACGATTTAGTTCCTAAGTAGTAATGATATAAGTTAGGTTAGGTTTGTTTTAAAACAATCCTGGAAAATTAAACTCTTTCAGAATAATAAGCATGCGGACAGATAAGTTAATAAGTTAGGGACGATAATTAGGACTTGTGATTATAGGATTGGTCTTTGGGGTTCTAAACCTTTTTGTTATTATCTATTGTACTTAACAGCGTCGCTGTTATTAAAATATACTAATTAAATGCAGGTAAAAAGGATCATGGATAGAACGAAAAGACTTGAAATTAGTTTTAGCAGGAAGGTAACTAGGTATATAATATGTAGTTATCATACAAAAGAAGGCGTGGAATATTCACTGAATTTAGTTGTCAGTATGGATCCAATAAATAAGTTAATAGAATTTCCCCAAAATCGTGGCGTCTATTTAGTCGTTTGGACACATGTCGTCAATGTAGTTGAACGATGATCGGAGTTTACCTTTATCAAGTCCGACTCGCTCTTAACCGGTTTTCTAAAAAATGCGCGTTTTGCTATAGTTTCCTCTCGGCATTATATATGCCACGGCGGTAATGCCTGTCTCATATTTCTCGGCCTCGCCAAGGCACTGCTTGTGAACCTGGTCAGGCAATCCCTTACTTTCTAGACCTCTTTTTTTTTTTTTTTTATGGCATCGGGTAGACAAACGAGCACACAGGCCACCTGATGGTAAGTGGAAACTGTGACCCATAGACATTCGCAATCACAAGACTGCAATGCAATCCTAAGACTGCAAATGCGTTGCCAACCCTGAGGCTAAGATGGAATGCCTCTATGCTAGTCATTTCACCGGCTGTCTTATCCCCAAACCGGAACACAACAATGCGAACACTGCTGTTTGGCGGTAGGTTAATGGATAAGATGGTGGTAGCGATCCGGACGGACCCTGCACAAGATCCTACCTCCCGCAAAACCTCACACCTCTACATTAATGTACTATTCCACAGACCAGCGAGGAATGAACAGGAGAATCCGCACATAGACGACGACATCTACGAACCAGTGGTGGGGGTGGAGGCCTCCCCCACCCCCAAGAAGGACCAGGTGTTCCCGGGCAGGGGATTTATTCTTAGAGCCGCGAACGAAACTGCCGTAATGGTCAAGTTATTGAATAGTACTGCTGTATAAAATAAACGTTTTTAAAATAAGAACGCATGTTTAATTTTGACTGAAATAAGTTTCCCGGAACTTCATTTTGAGACATTTTTATTTACTTTTATTTATCCAATCCAATCCATTTCCCGCATTTTTAATTTTCTTTAAGATAAAGTGACAGAGCTTAAGGTGGAATTTTATAACCTTTAGATGTGTAAAGTCGACTACAAAGATATGTATCCACTTTTTTACCCTATTACAATGCAGTAATTTAAAAAACTCTTTGTAGTCGACAGTTTTAAAGGGGTCTATGTCACCAGAGATATATTTTCCAACATCTGGCTCAAAAATAACAGCGTGTCAAGTATTTTCCAACCCAAAAGTTGGCCAATATACCATTGCTGGAGAGTGTACCGTACAGTTTTCAGCCATGGCGTCCAGTTTGAAAATGTTTAATACAGAAGGCAGCCAAATTTTCAGGGACTGTAAAAAAGGCTGTAACCAAGTACCTAGAGAAAAAAATACAATGGGGATATGAATGAATGATTGAATGAATGAATTAGTACATGAATGAATTTATTGCGTATTACTGTGTATAAATTCAGAAAAAGAGAGAGAGAGAGTACTTTAGCCAAATAAGACAGAAGGCCAATGTCGTATCGTATCAGGAGGTGAAAAAACTAGCAGATAATAGAGGAAAGTTGGCAATCACTACGACAAAACTCTTGTAAATTAACCCACAGGAGATTTACATGCACATAAATATTCAAAAAAAATCTTGCCACTGCACGAATAGGAGATTTTAGTGTTGGTTCCAGACAACCCAGTGCCAGTTGGGGACTTCTCAAAAATAATTGGTTTTGCACTTGATTTTCTCATAAAAACATGAAGAATAATAATAATGAGAAACCCACATACTGTAAAACGGTGTGAGTAGGGATACAACCTAAAAGAAGCATATGTTACTAATTATAAGACTGAAATTATTTCCAATAGACGTAACGTTATTGTCCATTTAATACTTGTTCTTATTTGTAACAAATTATAACTTATTTCAGGTTGTGTCCCTACTTACCCCATTTTACAGTATGGTCCAAACCCAGACTGTACTCGTATTGTAACTAGTGTAGTTAGTTCCTGTATACTTTGGGCATCTATTCCACTTAAAACTATTAAGTGATCGTATTGTTAAGGTAATAAGAGCGTCGAGATACGTCGACAATGTTTTAAAGATACAGTTTAAGATAAGTTGAAAAGAAACTGTAAACTCACGCCGCCCCTCTACCTTTTAATATTTGTACACTGTACTGGGGGGTTATTATGACATAACTATGCAGTTCATTTTACGATGAGTGTAAGGGACAGAGCTATGGCAGTTATATAGCTCTGTCCTTTTCTCTCAGCGTAAACAGAATTGCATAACTGTGTCATCATAACCCCCCTGGGGGCTTATAATGACAGGGCTATGCAGTTCATTATACGGTACGGTACATTACATTAAAGGACGGAGCTATGGCAGTTATGTAACTCTGTCCTTTTCTCTCAGCGTAAAATGAATTGCACAGATACTTCATAATAACCCCACAGTATTCCCAGCTTCTAAATAGCTTTCCGATGGCTATCGCTATCACGCTTGCACTCGCTACTGACAGTATATTTTTCTCTCGTGTGCCGTGGAAAACCTTAGGAAAATGGTAGCACTCTAATAGCTTACTAAATGCTGTGGTGGGCGATGATTCCACGAAATAAGTAATTGATTCAACCGTTGGTGTTGACGATTGACGACGATGCAATCAAACAAAAGTCTGCATGGAAAGTTATGAAAAATTTAACCATTTCGTCGATTTTTTTTCTCACATGGCATGGTTCTTAAGCGCATGGTTGAGCTACTCACGTGGGTACTCACTCAGTTTTCTTCATGTCAAAATGTGTACGTAGATACTTATACTATACAGCGGCACACGACGTCGTCGCTACGCACGAAATGACGTGACTGATACCCTCATGGCCTGAGGGCCCAGACAAGATGCACTACGCTAGCTAGCGTTTCTCTTCGTTTAGTTTTTAAACCTATCGCGTCACTGGTAGATGACGTGATATGAAAAGTCACGTGATGTGCCAGTGACGCGATTGGTTATAAAAGTAAACGAATAAAAACGATAGTTAGCGTAGTGCATCTTGTCTGGGCCCTCTGCTCCTAAGGGACGCCCATGCACACGCCAGCACGTAGCTGTATTTAATACACTAAAGTGCACGTACAAAGCGCGCACATTGACACATCGTGGGTAAAACTGCAAAACCGCGTAAGTAACATTTAAAATGAGGATCAAAATGCACCATCTTTCTAAGAGGTTAACGTTTATTTTGTTCTACTATAAATTTGTTGGTTACGCGGTTTTGCAGTATCACCGACGACATGCCTCTTGCTCACTGCGGCGCATGGACATGTTACGTCACGTATGTTGACACACGCATCTAGACCGATGGACCCACGCAGGTGCCGTGTATAGCGTGTACAGCAGTGGGGTTCCAGCTGTAGAAACAATCAACTCGGCCTCTGTAGAGATTTCGGTAGATTGTTAAATCTACCGAAATCTCTACAGAGGCCCTAGCTAAATCGCAAACGTTACTAACGCTTTTCTTTTCTATCACTCAAAACTCTAGGCGTTGGTTCGGAAATATAGACGCCGCAAGCTTGCAGTAAGACAAAGGTGCGTGGCAAGAAGGCCCTCGAAAAACGCACGGTAGTGGATTTCCAACTATCAAAATGGTGTTGATGAAAATTAAATGATAGCTACCTACTAAATTCCATCAAAATCAGTTCAGCTGTTTGAAAGAAACTTTGTCAGCTTGTAACGCTATCAGACAAACAGACAAAGTTACTTCACATTTATAATGTTAATTTATATACTGATTGTAAAGTTAGCCTAATTGGACGCCTAGTTTAAAGCGTTGTTGTTTTAAGATAATTAACAATTTTTGCAATTCAAATCAATCCATTATAATAAGTGATAATAATAAAAGAAAAATCTATTTCTATTTTTATTAGTAATGCATAAATACTTCAACAAAATTAATGACAGAAATAAATTGGATTTAAGACACAGGAAATTTAATAAATAATTGGTTTCCAACGAAGCAAAACGCTGTTTTATATCAGACAGAGTTAATTGGTTTTTTAATTGTTTCTTTATTCATAAACGAGAGTGGTCCCTTCTGGATCACTCCCTCGACGACCATGGCGAATTTGATATTGATCTTTGTTTCCACACTTTTAATAATAAGTAAGTATCTTATTGATTTTAGTTAATTTTAAAAGCAATTTTTGATAATTTTAGCGTTCCATTTTGTACACGATTGTGTACATTGTATTTGATAGAATTATGCTTTGAGACATGGTTAAACCACTTTTTTCCAAAAATATACATTAAGTTCTCTTCGGTACGAAAATTAACAATAATTCGATAAAGTTACAATCCCAATATTCTCAATGTAGGAGATCTGAACTGAACATCTTAGCCTGTTTGTGAAAAATGTGGTTACAGAATTAACAATACATTTTTAGAGTTGTTGGTAATTCTTTAGCTCTGACTACCCCACTCTGGGAATGAAGGCGTGAGTTTATGCATGTATGTAGTTATGCCTACTTTATTGCTTACCAATCATACACATAAGTTAGAAAAATGTGTCAGTAAGTCAATTTTGAACGCGTCCTGATAAAAAAAAACAGGAAACAAAACAACGGACTTGCGGTATACACACACACCGCACTTAACGTAGACCAACTCGTCTGAACACATTTAATTAATTCGATTAAAGACCACGCAAAAAAATATTTTTGTTTTACATACGGTTATTCTACTCTTTTTTTATACGAATAAATTACCGTTATTTTGCTCAAATAAGTTGCTGTCAAATGTTATATCACTTAAGAATGGCTGACCGATTTAGTCATTTTTATCTCGTGTGCGTAATTGTTAGGACAAGGTTTGGAAAAAAGAAAAAACACATCATAGTTTTTCCAATCGCGTCACTGGTAGATGACGTGATACGAAAAGTCACGTGATCAACTAGTGACGCGATATTGGTTTAAAAACCAAACTAATAGAAATAACCATTTTCTTTTACAGATGTATTGAATAAACCTTTCCCATCGTTTCTTGTCGGAAAAGCTCGTATTTATCTTGCTTTCTCAGTTGTCTTATTGACGGGTACTCAAGCTAATTGATAAAGCAAGATAAATACGAACTTATCCGACAAAAAACTATGGGAAAGGATTGTTCACTATATTTGTCCTTACATTTGTTTTGGACTAGATTAAAAACACGCGATTTATAATAAACTGGATAATGTAGTTATAATCTGTTCTCAGGCTTAGCCCTGTCCGAGCCATCACGACGTGACGAAGATGGCGAGAAACTCACCAAACACAAGGAAAAAGACAAGAGCGAGGACACCAAGACCACGAACGAGGGTGACGACACCAAGAACAAGTCGAATCATGACAACGAGATAGCAGACGTGGAAGATAAAGGGTGGGAGTATGAGAACAGGACCAAAGTGGACGCCAGGAGGGTGCTGTACAGCAAGACGGTGGGGAAAGGGAAACGACCGTATATGGTAGGTTTATATTCAGCCTTGCTACGACAAATGGCGGTATCTCAGGCTAAAGTTCTGCAGCAAAAGGAACCTCATCACTGACGGGAAAGGATTGAATCTGCTAATATCTGATTCTGTTCAGTCATAACTCATCTAAATAAAATAATGCAATTGAATAAATAAAATAAATATCAAATGTCGTGCAGTTAAGTTTTTGGTCGGATTAATGTTACTAAACATTTTGACCTTAAATTCGAAAAGTAAAAACTATCATAATAATTAATGTCCTCAAAAAGAGCGCCCAAACAAAAAAGACGATTACGATCCATCCATTAACTATATTTACGAGTATTATTGTCATTCTTTGAAGCCATACCTCTACACCCACTCATATCGACAAAGGTGTCAAAATGTAGAATACGTAGTAACCTTACTTACAAACAATTAGCATCAATCTAGTGTACGAATCAAGTTTCATTGTAAATATTAAACCCTATACATCCAATTGACCAAAATTCGGCCAATAAATATTAAATCCCAATACCCAGGTATATCTCCAACTAACCAAAGACTCGGCCAAAGCGCACAAGTACCGCGGCTGGCTGTGTGGTGGCGTCATCGTGGACCGCTACTATGTCCTCACCTCCGCCGCCTGCGTCGAGGATGCCGACCATTTCTATGTGGTCGGCGGCACCACCAAGTTTGTCGACAGCTTCGACTACAAGGACAATGAGTGCGTGTGCAACAACAGAAGAAAGGTTGTGTGGAAATGTATCCCCAAAAGTAAGAATTTTGTTTTCTTGACATACATGGACACAGACGTACTAGAATTCAACAGGTTTTTGAAAGGTTGAGCAAAGGTTATCAAAACTTAAAACATGTGACACAGGATCTCCGCTGTATTGACGATAGTTCAACAATACCTACAGTTTACAAAATTCTCAAGTAAAATCTCTTGTTACTCATAACTAAAAAAAAAAGCTGTGCCATTTTTTTGCATTGTAGCATTGCCATTTCGTATTCCTCCTTTATGGACGTGACTAATTACGAGTATATACCTATATATCATCTGGTAGTCTTATCGAAATAGGTTTACTGTCATGGGCTCTTAGAATAAGTTGACTTCATCCTCAATCTCGTCGTGACCTATCATCAAATGAGAAAATTCAATCGTTGATTAGCTTTCTCTTCTTAGTTACAAAAACTATCGACTTTATAAATGTAAATGTTTGGAATGGCACAGGTTTTCCGAAAACGGTTAAACGTTGTCAAAACGCCACATGACAACATGGGAACCATTATAACACATATGAAATATATTTTCCAGATTACAAATTCGACTTCCAAGACAGCATTAAGTGGTCTTCTAACGACATTGCCATCGTTAAAGTTGAAAAGCCCTTCAAATTTGGAGTAACAGAAAAAGGATGCGAGTTTGCTACTGATCTCATATGTTATAACAACGTCAGCAGGGATTTGGAAAAACCGGGGACTAAAGGCTTCATTGCTGGTTGGGGAAGCGGTAGTAACTTTAGGGAAGTAAGTATGCATAGTCCGGTTTAGATATCTTCGTGACAACTTACTCCATAAACAAACTTCGACCATTCATCCTTTACAAGTGTTTACAAGGCAATTCGGCATTTATGTTATAAAAGCGACTTGAGACACAGTGACAGCGACAACTGGAGTTCAAACCTCATGTCACCTAGAGCCACCAGGACACAGACCGATAATCAGCCAAGTTAAAAAAAAAATGTGCCTTGTCCTGTTATGTTCTTTTCACAGTGTGACTATTAGCTGCATGCAATGTCTTTTATCTTTTGCAAAACGGAAAAGTTTGGATGTGTGCGATCCCTGTCCACTCCCATAACGAGCCGGAACTTATTCAATTGTCTAGGGTTTTTTTTAAGAAGTATCCCGGTGGTATCGTTCTTTAGTGTAGAGACGATGTAACGATGAGGCAACGCTTTGCGAGCGTACTGGAGGAACCGATAACTTGACTGAAGAGTTTCTTGTCAAGTTATTACAAAAAGAGTCTGACATTCAGTCTTGACATAAGACGTAACATGTGCTAGAGCCTTCAAAGTTTTGTCGGATATGAAAAAGTTTCGTAACCCATCATTTAACCGAATTTCACTTCATCGAATGTATCGAGATCGAGAAATGCCTTTCGATGAAATGAAAATTCAGCGTAATGATACATTCGTTGAAAGGTGTTGCGATAAAACCTAAAAATAATTGTAACCTTACTAGGCTTACCTACTGGTAAGTACTTAGATCGTTTTGTGTTATGGGTTATGGGTTATGGAGCCGTATCGGCACAAATGCTATTGTTTTACACAAGCTGAGTTTGCCTGTAATTGGGTAAACACCCTGTCACTCTTCCCTAGACATATAATTTTAAAATTAAGTTAATGGTGTTATATCTATTGGCGAACCTAATAAATAAATAAAATAATAAAATAATAATAATAATAGGCACCCAAAAAGTTTACATCCGAAACATACATAATATATTATATTGCAATGAAATTTTTGATCGCTATTATTGGAGATCCACAAGTTCTATCAGAATATCATACTTATTTTATACACTGATTATGGAACTCATTTGACGACAGCTGCTATGTTGGTCAAAATTTAAATCTAAAATCACAATTATTTATTACGTGGAGGTTCTAGGTTGGGCAAAAAAATTCCGCAGGGCCATTCGAATTCTTCAATGCCTTCAGTATCTTTAAAGGACTGTTCCGGTTGCCTGCCTAGGTAAATGAATTCAAGTATTTGACTAAAATCTATTTTCGCAGGGTGTCTACCGTAGACAAAAGCCGTATAATACGGAGAACGCTAAATGCCTCCAGGAAGCAAAGGTCTGCATCATGGACAATGAGGCATGCGCCAAGAAGTGGTCCCAGCGGTTCAGAGAGATCATAACCCAGTTCATGATCTGTACCAAGGACGTCATGAAGAGACTCAGTGAGATTTGCGACGTAAGATTATAATCGCACTTTGATGTGGTATTTCTTTCGCTCATTCCCGAAATACCAGAATTTTAAAATACCAGATTCTCAATATACCTACTTGAATCATCATATCTTGAATAATATTTCGAAGCTGGTGATTTGGGAATCTGGTAAAGAGAGTAGTCTGGTATTTTGAAATTGTGGTATTTTGGGAGTGAGCGATTTCTTTATGCATACATTTAGAAGTGGTTGACTGGTAGACACTACATAGTATATTTGAATGTCAAAACAAGTTTAAAACTTCAAACATGCATTACGTTTCGTACAGTCAGCAGGAGAAGTAGCTACGCAATCGAAGAGGTCAAAATGATCTGCAGTCGACTCTATTGTCAAGAGAATACGTCGTGTCTAGATCATTTTGAGCATATTATTCAGCTTAACTACTTTTGATGCTGACTTTACATCACTCGCATTCTTATTACCGACACCCTGCTGCTGACCTTTCGGCCGTTCATTTGTCCGTCCGTATGACACAAAACCTTTTCCTCACTATAAAAACTTTTTGATAATTCTGTAACCACATTCTGCACACTTAGGCGAAGATGTTTACCAGTGTATTAGTGACAGGTTGCAAGCCCATCGCCTAACAGTACTACACGCCTTTATTACCTTAGTCGGCTTTTACGACATCCACGGAAAGATACGGAGTGGCACTATTCTAATCCGGCTACCACACCATTGCAATTTATTATTTATTTATTTATTTTTAGAATTAAGTAACTACTTAAACAAGTAAGTAGTTATAAGCTTATAAGCCTATAACTATAACCTGCCTGCCTTGCCTAATTCCTGTAACTATTTCCAACAGAAAAGATACGCAAACTGTACGGATGTAGAAAGCAGAAAGAATCTAAAATTGGACGATTCCCATGAATTGTCACTTGCAAACTTTAACGTGGACGTGGGGAGGCATCTGAGGGACCCTGACGACTACACGGCCAGGCGGTCGTCCATGAAGGGAGGGTTCTGCGAGGTAGGAGGTCTTTAATTGAAATTGCTTTAGATGGGTACAAATACAGGGAGACGTGGTCAACATCAAGGCAACTCTTGGAAACTTCCTGAAATATAGTGGAAAACTTATTACATCAGAGATGACGACGGTGTTTCTGATGAATGTATAATAAATGGCTTGATTTCAAAACAAATAAAAAGAAGATTTAATACCTTAACATCAAAATATCACTAAAGCAAAGCCATACCCGTATGTATGACTTATTGTACAAAATACAGTAGGGCGTTTCACATTTGTATGGAAAAAGAAATGTCTCGCTTGTAGCAGACTTCGCTATGATAACGTCTAGGTTTCAAGATGAATGGACAATATTTAGTGTTTGCTAAAATTGACCACTTAGGGGGAGCAGATTTTCAGTGTTTATTATTTTTCCAAAAACAACAAACAATAACTAACTTTAATGATATTAACCATCATCACCATTTTTTTCAATATCTCTAACATACGACGAATTCGCAATGACCACCCGTTGGCCCCTGCCGCTTGACGGAGATTCGCGCAAAATGGCCGCGACGCTTGACAGAAAATGACAACCGCCGGGTACCTACCCGACGATTGCCGGCAGAAGGGTTAACCTTTTGAAAATTGATTCCAAAAGTTGACAAAGTGCAACCCTTAAATACCAACTAATAAATATTAGCTAGGACCAAGAATTCGATCGAATTCATTAAACATTGCAATGTGTGTAAATGAAACACTCTTAAATCCAGGACTCTTAATGTCGCAGCTGGGACACTGTCAGACTGCATCTAAACCTTTGACGGACACACTTAGAAACTTTCATATTTAAATACCAAAAATAAAACTTTTATGAGGATTGTGAAGCTAAAAAAATCCATACGAAATGCGAAAATGTTTCTCTTCCCTTAAACCTGAGGGCCCAGACAAGTAGACTACGCTAGCTATCGTTTCTATTCGTTTAGTTTTTAAACCAATCGCGTCTCTGGCACCTGGCAATCACGTGACTTTTCGTATCACGTCATCTACCAGTGACGCGATTGGTTAAAAACTAAACGAAGAGAAGCGCTAGCTAGCGTAGTGCATCTTGTCTGGGCCCTCTGGTCCAATTTATACAATTTTGAATATTTAGATATCATGAAAAACTATGTACGTGTAGAATTTTGAATTAAAATTTTGATTTTTGAATTACCAGAACGATCACGGCGGGCCACTCATCGTCAAATACCAAAACAAGGAGCGCGTGATCGGCGTGATATCTGCATGCAAGATAGACCCCAAGAGTCACAGCTGCCACGGCCCCTTCCTGTACACGTCCGTGTTCAAGAATCGACAGTTCATATCGTGCTCTATTTTCAAGGATGTAGAGTAAGTTATAGTGGTGGTAGGCGTTACCTTGGGCAGGGTCCGGATCGCTACCACCATCTTATCCTTTAACTTGCCGCCAAGCAGTGTTTTTTGCATTGTGTTCCGGTGTGGGGATAAGACAACCGGTGAAATTACTAACGTGTTTTCAGTTTTAGGGTTGCGGTCTTGAGAATGCAATAGACAGGTCTCAGATCTCACTTACCATCAGGTGCTCGTGTCCTCGTTAATAATTCGACTTCAATTGAGGATTGTACTCCGCTCTCTTAACATTGGTGAAATCACTGCAGAACCGCTATATTTAATAAAAGAAAAAAAAAGTTATATGGCACTAATTACTAGTACCATATACCTACTCATGTTAAGTGATACAAGACTAGGTTCGATTACCGATTGCGTAGTTTTTTTTTTGGTTTTAGCTTACTGAAGAATACGAGACTGTATAGGTACTACAGGGGGCCTAATATGGCTGCGTTTATCGCGTGAGAAAGTTTGGATAAGGCATCCGTCACCTTCTGACACGTAAATAAGTACACGTGTCAAAAAGTGACAGATGCTTTATCCACATTTGACACACGATATAGAAGCAGCCATACTAGGCCCCCTGAACGTTCTGGGTTTGGGAGCCACAAAAACACGTCCAATCGTTAACAGCATTTAATTAGAAGAGAGTATGGGTAGTCGGTACAATAAAGCGGTGCAATGAAAAGCTACCCTCAATATCTCATATATTACACCTCCTACTTATAACTATACATTTACTTAATTTAATCAAACTCGTAACCGTATCTTTTAACCGGTAACAATTTCTCTCTGGGCCTCAGTGTAGGCCGACCTAGTGCCACCGGAGGGGAGCCAGATTCAGGCACATCTGACTGTACCCCTGGGACTGCACCCCTAGTCTCGGGTTCCGGCCCCACGCCGTGGTCACTCCCTGAACCCTGAATGTTCCTCGGCTCACCGACCGACTGCGATGGCCACTCATATGTGCCTGCCCAACGACCTTTAATTTGGTCCACATGCCGATTTACTGGTGACCCGTCCTCCGTTGCGACTACATAGTTTCGAGAACTAGTTTTTTCCTTAATTTGGCCATTGACCCACTTTCTACCCCCAGTATAATTCCTAAATCGCACATTGTCTCCTACACTAAAAGCTCTGGATGTACCACCAGCGTATGCCACCTGTTTATGCTGCCGTTCTCTTACTTTGTCTTCAATAATACGGTTACCCTTTAGTAGGTCCAATCTAGAACGCAAGTTTCTATGTTGTAACAGAGTTGCCGGCGATACTCCCGTGGTGGTATGCGCCACGTTTCTACAAGCGAACAAGTATGCTTGTAAAGCGATGTCTATATCGCAGCCCTCATGCTGCGCCTTTCTGATTGCCCGTTTGCACAATTTAACTGCCCCCTCTGCCGCCCCGTTAGAAGATGGGTGATTTGATCAATTGCAAAAGCTTTATCTTGTCTAGGGGACACCATTAATGTAGGAAACCGTATCGAAACTTTTATGTGGTCATCTTGCACCGTGTTATAAGTTATAAACAAATGTAAGTGAGTTTTTTTTTTTTCTCCTATTTCTTCCTTTATCACTCACATAACATTTTTGGCATGTTTTCCTGCTGATCTACGCATGTTATTTAATATTATATTGAATTTAATATTTATTGCTTTATATAATGCTAGATTAAGTAGTACCATTGTAATATGTTTAAAAAATGACTGACTGCTGAGTTTCTTGCGGCGTTTCTTCTCAGCAGTGTCTCCTCTTGGGAAGCGCTGGTAGATTCTTGACCTGTAAAAGTGCCCGTGCGGCCTACTTACTGAATAAATATCTTTTATCTTTTTATCTTTTTTACAGACACTTCACAAAAAAATTACAAATGCTAAAAGATTTTACAAAAAGAGACCTAAAACCTCCGACGTGTCAACCTTAGCGATAATTAGATCTCACAGAAACTTTTTTGGCAGACCGTAGAAGTGCAAAATTGGGATTTTACAGGAGAGCTGTGTGAGAGCTGTGTGTGTGTGTGTGTGTGTGTGTGAAACCATAACTTTTTTTTCTTTAAAGAAAACGGAAAATCTCTATACTGTGTAATTAATTACTTAATTACCACGTCTAGTATATTTGACCTACATGCAAAGATATTAAAAACATTACTCTCCTTCTTCGGCAGTTTGATAAAAATGTACCCATTTCGTTATCTATCAACTTGATTTTGCTCTGGTGCTCTGCCGTATAACAAGTGGGCGTGTCCTCTGAAACGAAGTTGAGCAAAGAGGACCCAAACCAACCAATCAGATGCTTCAAATAATCTGCATGTGTGTATTTTGCAACCTGATTGGATAGTTTTCCTTCACTTTAGCCTTTCGACTGTTTCGTTTCCTGTGATCCTAGTAACACCACGTGGAAGAAACCTGTCGAATCGACGATGCTCTTAAAGCGTCCTCTATGAGACTTTTTCTGAACTAGCAGATGCATTGTGTCTTGTCACCTCTTTTTTCACAAAAGTATCTTTGAACGGGTACAGCGACATAACGCAACCAAAATTTTGGTCAGTTTTT